>JALPQD010000020.1:4670000-5210000 GCA_023101885.1 Typhlomys cinereus
AGTATAAGCTGACTTTCTTATCATAAGGAAAATTTCCTGAATCAGTCAGTGACAAAATGGTGCACATATACATTTTACAAAACGGACACAATTTTGTTGCTGTCAAACATGCATTCTTTACCAAAAAAGCTTGCTCATAAATTAAAATGAAAATTCCTAGAAAATAAAGTTGTTTCCTACTGATGGGTTGCACCTCATTTTTGCACAATATAAGCAGCCAATAAGTTTCTTGTTAATTGGATTTCTCATATGTTCACTTTCCAATCTTTTATATTATATTTGCTAAATTTTAGAAAAGACTTGATTTGTCTTATTCCTTTCAGAGCATCACAGTTAAAGAAGAAAATACGTAATCCTACTGCCAAACACAATAAAAATAGTGCATGCAATTTTACCATGTTCTCTTCATTTTTAAACTCTCTCAAAAATTATACATTACTTTTCTCACTACACCAAGAAGGAAAGCTTTATGTATTGTGGAGTCTGATCAAGAATGTGGGTACTGCACAGTATTACCATTTGAAGACATTGTACCTATGAGGAGGTATCTTTGATTAGAACAGAATTAGAATCAATTGATTCTGTCTTTTCTTTTGAAACAATGTCCTAATCTATAGTTCTATCTTATCTTTCCAGACATAGAAGGTCTTCTGCCTTTGCCTCAGAATGGTAGCATTCTAGACCTACACAACCATGTATTTTACTTTCATCTTTTTACTTTATTTGCACTTAAAAATACACTTTGGATTTAATGTAAATGTTTGTATATATTCCAAATATGTGATACACTGACATGAATTGGTATGCTATTCACTACAATAAATTATGTTGACTGAGCTTCCATTAAACTAGTGTATGTACTGATTCACTTTTTTGAGCAGTAGACATTTATTTTTTCAGCTATGAAAACTGCATGCCTCATGGTAAAGTGACACAGGTTTAGAGTGCAGTTTATGTGTTTTTCAGGTTGTGCAGAGTATTTGCCTTCTCTGTAACTTCACATGTCCTTTACATAGACTATGCAAAAATAGTGTTTTGCTTTTTTTTAATCACCAAGATAACAGCAGTGCAATGAAAAAAGGCAAATAAAGTGAAAGCATCAAAAAATGAATAAAGGAATAAATGAAATAACAGTTTTGGAAAACTTATTGACATAAGAGATGAAGTGGCCAGCTTGGTTTAGGCCAAATATCCAGTTGCATGAGCTCCACTAAATGAAGAACACATGAGTCGATGCAAATACATGCGTGAGTACACGACAGGAGATTCTCAATATACAGATCACACATGTGCTTTTTCAAAAGACAGGTATGAGTTTTGGCTATCAATACAGTTTTTATAAAATTTATTATTTTTATTAAGGATTTCTTAGATACACACTAAATTAATTTCTGACCATGCTCCCTTTCTTTCGCCTCCTACCTCCTTCTCTTACACCCTCCCTTCTCTTCACACATCTGTCTTTGTTCCTCAAGCCCTCATGTCTCTTGGCATGTGCAGAACACAGGGCTTTCTTCCAGGTGCCTGTATTTAAAAGGGACCAGGCTTCTATGGCTGTGTAAGTGATCCTTCAGTGAGTTTCTTTCAGGCGCCTGTACTTAAAAGAGTCCAACCTTCTGAGGCTGAGTAAGTGACCCTTCAGTGAGTTAATCCACAGGTCTGGAAGCTCACCTTCACTTGCCCAACTGTTGTCTGTAGACCCTGAGATATTATTGCTATAACATGATTAAATATTGTTTTTTTTTTCTCCTGAGATGTCCTTGGGGGGACATGGGGGATGTCGATAATGTCAGTCATTGTGTTGATCTGTTCGTTTTAGATCTCTGCAGAGAGCTCCTGGATGTAGCAGCCTTGTGATACGTGTGTGTCTTGGCCGACAATACTCCCTGAATCACCTTTAGGCTCTAAGAAAGGAGAGAGATTTGGATGGCTTGATTAGGGCTGAATGTTCTAAAGTTCTGTACTCGGGTAAGTTGTGGTTTTATGTCTCACTATTTTTTCATTGCAGTGAAATCTTTTTTGTTTGAATGCTGATATATTTTCTCATCTAAGGATATAATATAATAAAAGGTGCTTAGATAGTGGTTTACTATCAAATATCTATATTTAATAATCAGATATCTGTTCATATCTAATGCCTATTTTCTCCTGTGCTGCTCTTTTATTTACCTGTGTTCTTTTGCCTCAACTTTTTGGGATCTTTCTCCTAATTATCTTCCTTTGTAGTGTGTAGTTGTTGAAGAAGTTTGTCTTCGAATATATTATTCTAAAGGTTTAATGTTAGGATCCTCTTGTAAGTGCCTCATGTTGCACTTTCTGTGTTTGGGATACTTCATTCAATATAATTTCCTCCAGCTTCATTTATTTACCAGTAAATTTAATTAGTTAT
Organism: Typhlomys cinereus; assembly: GCA_023101885.1. Lineage (NCBI taxonomy): Eukaryota > Metazoa > Chordata > Mammalia > Rodentia > Platacanthomyidae > Typhlomys > Typhlomys cinereus. The sequence continues at coordinate 4,672,390 of JALPQD010000020.1, forward strand.
TGTCTTTTTCTTTGCTAAATTACAATGTCTTTTGTTGAGCAGAATTTTTTAATTTCATCATATACTACTTGTTGAGTGTTGGTCTTATTTCCTGTGCATTTGAGGTCTTATTAAGAAAATGCTGGCCTAGACCAATATGTTGAAGTTTACTCCTTATAGTTTTTTTCTAATACTTTTATATTCTCTGTTCTAACATGGAAGTGTTCAATGCACTTGGAGTTAATTTTCATGCAGTGTGACAGATAAGGGTTCAGTTTCATTCTTAATAAAATACCTCTTTGAGTGTTCCACAAAGGATCTTTCCAGAAAAGATTCACATGGCGGGGGTGGGGAGAGAAGGCCTGCTTAGAATATGGTAGCATTATCTTGTGGATTTGTCGCCCAGAATGAATGAGAGGAAGTCAGAAAGTCAGTTGCCTTCCAGCCTTTACATTTGATATGATCCCTGATCCACATGTGAGCAAGAACTACTTGTAGACATGCCTTTCATGCCATGCAGAACCAGGAGCCCAAACAAACCTTTCACCTTAGATTTTTTTCCTTGACAGATATTTATTCACAGCAGCAAGAAAAGTAAAAAAGTACAGAAAGTTGGAACCAGTAGTGAGACTTTCTGTGACAAACTGACCATATGTTTCATAGGCTGTTGGAACTCATTTGCAAGAGAGACTTAGCTGACTTGGAGGTTTAGGCTACATAAAACAGGATACTGTAAACAGATTATAAGGTTTGAATCTCACAGGACTTCAGAAGACTAAAATATCTACAGAAGTCAAGGCAGTAAAAACTAATCTAATGAATATAGAGTTGATAAACATGAATTCCATCAAGAACTGGATTAAAGGCCATTCAACTTATGTTTTGGTGAAGAATTCTTATTGCAATCCTATCAGATGTTTAGCTGACTAGGTAACTTTGAGTTTATTTGAGTGACCCCGACTTTTTAATAAGTGTGGAGAGGTATTACAGGTAACTATTGCAATATTGGGTCTCCATACACATGAGAAGAGGTATGCATATAAACTTGCACACTATTATTCTCACATGTGCACATGTAAGCACAGATACCCACATTCATGCAAATCAATACATCCTAAAATTGTGGAATATAAAAATGCTAATTTTGACTTGGACATGGCTTTTCAAGAAATGAAACACAACAGTTCATCTCTAAACAAAGTGTATTCATTCCAGGATGTAGAACTCATTCCCTTGTCCATGATTTAGGAAAATTTCAAATATAGTTATGCTAAAGACAAAAGCTATAAAATTCCAAAACAAATGTAATGTGAATTATAGGTAGTAGTTATTGGTGATAAGTGGATAGTGAGATCACTGAGATGAAAAGTACATTTGGGAGTCTTAATACTGAGATGAAAAGTAGTTAGGTGAAACATATTTAGATAATGATGAAGAAAATGAAATTAGATAAATGGACTTTAAAAGAGATTTCAGAAACTGGACTTTGAAAACAAAACAAAATACTCATTTTCAGAAGAAAGATTAAAGTACAGTTTTTAAAATTTTAGTGTGACCTACCAAATGGGCTGCAGTCAAGTAATGTCTTCTGATTATTCCAGTCTAAATTTAGGGAAGAAGCTATAAATTGGGTATTGTCCACAGAAGTGATTAAGGCTCTTGACTAAATGTAATTCTAAGAAGGAATAAGAGCAAGTAGAAGTACAAGAAGACTAAGAAACTAAAATCGTCTATACATAAGAGAATTCCAAAATGAATATTAGCTTAAGGATGATAAAATAAAGTAGAAATGGATCCAAAAGGGATATAAGTGACATCATAACACTGAGAGGGAATTAAGACAAAATAAGAAACTTGAAGATAATTTTGAAAGGAAGCCTGGTAATCCTTAGTATTAAGGCCTATTTTAAGCAGTAGAATTGACCTAGTATAACTGGCAACAAAAGGCAAAATTTTGTCATATCTGCTTCCAAATAGTTTATTGGATTCTTTGAAACATTCTGATACCATAACTAAACAATATGCAGAGTGTCTCACTGAATATCTGAGATAAGGTAGGTGTAAATCTCTGTAAATGTCTTTTAGACCTAAATTTACAGCCAGATTTTTATTACAGCCAGTAATATTGGCTCAAGAGGAAAAAAGCATTGATAGTGAAAAAATTCAAAACCACTGATCTGTACTTCCTGTGTTACAAATATATTTAGAACTTACATTAAATTAGATGTCGAGTGGAGAGAAACGAATACAGGCAAATAGATGGATTATATGGAAAAATTATAGGAAAAAAAGTTTTTAAAGGAAGGGGCATACTGGGATAGGATATAGTAAAGGAAAGGAGAGGAGAAAAAATAGACAAGTGGTTTGGAGGAGAAAAGTAATCATTAGTCTTGCCTGACTGTGAGAATTGTAAATTACAACAACTCTGATAAAAAGAGTCCACTGAAGCAACAGTAGTGTGTAAGGCCCATGTTTAACCAATCACTCTCTGAATGGGTTCTAATTTCCCTTCCCTTTGTGGTCAGGGTATACATGACTGGGATTGTAAGTGTGTCAAAATAACAGTGAACAAAGAGACAGTAGACACCTAGAGAGGAACAGATGCTTTTTAAATACATTTTCAATTACTATATCTTTTAGTTTTTCCTTAGTTTTACAAGCATATTAACTACTTATTCCTTTTTACCTATTTTCCTCCTTACTCCCTTCCTTCCTCCCCCATTCTTCCCCTCCTTTCATCTTTCCATCCCAATCCTTCACACCCTCTGTCCATCTACTTCTATGATTCCTAGGGTTTTCTCTGGATCATCTGCCCTAGTGGTAGTTCAGTCCACTGTGGCATAATAAGCAACCCCTTCTCTGGTCTTAGCTCCCAGTTTCAACTGCATGCATTATCTCTCTTGAGTTCCTCACTAGTCTATGGGGACATTTTGGTATGGTATGTCAGTCATTATGAAAGTCTGGGTGAGCCTTGCTGAGTCGCTGGTACTCTGCATTCTGGCCAGACTTGATTGTCCATTTCAATGTTCTTTCGCTGTCTTAGCCTGCATCCTTTCAATGTGTTGAGATCTCTGCTTCTGTTGTAGAAGACTTCTAGGCTGAGTGCTGAGTGCTCTTCCAATCTATGGATATAATAAGAGGCATTTACAGAGCAATTTGAGTATTGTTTTCCTACCTGTAGGTTCATAGGTTGTTTTTCCCTGGTGATGATTTTCCTTCTTGTTTACAAGTCTTTTTCTTGTTAACAGTAATAGGAATGTGTTCCAGTCAGACAAGTGGGTCTTGAGTCCAGCAACAAAGTTGTTGTTTGTCTCTTTTACAAACTGGTGGTCACCTATTGCCAGGGTAATTTTTATTGCAACTTGAAGATCTCATAAGTTGATGAGGCTTTTGATTATATTTTTCTCCTCCAGGAACTTCTTTTTTGTTATATATTTTTTAATTTATTTTATCTCTTTTGAGTTTCATATATGAATACAATGAATTTATGTTATGTTCATCCCTGTTACCCAATCCCATTATTCCTACTTTCCCATTACAAATCTTATTCTTTTTCCCTATTTGTCTCCTTCCTAGTTTCATGTCTTTTTTTATTATTATTTCCACTCACACAAGCTTAATAGGTCCCCTCCCTCCTTCTCACTCCCTCCTCAGTGCCACCCCCCAGTGCCCTCCCCCAATCCCCGGAGCATCCTTTAATGTGCATGACAAACTCTCCTCTGGGTCCTCCTCTCCCATGAGATGTAAAGACCCAGGGGCATTTCCCAGAACCCTTTCCTGTGTTCCCCTTAAGCTTAGGAACACTACTGTGACTGTCAGTCCCTAGCCTCCAAGGATCCTAGTGCCTTTAGTCTATGCTAGACTTTGAGGGTTCAATAATGTGTTGGACATTGTGCAGGGCATGCAAAGTCCTATTATGATTGCTTCGGCCCTAACTTGTGTGGAGTATCTTGCATATCATTGCTCCTCCCATCCTTGTGCTCTTACAGTCTTACCGCCCCCTCTTCCGCAAATTTCCCTGAGCTTCAGGATGGAGAGAGATTTGGCTGGCTTAGTTCCTGGTGGTTGATATAGAGTCTCTGATGTTCTGAATTATGGTTTGTTGATATTTTTTTTTTAGTTTTGGTGCTTCTCCCAGGAACTTCTACAGTGTTTCTTGGTAGTATATAAACTATCCAGCAAGGATGTTCTGTGATCCATATGTGTTACATCTTCAGTAATAGGGTTTTACTGACAGTTATTTGGAGGGAAACCAAGAGCAATGGCAAAGGTTTAATGTTTGAGTTCCTTGAAAACTCTCCCACCAACATTTTATCAGGAAGTGTTACATTTCTGTTACTTTTAGTATAGTTTTAATGATCACTAGGTTCTAAGTGGGCCAGCATAGGGCATTTTTATTGTTTTTTGCCCTATCTTCCTTTCTGTGTGCTCCTTTCTGTGTAAGTCGCTCTGTCCCATCCCCTCATTTTCCCCTAAATATTTCCCCTTTATTCTCTCCATCATCTACTTGCCATGGTATCCTAAATCTCTTCCTTAAAAAGCTTCACCCTAACTGTCCCTTCCCACTTTCCCACTCATTGATGCCTTTCAAGTTTTCTGACTCTTACAGCAGTCCCAAACTAAATACACTGGTAAGGATATCGATGCTAGCATCCACATGTAAGAAAGAACATGCAGCACTTGTCTTTGTGTCTCAGATCCTTCCTCAATATTAAATTTTCCAATTCCATTTATTTACCCAAAATTCCATAATTTCATCCTTTCTGATGGATAAATAGTATCCCATTGTATATATGTACCACATTTTCATTACCCTTCCTTCTGTTGATGGGCATGTTGACTGATTTTCTCACTATTGTGAATTTTTTCACTATTGTGAATAGAGCTGCAATGAACATAGATGAACAATTGTCTTTGTAATAAAATGAATCTTTTGTGTATATTCCTAGAAATTGTATAGCTAGGTCATACAATAGTTCCACTTTTAATTATCTTTTTTTCCTTTTGACAATGCTTTAGTAGAATAACCTTTACATGTAATATTTATATGAAAAGTATAATTCAAATAGTTTACTTACTACATAAAGTTACAGTAAACTCATTTACATAATCAGTTTCAGTATATTTTCATTCCCCCTTAAAGAAACCTTATAATCTTTTTTTTTTTCCCACCATACAAGCTTAACAGGTACCCCAGTCCCCTCCCTACCTCCACCCCTTCCCAGTCCCCCTTGTATACTCCCCCCTCTTCCTCTTCTTTTCACCCCCCTTCCTCACTTTCTCCCAGTGCCCCCCTTCCCCACTCCCATTCCCTGGAGTATCCTTTATTATGAATGTCAAACTTCCCTTTGAGTCCTCTACTCTAGTGATGTGTAAGGATTCAGTGGCATTGCCCAGAACCCTTTTTTGGGCTCCCTTTTAGTATGGGAACACTATCATGACTGTTAATCCCTTGCCTCTAAGGATCCTACTGCCTATAATCCATGACTTTGGGGGGGGGGTCATTGACATATCAGTCATTGCCCAGGTCATGCAAAGTCTGATTATGGCTACTGTGGCGCTAACTTGTGTGGAGTATCCTGCGTATTGTTGCTTCTCCCCCTTTTTAGGCTCTTACAATCTTACCACCTCTTCTTCTGCAAATTTCTGTGAGCTTTATGATGGAGAAAGATTTGGCTGGCCTGGTTCCACGTGATTAATGTAGGGTCTCTGATGCTCCGAATTATGGTTTGTTGTTGTTTTCAGTTTTGCTGTTCCTGTACGGTGCTTAGCTCCATCCTGATTGATATTGGAGGTCGCCTCCTAACCAGAGATAAAAGGCTGTTTAAATAGAGTCTTACTATAAGAGTAGATTCAAAGGTAGATGGAATGGGAGTAGGAGACCGCAGTGGGGGAAGCGGGGTCAGTCTCCCATTTGCAAGATGGTTACCATCTATCTGCCAGACTCTATACCCTCCCTGATTGGTGAGATCAAAACACCTCAGCTGCAAGTGACCAGGAAGGAAAGTGAGTGAGCTTAACCACATGTCTCCCTACTTACTTGCAATACTTGATGATGACCTATTTTCTCTATTGTAACATGATCCCCTTTCTCTTTATTTCTTGGGGGGCCCTCCTTCCCTTTCCCTCCTGTTTATAATCTTTGTAATTACTATAGTTACTACAGAGCTTTATTTTTGAATATGTCACTATGTGTTTGGTACTAGGATCCACCTATTAGGGAGTTCATATGTTGCTTATTTTTCTGTGTCTAGGATACTTCACTCAATATATTTTTTAATTCCATCCATTTCCCAGGAAATTTCATTAATTCATCTTTTTTGATGGCTGAGTAGTATTCCATTGTCTAAATGTACAACATATTTCTTATCCCACTTATCAACTATTGGGCATTTGGATTGATTCCATAACTTTGCTACTGTAAATAGTGCTGCTGTGAACATGGTTGTGCTTGTGTCATTGAGGTGAATTTTTGCTTTATGGGGGATTAGTCCTAGACGTGGAATAGCAGGGTCATAGCCCAATTAAAATGGTCCTGGGAACTCAAAAGAAACTTTTCCAGGGACAAAATTGAAATGTCTAAAAAATATCTTAACCATCAGGGAAATGCAAATCAAAACTTCCCTGAGATATCCTCTGGTCAGGATGGCAAAAATCCACAATACAAACAACACCAAATGCTGGAGAGGATGTGGAGAGAGGGAACTCTCCTGCATTGCTAGTGGGAGTGCAGGCTTATACAACCACTCTAGCAATCAGTCTGGCGATTTTTTTTTTAAGTTAAGGATTGAAATCCCACTTTTAACTTTCTAAGGATCTGTCACACTGATCTGAAAAAAAGGCTGTACTAGTTTATATTATGACCAGAAGTGAATAAATGTCCCTTTTTCTTCATATTCTTGCCAGCATTCTCTGTTGTATTATTGATCTGGCCATTCCAACTGAGGTAAGATGATATCATAAGGTAGTTTTAATTTGCATTTCTCTGATAATCAGGGAAGTTGAGTATCTTTTTAAGTTATTTGTTTGACATTTCAATTTCTTTTTGAGTGAAGTCCCAGTTTAGTTTGAGGGCCCATTTTTTAATTGCAGTGTTTGTTTTCTTAATGTTTAGTTATTTGAAATCTTCGTATACTCTGGAGATTAATCCTTTGTCAAATTCATAAATAGCAAAAATATTCTCCCATTTTGTGGGTTGTCTTTTTGCACAGTTAATAGCTTCTTTTGCAGAACAGAAGCTTTGAAATCTCATGAAGTCCCATTTGTTGATTACTGGCCTTAGTTCTTGGGAATTTCAGATTCTATTTAGAAATCTTTTTATTTTCATTGAACCTATGATGATTGGGATTGATTCTGTGATTTCATTCTCAGCTTTGTTTGTCTCTGGTATATAAGAAGACCAATGATTTTTGTAGCCTGCGACTTTATTGAAATTGTTCATTAATTCAAGCTGTTTGTTGGTGGAGTAATATATATCTCCTAGATATAGAATCATATCTGCAAAATGGGATACTTTAACTTCTTCCTTATCTATCTGTATCACTTTATCTCTTGCCTTATTGCTTTAGCTAGGACTCCAAGCATAATATTGAGCAGGAATGGTTACAGTGGACAGGCTTGTCTTATTCTTGATCTAAGTTGGAATGCTTTAAGTTTTCCCTATTTAAAATGCTTTGGGTTTGTCATATATAGTTTGTATTAAGATATGTCCCTTTCATTCCTGGTTTTTCCAAAGCTTTTATCATGAAGGGATGTCGAAATTGTCAAAGGCGTTTCTGCATCTATTAAGAGGATCATATGATTTTTGTTTTTGAATCTTCTAATGTGATGAATTGTGTTTATTGATTTGTTTACGTTAAACTATCCTTTCATTCCTGGTATGAATTTGACTCGATGTATGACCTTTGAATATATTTTTCTAGCATTTGTTTGCTAGCATTTTATTACATATTTTGCATCTGTGTACATTAATGAGATTGATCTATAATTCTCATTCTTTGAGGTATCTTTGGCTTTTGAATCAGAGTAATATTGACTTTGCAGGATGAATTTGTGAGCATTTTTTTCTTTCTCTATTTTATTCTTCTTTCTCTATTTTATCCTTCTTTCTCTATTTTATGGAATAATATCAAGAGTAGTGGTGCTAGTTCTTCTCAAAGGCCTGATAGAATTCTACACTCAATCTATCTTGTCCTGGGCTTTTTTTAGTTGAAAGACATAGTTATTCTCTTAATTTAATCACTTGTTAGTGATCTGTTTAAAGTATCTATTTCATATTGAATCAACATTGGAATGTCATAAGAATTTATCCTAAGATTTTCCAATTTAAGGGAATATAATTTTTTAATATATATCCTTATGATTCTCTGGATTTCTCCAGTTTGCTGTGATTTTCCCCTTTTCATTTTTGATTTTGTTTATTTGAATGTTCTCTATTCTTTTGATTAGTGTGACTAAGAGTTTGTCAATCCTTTTATTTTTTTAAAAAAAACTGTTCTTTGTTTCATTTTTTTTGTATCGTCTTTTTCAGTTCCAATTCATTGATTTCTGCTGCGTGTATCTTGCATATTTTTTCCCATGTGCTTATTTTAGGATTAGTTTGTTCCTTTTTTTTCTAAGGTTTTCATGTGTAACATCATGGCATTTGTTCAGCATCTTTCCTTTTTTGTAATGTGGGCATTTAATGCTGTTAACTTTCATTTTAGGATTGTTTTCAATGTGTTCAATAGATTGTGGTAGATTGTGTTTTCATTTTCATTGCCTCAAGAAAGTTTTTAATTTCTCATTTTATTTCACATTTGACCCATTCTTCATTCAAAAATGTATTATTTAGTTTCCATGAGTTTGTGTGGTTTCAATTGTTTCCCTTGTTGCAGATACCTACCATTATTCCATGATAGAGTGAATGATTTCAATTTTTCTGTATTTATGGAGGCTTGATTTGTATCCTAGATATGGTTTGTTTTTGAGAATGCTCCATGGGCTTCTGAGAAGAATATGAATTCTTTAGTGTTTGGGTGAAATGTTCTGTAGATATCAGAGAGATCCATTTGATTTGTGGAGTCTAATGTGTCTCTGTTTAGTGTTTGAACTGTTGACCTGTCCACTGCTGTGAGTCTCTGATTTTCAGTTTGGGTTGAATAATTGCTTTGCCTCCTCTAGTATTTGTTTGAATTTGTCTGCTCATATGTTTGGTTTATATATCTTTAAGATTATAAGATCCTCCTGATAGAATTTTTCCTCAAAGAAATAAGTATAATTTCCTTTAGTTGGAAGTATATTTTATCTGATATCTGTTTATGTCCTCTTTCTATTTGCTTAGGGAAACTGTCCTCTCAACCTGAGAAAGTATCTGTCTTTCATTGTTAAGTGTGTTTCTTGGAGCAGAGAATTGATGTGTCATGATGTTTTTTCCAAGCTATAAACCCGTGTCTCTTGATTGGGGAGTTGAACCCATTGACATTTAGTTATTATTGAAAGGTGTTTGATGGTTTCTGACATTTTGTCAATCTTGTGGTGTTTGTGGTTTTAGTCCCTCATTCAGCTCTTGTGCTGGTATTATTATTTTTCCCTTTTAGCTTCCTTGATATGTTTATTCTTATCTTCCATTTTGTACATTCCTTCCAGTATTCTCTGGTGTCCTGGCTTAATGGCCATATAGTCTTTTCATCGGTTTCTGTCTGGAAATATTTTTATTTCCCCATCCATTATGACCAAAAGTTTTGCTGGATATAATAATCTGAGTTGGCATTTGTGTTCATTGAGAACTTATAGTGTGTCTCACTAAGCCTTTCTGGTTTTTATACTTTGTATTGAAAGTCAGTTGTTATTTTGATGGGTTTACTTCTGTATGTGATTTGTTCCTTCTGTCTTGCAGATTTTAAGATCTCATCTTTAGTGTGTACATTTGGTGTGCGACCTTTCCCATGCCATTTGTTATTTCTTTCTTTTGTCATGGGTATTTGATATTCTGTATGCCTCTTGAATAATGATGGATACCTCTTTTTTTAGATTATAGAAATTTTCATCTATTATTGCATAAATTTAACATATTGGATCTTCCTCTGTGTGTCTGCTTCTGGGATATCCATGATCCCTATATTGGGCATTATGATGGTGTCCTAGAGTTCCTCTATTGTTATGTTAAAGTGTGTTTTTCTGTTTATCAGTTTCTCTCATTGACTTATCAACCTTGTCTACTTTATCTTCCAGTTCTGAAACTCTATCTTCTACATGATCAGTTCTATTTTTGAGAATTTCTATTGAATTTCCTATTGTGCTATTTAATTATTTTAGTTCCAGTGGTTAGTACAGTCTGGGCTTTTTTTCAGTGTTTCTATATTTGAATTTTTCAGTTTCTAAATCTGTTTTCAAACCATTTTCATTTTGGTTGTGTCTTATTTCCTAGTGTTTTTTTTTATTTTATATCCTATGTTTGTTGTGTTCTTCAAATTGTTTAGGCATTTACCTATGTTCTCTTAGAACTGTTTGATTATATTTACAATCGATCTTTGAAATTCATTGACCTGGTTATTGCTCTCTTGGCTATCTCCCAATGTACTATATACTCTGGGGGATATGTATGAACAACATGGAGAAACCTTAAAAGCAATAACCTAAATCCTGATTATTAATGATTCTTTTGAATCATTATGGCAAGACAAAGTAATAATATAAAATGAGAGATACAATGCTGGGAAAGCAGAAAACTATTATTTTTCTATTCCTTTCATGTATGTATTGTGGAGGAATAAAAAATGAAAATGCTGTAAAGGGCAAAAGTGTATAGGAAGAAAACTATCCAGGATAGAGTAAAATAAATGAACATTTATACTACTGTAGAGAGGCTGGCATCACAGGTGATAGCAGAGTCCTTGCCAAGCTTGTTCTATGTTCTAGATTGATGATCCAGCACTGAAAAAGAAAACTATTTATAAAGAATTCTGTTCACTTCGCTTTTGCTTTAAAAATGTTGAAAGTCAGTAGAAGTTGATAATATAAATTTTAGTATGAAATGAAGACTGAGATTGTTTGCATGGTTTCACTTAATTAATTTATCAATAAAGTCGATTGCAATGCAATTTTTGTTTACATGCAAGACAATTTCAGAATTCAGAGTCAGAAAATGCATACTAAGTCTGTAGATCATTGTTTTTTTTTTGCTTTATTTAGTTATTATCAGGTCATAAAATTATTGTGTCTATAGGTTTTCCTTCATTTGTGCCAAGTTAAATATTAAAGAATTTGCAAAAAAGAAATGCAAGTAAGCAACTTATACTAATATACATTTTTATTTTATCTATCATATATTTGGACACCCAGAATTTTTTGCCAAGGCATTTTGAGGTTATGAAAACCATTTTCAGATAATTTTTATTGGATAATTTAAGAATAACATACTTAAGTCAATGCAGATATTATTTAAATGTATTCAAAACAGTGTAGAATTCTGAACATCATGGACATTTCTACTTTGATTGCTTCAAACTCCCAGTTCTTTGTAGCCTCAGGACATCAGAAAGCGAAAATCAGCACAAAATAAATGAATAACTAAAAGTAACTATTATTTCACTCTGCAGAATCTGACATGAATATCTAAACACTCTCATTTCCCATAAAGCTTAAATGACTGTAAGTCATTTGAACTGAATGCTTATTCTTTGATGATTCCGTTTTTTCACATGCGGAAAAATGATTTATGTAAGATCTGTACTCTCAACAGGCAAAACAGAATCTCAGAGTTCAGAATCAGTATGCAAAGTGACTCAGTATGTTTTGGCACATCCCAAAGCCCTTTCACATTTCTGTCCTCAAGCATTATCTTTTTAAAATCTGATCTATTCTTTTCTGGGGTAGGGGAATCTTCTCATTAATATGCACTGAGGCACCACATGGTTGCCCATCTGTGTAGGTCAGTTTCGAATCACTGATCAGGGATGAAATTAAGTTGAAATTTAGCCAAATAGCCAGCAACAATGACCTTCAAACCTGTCATGGCTGGCTGATGGGCAGCTCCACAGAGTATAATTTGCTTTAATGCTTGTATCTCAGATTCATGTCTAATTTTGAAGATGGATTAATTTTTTTATTGGCCATTGTTTTTCTAGTATTTAAGTTGTGGAAACATTTCCTTCAACTGTTCCATATAATATTTCCTAAAAACAGTAATTTATGGAAATCAGCTGATTAATAATAAATCGTGTTTGTGATATATTTGTACATTTTGTATATGATGTATATGTTTGTATTTGTATGTACACATTGGTGTGTGACTCTGACATATCTACTTTTGTGTATGTATGTATGTGTGTGTATGAATTTGTAGTTTACGTTCAATTGTTATTAAAAATACATCTAATAATAAAGGGTGAAACAAAGTGTTTAATATTTTGTCTTATGGTTCTAGACTGCTTAGAGTCTATCATGGTAGGGAGTATATGGCATGAAATGCATGCTTGCAGAAGCAGTGTGCCAGCTATAAACAATTTATCCACATTCAGAAAGCAGAGAGAATGAGAGTACAGGAAGTAAGACTGCTTTGTTATTCTCAAGGCCAGTCCTATCACCAAACTTCCCCCTCCACATTCTACTTTGTAAATGTTCCAAAGTTTTTCAAAACAGAACCATGAGCTGGGAACAAGTATTCAAACACATTATTCCATGAGAGACATTTTATATTCAAATAACAATAGTGTCTCTGTGTGTGTGTGTGTGTGTGTGTGTGTGTGTGTGTGTGTGTGTGTGTTTGCAGACACACACATACCAGGCTATAAATATGAGCACAATCTCAAGGATACATCATTGGTTTTCATTTTGTTTGAGACATGATCACTTTGTTGCTGACCACTGTATTCACCACTGTGAGCATGTCAGGGTGGCCAGCCTGCAAACTTCTGAGAATACAGGTATCTGCACTTCCCCACACTGGAATTATAGACACACCATACCATTCCTGGTTTTATATGTGTTCCTGGTATTTTAAACTCAGTTCCTCACACTGGCACCATAAACACTTTATTGTTTGAGCTATCTCCCCAGCCTGCACATTTAATTTATGCTAAGAGAAATGCTGTCTTCTTATTTTCTTTCTTCATAAAAAAAATTGGTGTATTCAACCCTATAATAACATCTGACACCAATTAACAGATGTGTACTTTTTGTTATCTCAATAGTGAAAAACAAATAAAGAAAATCAAAGTATGTAAGAACTAGGATGGATGACCTTTAAAACTAAATTAAATTTGGAGAAAGATGAACATTCTGAAAGTACTTTAAAAGCTAACATTTTCATATCCATTTATTTGCTTTCTAATCTTCAATATTTGAGAAACAGATCTATAAAATGCCCTATGGCACCACAAAGCTATTGTCTCTTCATGCTTCTCTAAAGAACATTTCTATTTCTTATAAAATACAAAGAGATTCTCCCATGCTTCAAGATTCCATTATAAGTGTTCTATTTTAAAATTTTGCATTATCTGCATAGGAAAATTCTACAACTTTTCTTACTCAGGGATGAGCAGTATCATCAATATTTTCTGCATGTTTTACCTCCTTTCTTTTCCTCATCTTAACAAGAGAGGGCATATGTTATTTTTGACAATGGAGTAAAGAACAGCAATATTCAACAGATTCTCTTCCAAAGCAAGATTTTGCTCCAAATCTTGAGTAATATATGGGTTTCCTTACCATATGTCATTGCTCTACAATTTGGTTTAAAGAAATTGGGGCTAGAGAGGTGGCTCGGGTGCAATATTCTGGCATCACATAAAAGATGATGGTAGCCAGCAGAGCTGCTCACACATATCGGGATGGTCACATGTAAGATGGCAAGGATAGTCTCTTAACATGGTCTCTTTGTTCGCTACTATGTGTATGCCAGTATAGTTGACCTGCAAACATTTGAGGATTCTCTATTCCCTCTGCTCTTCATGTCCTGTTTGCACTGAATTTACAGATACATACTACTATATCAGGCTTTACATGGGTTCCAGGAAATTCAAGTTCAAACAAATCCTGCAGCTTGCAGTGTAATTGGTTTTAGGCTACATTGATTGGCAGGGATCTTTACTAAAACACTTTTACCAGGTGTGCTCAGATGGGCCCAGAAGTATATGCAGGAGTCTGGAAAGTGTGACCAAGGGAAGAACCTTTGAATTGTGCTGAAATTTTAATTTGAGTCCTTTTCTCTTTGCTGGAAGACACTCATGGTCTTTAACCTGAACTTCTAGCTTCTAGTCTTTATGTTGGATTATGCTCCCAACACATTAACCAAAAGTTTCTTGTCAAAATTAATTAGATTAAATTGTTTCTATAATCTAAACCCTGTAATTGCTTTTTATTATTAAATGATATTTGCATTTTATTTTTAAGAACATGTTATTGAATGGGGGAGATGACTTTTGCTTAGATAGTGAAAGGATCTAAGTTCAGATCCCCAGATTGTCGTTTAAAAGTTATCAGGGAAATTTGGTATTGGCCTGTTATTCCTGCCCTGTAAGGCAGAATTTCTGAAAACCACAAAGCAATTCAATAAGGAAGTAGAATAATTGAGACTGATTCTCAATATCACCACTGAGGCTCCACAGGCTCATACACAAATGCATTCTTGTACATCTGTCAGCACTCACATATACCCATCCACATCCAAAACACATGCACATTTATGGAAAAAGAAGAAGGCATCTTTAATGGTTAAATTACTTAAAGTTTTGCAAACCATATCTTTATAATCAAAATAATTTGGCATAATTTAAATACCTATTTCACACATCATTTTCATTTTTATGTTGTTTCCCTTCACAAATATTCAGCTTTAAAAATTATGTATGCTCTTATCCCAATATTACTAATGTATTGAAAAAATATTGTGCTATTATCCTAATGTTGCTCATATATGGCACTCTAGATAATTTGAATCTTTTCCCATTCCGGCTTTATCTTTTCTTTTCACACTTACAGTGTTTTGAGTGCTTCTCCTGTCTTCTGCCACATGGACAGACAGTGTTTTTACACAGCCTTTTCCCCGCAATGCAAAGCACTGTACAAGATATGGCTGTTATTCATCCATTGTTCACCTCAAAAACTTCTTTTTAACAGTAATCAGTGACTTTTACTTTTACGCCATCTAACTTTCAACCAATCTACTCCCACTTTCTCCCCCATGATGTCTATGTATTCTATTAGTTTGTACCATACTTAAATAACATATAATTTAACTCTGTGGACTGCTTAATTTTCTTTACTAAAAAATTGTCTATGTGCAGGTAAAAGTTTTGTCAAAGCTATTTTAATTTTTTGCAATTTAACACTGTTTTTAACATAGCAAACATAGGGTGCTAGAGAGGTGGCTCAGGGGTTAAGCCTCTGCCTTGCAGGCGGAAGGTCCTAAGCTCGGATCCTAGACCCCACACGTATAGACGCCTGGAGGAAGCGGGGACGGCCTGAGCTTCTGGTCCTGGTAGAGGAGAGCCTGTGAATCCCGGGGCAGAGTAAACAAGGAGGAGGTAGAGGTGCTCCATGGTGGTCCCCAAATTCACCCATGGTTGTACACACACGCACACATGCATAATTGAATAAAAAAAAAGCTTTTAAAAAAACATAGCAAACATAAACATTGTTCCCTTTGCTTCTTTCCTTCCTTTCCTTCCTTCCTTCCTTCCTTCCTTCCTTCCTTCCTTCCTTCCTTCCTTCCTTCCTTCCTTCCTTCCTTCCTTCCTTCCTTTCTTCCTTCCTTCCTTTCTTTCTTCCTCCCTCCCTCCCTCCCCTCCCTCCCTCCCTCCCTCCCTCTCTCCTTCCCCTCCCTCTCTCCCTTCCTCCCTCCCCTCTCTCCCTTCCTCCCTCCCTCCCTCCTTCCCTCCCTCCCTCCCTTCTTTCCTTCCTTCCTTCTTTCCTTCCTTCCTTCCTTTCTTTCTTCCTTCCTTTCTTTCTTCTCAGTTTCTTCCTTCCTTCATTTATTTAGTTTTGAAAAAAGAACTTGTATAACCTGAAACTTTAAATAGTTTAAATCTTGTCATTCTCATAAACATGCAGAATGTTTGCCTGTTGTCTACTTAGCATCTCTCCAATTACAGTTATTGTAGAATCCTTGTCTATCTATAGTAAGAATATTTGGGTAGTTCTACTATGAATTGCTTGTGTATCTTTTTTTGCTTCTTTTGCCATCTCTCAGACCCAGAGGGCACATGTGTAGAAGAAATAAACAAGAGAAAGTCTCAAAATCAACATTCCTTATTAGGAGTGACTGGTGTGGCAAGTGTCAACTTTATATTAGTTCATCTTTGCTACTCAGTGAACACAGTAAAACAAAACAAACTCTAAGCATGTTGTTTGAGGGGTATTATTCTATTAGCATCAGTAAATTATTTACACTCATTAATGTTAGGTTATGCAGAATGTATAAAAATTTATTATATTTAAGTAAACTTTTCAACTATTAAATTTTCTATTCATACTGTAGTCTTATATATGAAAATTTAATGTATAAGACAAAGTCAACAGTATTTCCTCTCTGATTTCTTAAATAGACACAAGCATGCATATATAAACATTTTTCCATCATTCAGTTCCCACAATTTCATTGATATGATAAATCTTAATAATTATACTCATACTTTACTGGATTTTCATATATCTACCAATTAGTGACATACCTCAGAGTGTGCCCATTAAAGGATTTAGAGAGAAAATTGACAGAGAGACCCATTCAATATGTGTGTCTCCCATGACTTGGGAGCATAAGAAGAAGAGAAGATAGATAGGAAGCATCTTGAACTACAGGTGTGCCACTTCTTCTGCTTTCTATGTTTTCTAGCAAGAGCTGCAGTTCTCCACCACACTTCCCTATCATGTTAGGAAAAGAACTCTGAGGTATGAGCAAAAGAACTAAAGTTCCTCTTTCTTGAGGCTTTTTATGTTAGTTGTTTTGATCAAGGTAACTTAAAATAACTGATACCATTATCATCTTCTCAATGAGCTGATTTAAAATAAATTTATCATAAATTAAATAATCATATTTTGTGAAATTGTAATACTTCCCTTTCTATTCCAGTAACAATAGTTTTCTAGTATGTTATTATACATACATTATCAAATGTGTGTGGTACTGAAGTTTTATGATATTACTCTTCATTAATATATTCTTTTTATGAATGTTTTGAGGATATTCTATTATTTAGTTAACTGTCATATTATTAATATAGACATGAAAGTTTTTTGATATTTTTTCTTTATTTGCCATAGGTTTTCTACCTACTAGCAAAGTACTCAATAGTAAAGCATTTTCCTAGTTATTCCTGACTAACTGGAAAACTGATTTGTGCTTTAATAATTCATGATTTTATTTCCTACACATATCTCTTAATGGATGATTAAAGAAATGATGTATGTTAGATCATTTCTGAGCTTCAAAATTCATTCTCGTACATGTGTGTTCTTCTGTTTATGAGCCATTTATGTGTTAATGAACATGTCTGAACAGAAATATGTGAAGGTGTGTGGAAACTCAGGGTTGTTATCAAGAATCATCTTCAAAATCTACTCTACCTTCTTCTTTTAATAAAAGATCTGTCTGTTCTTGATCCCTGACCCAGGCGGTCTCCTGCTCCTCAGGCAAGGCCCCTAGACCACACACCAGGCTCCAGGTCTTCTGTGTGCCCCAGTAGCCATTCAGCCTTTGTGCCCATGACTGTGGACCCAGGTGGACTCCCTGCTCCTCAGAATTCAGCAGAGTCCAGAGAAAACCCAAGCAAAGGGCTAAGGGATCAACACCATTCATCTGAGGTCTTCTAAAATCATCCCATAATAGGGAAGAGAATATTCACATACATGTCTAAATAAGTAACCCTTTTGTGCCCTCCTATTCCTCTCAAATATTAGTCACTTATAGTTTAACAATTTCATATAGCCACCTAAAAACCCATGCAAATACAGGGACTATATCATTCACCCTTACATGTCACCAAGAAAGTAAACCTAAAAAGTGCATTATCATACTAATCTTCAATCCCTTTCTCTCTTTCTCTCTTTATCTCTTTCTTTCTTTCTCTCTCTCTCTCTTTCTTTCTTTCTTTTTGTCTACTAAATCTGTCTTAATTTGTGTACTAACAGTCTAATAGCCTCATCTAGGAAATAATACCAACACCAGACAGGCATACCAAACTCCAAGGCAAACACTAACAATAGCTGCTCAAGTGTAAAAACACTATCTAATTCAGTTCAGCCAAAAACACACAAAAACAAAAAGGACATAAGAGATAAAAGAAAAATGCCCAGCTTTCAGCATAAATCCATGAGAAACAAAAACCAAGACAACAAATGTCCTACAAAAAGAATCAACTCTATAATAATGAAATCCAACCAGAACAAACTCATAGAAAATAGCCAAGAAAGCCATACATAAGAGAATGATTTTTCAAAGCCTGATCTTTACTATGATCAAAACAATGAAAGAGGAAATCTAGGAGGAGTAAAATAATAGCATGAACCAGGAACACAACAGGCACTTGGAGGAAATGAGAAAAGCAGTGGAAGAAACAAAAATAGTCATAGAGCAGTTAAAACAATCTCATTCAGAGTTTAAACTCACACTAAAAGATGAGCAGTCTTCAACAGAGAACTCAACAGAGTCTTATCAGCAGAATTAATAAGGAGAAAATAGAATATCAGATCTTGAAGACAAAGTGGAAGAACTAACTTTGTTGTTAAAAAGTGGTTGTTAAAGCCAAAAAGATACTTGAGAGAAATACTCAAGTGTTATTGGACAACTTGAAGAAGTCTAACATGGGAAATCACAGAATACCAGATTACCTGAAATACCACACCTGAGGAAAGAATCCCAAAATATCACACTTAAGTAAAATTTTCAAATTACTTAAAGGAAAAACTTTCCGCATTTAAAGAAAGAGAGGCCTATCCAAATACATCCATACCTCATTCCTCAAACAGGTATGACTCCTCATGGCAAATAATAGTCAAAACACTACACATACAAAAAAAGGAGAATGTGCTGAAAGCTTTAAGAGAAAAAAGTCACTTTTAAAGGTAAACATATTAAAATAACACATGAATTTTCAATGGAAACAGTAAAAGCCAGAAGAGCTTGGGGAGATGTACTTCAAGTATTGAATAAGCTCATATGTCAACCCAAGCTGATATACCCACCAAAACTATCAGTGATAGTCAAGGGTGAAAGAAAAATTTTCCACCACAAAAACAACTTGAAGTATTACATGACCACCAAGCCAGGCCTATAAAAAATGCTAGAAAAGAACAAACGTAGCCAGGAGGACAAAAGAGAAGCATAATACCAAAATAAACTAGAAGCTAAATAATACACTTTTGAAAACCACTGAATACAAAAAATGTAATGAATTAAAAGTAACCTCTCCATTATAACATTAAATGTCAATGGAAATAACTCACCAGTCAAAAGACACAGGTTACAAACACGGATTAGAATTAAAGACTTACGCATCTGCTACCTTCAGAAAACATATCTGACCACATAAGATAGGTATATTCTAAAACAAAAAAGCTGGTGAAAAATTCTTCAAGCTAATGGAACCAGGAAATAAGCAGGGGTAACAATTATGCTATCTGACAAAGTGGACTTTAAACTAAAGAAAATCATAAGAGCAGAAAGATACTACATTTCAGTCATAGGAACAAGCCACCAAGAAGACTTCACAATACTAAACATATATGCACCTAATATTGGATCCTCCACATTCATTAAGCAAACACTACAATTTTCAAATAAGAAATTAATCCCAAAGTGGTAATACTTGGGGATTTCAGTACTGCACATTCAACATGGGATAGATCAACAGACCAAAAACTCAACAGAGACATATTAGAATTTAATCAAATCCTTACTGAAATGACATTACAGATCTCTATTGAACTTTCCATCCAAGCACCAAGGAGTACACATTTTTCTCAGCAGTAAATGGAACATTTTCCAAAATAGATCACATTTTGGACACAAAACGAATCACCACATATATAGGAAAGTTGAAATTATAGCTTGTACTTTTTCAGAACACCATGTTCTAAAGCTTGACATCTGCAACACAACAAACAGAAGAAAATACACTAACTCTGGGAAACCTAACACTATGATGCTGAATGAGAACTGAGTTCAGGAAGAATTCAAAAAGAAAATTCAAGATTTCCTAGAAGTGAACAATAATGAAAATACAACATATCAAAATCTTTAGGACACAATGAAAGCTGTCCTAAGAGGTAAGTTTATAGCTCTTAATGCTTATATCAAAAAATGGAAATATCACAAGTAAATAACAATACAGCTTAAAGCTTTAGAGACACAAGAGCAATAGAAGCAGCAATAGAAGACTCAATCCCAAAAGCAATAGAAGAGATTAGCAAAATCAGAGGAGAAGTAACCAAAATTGAGATAAGGAAAAATGATACAAAGAATCAACAGAAGAAAAACTGGTTCTTTAAAAAAATCAGTAAGATTGATATACCCCTAGCTAAATTAACCAAAAGCAAGAAAGAGAACACCCAAATTAACAGTTATTAATGAAAATGGAGATATCACAACTGATACCCAAGAAATTCAGAGAATTATAAGGTCATATTTCAAAAACTTATACTCTGTGAAATTTGATAACACAAATAAATGGATGAATTCCTGAGTAAGCACAACTTACCTAAGTTGAATGAGAAGTTTTGAATTATATAAATAGTCCTATAACAAATGAGGAAATCGATGAAGTAATTTCAAATTGTCCCATGAAAAAATGTCCTGGACCAGATGGATTCAGCACATAGTTCTACCAGACATTTAGGGAAAAAAATAACACCAATACTCTTTAAACTGTTCCAGAAAATAGTGAAGGAAATAACACTTCCAAATTCTTTCTATGAAGCTAATATCAAAGATTCTCAACAAAATCTTAACAAATCTGAGTCAAAAACGTATCAAAAAAAATCATTCACTGTAAACAAGTAGGCTTTATCCCAGGCACACAAGGTTGGTTTAACGTATGCAAATCAAAAAATGCAATCCTTTATATAAAACAATCCAAAGTCCAAGACCACATGATACTCTCCATAGATGCAGACAAAGCTGTTGACAAGGTCCAACAGCTTTTTATGATCAAAACCCTAGGTACAGTTGGAATGGAAGAAACCTTTATCAATATAATAAAAGGTGTATACAACAAGCCAAGAGCAAGGATTATAATCAATGGGGAAAAACTTGAAGCATTCCGGCTTAGATCAGGAACTAGACAAGGCTGTCCACTATTACCACTTCTATTCAATATTGTATTTGAAGTCCTAGCTGGAGCCATAAGACAATAAAGGTAGATAAAAGGGATTCAAATTGGCAAGGAAGAAGTCAAGATATCTCTATTTGCAGCTAATATGATCATATACCTGAGTTATCCGAAAAGCTCCACCAAGAACCTCTTGGAACTAATACATAAGTTCAGCCAGGTGGCAGGTTACTAAATAAACATGAAAAAAAAAAAATCAGTGACCTTCCTATAAGCCCATGATGAAAAAAGTGAAAAAGACCTAATAGAACAATTCCATTTACTATACCCTACCCCCAAAATAAAATACCTTGGTATAAACCTAACCAAGGAGGTGAGAGACCTTTATAATGAAAACTTTAAAATCCTACAAAAGAAATTACAGAAGACACCAGAAGGTGGAAAGACCTCTCATGCACCTGGATCGGCAGAATCAACATCATAAAAATAACCATTCTACCAAAAGCAATATACAGATTCATTGCTATACCAATCAAAATCCCCAAGCAAATCTTTAAAGAAATTGACCAAAATATCTCAAAATTCATAGGGAAGCACAAAAGATCCAGGATAGCAAAAACAATCCTGAGTAACAAAAACACTGCTGGAGATATCACCATACCAAATCTTAATCTATACTACAAATCCATAGTAATGAAAACAGCCTGGTGCTGATTCCAAAATAAACATGTAGGTCAGTGGATAAGGGTTGATGTCCCAGATACAAGCCCACACAATTACAGCCATTTTGTCTTTGACAAAGGAGCCCAAAAAATTCAATGGAAAAAGAACAGCATCTTCAACAAATGGTGCTGGCAAAACTGGATGTTCACATGAAGAAGATTAAAACTGAACCCATATTTGTCACCATGCACGCAAATTATTACAAATGCATCAGGGACTTCAATATTAGGCCAGATATTACAAAAACACTAGTTGAAAGGGTAGGGAACTCCCTCAAGCTCATTGGGCTAGGCCAACAGAAATCCAATAGCACAGGCACTAGAACCAACACTCAACAAATAGGATCTTATGAAATTAAAGAGCTTCTGTTCAGATAAAGAGATTGTAAACTGATCAAAAAGGCAACCCACAGAATGCAAGAAAATCTTCACTAATGACATATCTGATAGAACTCTATTATACAAAGTGCACAAAGAACTTCAAAAATTAAATACCAAGGAGATAAATGGCCCAATTAAAAAGATGGGTTTGGCAACTCAAAAAAAAACTTTTCGAGGGACAAAATTGAAATGTCTAACAAATATGTTAAAAAATGCTCCACTTCTTTAGCCATCAGGGAAATGCAAGTCAAAACTTGCCTGAGATATCATCTCACCCCAGTCAGGATGGCAAAAATCCACAATACAAACACCAAATGCTGGAGAGGATATGGAGAGAAGGGAATTCTCCTACATTGCTGGTGGGAATGCAGGCTAACACAACCACTCTGGCAGTCTGGGGAATTTTAAAAAGTTAAAGATTGAAATGCTATGTGACCCTGCATTCCACTTCTGGAAATAATTCCCCATAACACAAAAATTCACCTCAATGACACAAGCACAACTTGTGTTCATGAATTCATGTTCATTGCAGCACTGTTTATAATAGCAAAGTCAGGAATCATCCCCAATGCTCCACAGTTGAAATATGGGTAATGAAAATGTGGTACATTTATATAATGGAATACTACTCAGCCATCAAAAATATGAATTAATGAAATTTGCCCAGAAATGGATGGAATTGGAAAAAATTGAGTGAAGTATTCCAGACAGAAAGTTAGACACTGTATGACTCCCTAATAAGTGGATCTTAGTACCAAACCCACTTAATGACATATTCAAAGGTAAATCTCTATAATCCATAGTGTAATCACAAAGGAATATAAACAAGAGAGAAGGAGAAGGAAAGCCTCAAAAAAAAAAAAACAGATAGGGGATCACACTTTAGTAGAGAAAATATGTCACCATCAAGTATTTCATGTAAGTAGTGAGTCATCTGGTGTAGCTCACTCGAACTTCCCTTCCTGATCACTTGCAACTGAACACGTTGTTCTCCCCAGTCAGGGAGGATACAGGGACTGGCATATAGATGATAACTCTCAGGCAAATGGGACACTGATTTCCCCCCACCCCATGCTGCATCCTACTCTTATCTTTGAGTCTCCTCTTATATTAAGATTTTCATTTAAATAGTTTTTTATCTTTGTTAGGTGATGACCTTAGATACTAATCAGGATTCAACTAAGGATGGGGTAGAAAAAGCAAAACTGAAAACAACAAACCTTAATTGAGAACACAAACGACCCTATATTATTCACCTGGAACCAGACCAGCCAAATCTCTTCCTATTCTAAAGCTCAGGGAACCTCAGCAACTAGGATTAGATATTGCCTGACCTGCACAATGGTTGACATGTCAATGACCCCACTAAGTCTAGCATGGATCACAGGGGAGAAAGCTCCAGGAAGTGAGATCCTTAGAGACAAGGGATTAAACAGTCATAACAGAGTTTCCATACCAAAGAGGAGCCCAAGAAGTGACCCCTGGTCTATGCCCCTGACTCCTTACCCCTCACTAGGGTGAAAGACTCAGAGGGAGGTTTGGCATTCACACAAAAGAATGCTCCAGGGGATAGGAGGGAGGAAGAGGGAGGCACTGGGGAAGAGGGAGGGAGGGAAGATGGTGAAAGGAAGGGGTGGGGGTGGGGGAGAGTGCAAGAGGGGATGACTGGGTAGGGGAGGAGGGAGGGAAAGGGCAAGGATACCTATTGAACTTGTATGATTAGGAAAAAAAAAATGTGGGTAAAAAAAAAGAAAAGATCTCTGAATAAAACCAGATTTCGTTGATAAAGCTTGCCATACATAAGCCAGCTTGCTCTGGGGATTCCAAATCTATGCCTTCCAATGCTGCAACTACAGGCTGGATGCAAAATCCACTCTACATTTTAGGTTTGTCCGTGGATATGATTTCCAGTCCATTTGATTGAACAGCAAGAGCACTTGGTATTTTAAACAATTTTCCATTTCTACTAAATTCTTTGTCTGAACATCATGATAATTAAGATAATATAATTCATGATGACTCAGTATGGATCAACTTGCAATTGAACTAAAGTTGATATTACTTATACTTATTGCTACTTAAATGCATCGTGAAAGATGGCCACACACTGGGCATGTTGAGTCCTTGAACAAAACATGAGCTAAGGAAAAGTTCAGTTTGATAGAATTCCTTATGTCCTTGTCTTTTTTCTCAAGGAAGTCAGCCATTAAAAATAATAGATAGAAGGGCTGGAGAGGTGGCTCAGAGGTTAAGTCTCTGCCTTGCAGGCGGAAGGTCCTGAATTCGGATCCTAGACCCCACATATAGACTCCGGGCAGAAGCGGGATGGCCTGCGTTTCTGGTCCTGGTAGGGCGGAGCCTGTGAATCCCTGGACAGAGTAAACAAGGAGGAGGTGGAAGCGGTCCAAGGTGGTTCCCGAATTCTTCAGTGGTTCTACACACACACATACATACACACACATATATACACGCACAATTGAATAAATAATAAATAAAAAATTAAAGTTTAAAAAATAGGTAGAAACTAGTGGATTCTAGGAGAAAAAATTTATTTACCCGCATTTTCACCTTACATTGAATACTTTCTACTTAATTGAATATAATTCATTTTCTTAATTTTGTTCTCTAATGCTAATGATTATACATCTATCTAATTGGACAAAATACACTGAAATTCATCATAGGGATCATGAAAATACCTTGAAGTAAAAATTTCAAAGATATACATTCACTCATTTTTTTCTTTTGCATTTCTTTCTATTTACTGATAATGTTTACCTCTTCTGTGAATATTTCTCTTTATTTTTCCAGATGTCAAGCTTTTCACTGGGTAAGCTGTTTGTTCCTGAAATGTTCAAATATATTCTGTTCTACTTGTCATGCTTTTCTTGTTCACTTGTCCAGATCTGCCCTTTACTACCACAATATTCTGTTATCACGATAAATAAGGAAAACGTATTATATTTACTCAAGTGGAAGTACTCCTATTCTCTACAGTTGCTTATCTGTATTCATTACTTCTGTTTTCTAATATATGAGAACTATGAGAAAATAAATAATCCTGTGAGAAATTATTTTAATTGAATTTTAATCATACATTATTTTCTTAAGAATGATGTCCTTATTGCATATATCTACCTGGTCTTAGGAATCACAGCAGATATTGTGTGATCTTCAGAGATGGAGACATTCATAATGTGCTGCTACAAATGCCTTATTATTAAAAGCACTGTTATTTGAAAACATAATTTTTAAATTTTTAATAAAAATGAGAAATGAAAGTAGGCAAAAATCTCAAAATTTAATATTGGCATGTTCAAGGAAATAAAACAAATGTCATAGCTATATAAAAGTCACATGGACATTAATATCATGAAGTATTTTTCGTGAGCATACAACACATCTAGAATTCTGAGGTGGCTCAGTGGGTAAAGGTGCTTGCCAGCAAACATGGCCATTTGAGTTGGATCCACATAGCATATATGTTAAAGATAGAGAACTAACTCCTAACTCCTGAAAGATGTCTTCTATCTTATCTTCTTCTTATACATGATGTCATATAACACACACACACACACACACACACACACACACACACACACACACGGGTGCATGCACACTCAATGAATATAATTTGTTTCTTGGAGAAAGACTTCTTGCCTACTTTCTTGCTTTCTTGCTTGTATTTCAGTTTTTCTGGCAGCTTTTAAGATCCTGCCATGGACCTTCCCGAGCTATGCAAGTGGTCTCTACAAAGCAAGGACATCCTCAGACTTCTTTCAAGCAGCATGTGAAACCATTTTGTTTTTGTGTATGGTATCTCACTTTCATTTCTTTCAGTTGTGTCTTTTCAGATTATTATTTTCCATCTAGGTGACATCTCTTTTATACTCTTATACTCTTTCTTGTGCAAGCATTATTGTGACAGTTAAGATATTTTAATACTTCAGGTGCTCCACTGAAGGATGCTCTGGGGATGGGAGGGGGAAGCACTGGGGGGTGGGGGGTGGTGCGAGGGAGGGGACCGGTGTACCTGTTAAGTTTGTATGAGTGGAAATAAAAAAAAAATTCAGGTGCTCATTTATTTACTTTTTCTTTATTTTTTCTTTCATGTAAAGAGGAAAAATGTCCTTAAAATCAGACAATTTAATGTTATAGCCATATTTTTCAATAAAATGAAAACTAAACTTTGGTGAATTGTAAAGGGAAGGAATATTTTTCCATTCTTAATTATATTTTTCTCCACAGAGTATTATATTAAAATCCACAGATAAGTGTACACTGTTTATGCATAATGGACAGTACAAAATCTTTCAGGAGAATTACAGAGTGGAAAACAAGTGAATATAATAAGCTCTTATCCTCTCACATAAACAAAATCATTCCTCCTAATGGCAGGTCAATTTATAAAACCATTAGTACTTTAAGTGAACATTTAAAGAACATCTAAAATAGAAAAAATTCAATCATAGAAGAAATTCTTCCAGTAAGATCTATTTTTATTTGATATCACTATGAATTGTCAACCTTTAATTTCAAACTCCATGATTAAGTAAATTAGAAAAGTCAAGCAATGAGAATCCTCCTTTGGAGAAATCTATACAAACAATGCATTGTCTCTGTGTGCTAGCAGTGGAGCAACCATCCTGATTGCTCTAGCAGACTAGCATCACAGAGAAGAGCATCTTGAGACTGAAAGTGTGGGATAATCATTCCTCTCTTTCTCTTTCAATACGATTATTTTTAATTAGTGTCCACTTTGGGTTCATTTATGGTCACCTCTGTGATTCTGGGTTGGATGTCTTTTCTAAGATTGTGATGGGTTTCCCTGCATGTAATGCTGCCATCAGATATTTTTCTCTCATTTTCAATCCTGTATTACTTATCAGAACATTGCAGAGCATCATGTGTTTCTTATCAGTTGATAACTGATTATCTTTGGCTTTGAAAGTCACTTGTAGGTGTATCGGTTATCACTCCTACTATGAGCTTTCTATTGCCATCATTTGGTCACTTTTGACCAACTGGATTTCACAACTCTTTTTCCCTGTCTTCTGATTTATTCTTTCTGCTCAATATTCACTGTCTACATGTTATATTAAGCACATATTTAATATAATAAAGAATGACACCAGGAAGTTAAGAAAAATAAAAACACTATAAACTATTGTCTACGGATAAATAGGGATCCAGAAGGATTCTCTCAACAATAAACTTCTGAAAAATAAATTCCAAAGTATGTCTTTAAAAATGTTTTATTTACTTATTTGAATGAGATAAAGGAGAGAGAGAGAAAGAGAGAGAGAGAGAAAGATAAAGAGAGAGAGAGAGAGAGAGAGAGAGAAAACATGTATCCTAAGATTTCTTCCACTGAGTGAAACTCAGGTCACCAAGTTTGCCCATAGTCCCCTTTATTTGTTGTCCCATTTTGCCTTTTCCTTAAGTATTTCATGCCAATAGAAACAAAAAGAGAAACATCTATATTTTTGGAAAACAATAAGTGGTATAAAAGCAAGAAACAAGTATAAGATAAACTAATACTCTATTTTTTTGCTTCTAGTTAGGCCCAACAGCGATACAACATGCTATGCATCTTATAGGAATATCTTTTCATCTTCATGTATGAATGTAAAAGACACAGTAGAAACTAATCATTTGTGCACTCTAGTTAATAATTTTATGATGGGTTACTTACTTAATTATAGTAATGTAAACTGAATTCATATGTATGATGTCAATACTGAATTTGTAAGTAGTGCTCCATGTGGGCAAATGGAAAGATAGAGCAAACTATAAATAATATATCATTGGAATATTTTTCTAACATCTAGTAAAAGATATTCTAACATTTTTCATAATTTTTTGTTTTTGGTAGCTCTCTTTTTTATGATGCATATACACGAAATCAACAGAGGATTATTGAACATCATGACTATCCCTAAGTTTTTATAGTTATTGACATTTTATAGTTATTGACTATCTGTATTCGTTGCAAATATTCCCAACATACACTATATTGAGAAACTTAGTTATGGTATTATTTTATCTTCAGACATGCAATGTCTATAACATATCACAGGTACCAATTATTATTGAGTTTTCAATAATTAACTTATAGCCATAAAACACAAACTAAGATCATTTGTTCACATTATGATTTAACACAATACATTCTCATGTATTTTAAGTGAATAGAATGATTTTAATATCTCATTCAATGAACATATATACACTTTTTCAAAATTTATTTTACAAAAATAGCTGTCATATATAGTTATATTTTTATTTTATTGCCTGCATATTTAGAATGTACTTTCATACATTGCTTTCTTCCTTAAATTTACAATACAATAATAAGATATTTAGACCTAGATGATTAATCATAGTCATGATAAAATTTTGGTAATAGTACTTTAGTAATTGATACTGTGTACTTCTGGAATGCTAAAATTAGTATCCTGTTTGGTATAGATTTCAATATCCTGACCAGTTTCTAAATATTTTGGCTATCCATCTAAGGCTTCATATAATACAAAGAAATGCAATTCATATTATTCCAACCCCAGACTACATCATGACTCCAGACACCATGAATTGCAACTCACATGAAAGATCTCAATACACTGAAACAGAAAGACAATCACACATTGTTACCTGAATAAAGCTATGGTTGCCAAGCAACTTAAAACTGAAACACACAGAAACTGAGCCCAGTGTCTGTGTTCACATTCCTATCAGATAAATCTCTCTGTTTGTGGGGAAAAAAATCAATCATTTCTTTAAATGTCAAATAGAATCACAAATATACTATTTTCTGGAAAATTAGATCAGATAACAGGTTAACTTATATTGAAGACTTAAAGCTGAAAAGTAAAATTAAGTAAAGTAGAAACTTAAATCTAACTTACATGCTACAAATATAATATGAATCATTTTTGTTTATTTAATAGGCCTTGGAGTACAAAGCAGAGTATAAATAGAACTAATAATGCAAAATCAAGAGCCATGTGAACATTAGCAGTGACATGGGAGAATACTCAGAACATAGCAACCAAAAATTGTCAGGTTGCAAATGCCCAAAACTCTATTATTATAAATTTAGTTAGATATTATAGATTTGTGTGTGTGCTATTATTTCATGACAAATTTGGGTTTTTTACATGAGTATGTAGTTTTTAGTTTGAAGGATTTTTAACTAATAAACATCTCTGCTTTTAAGATTCTTCTTTGGATCCAAATGAAAATGTATAAAGTTGTTTAAAGCATGCTATGACCTCACAGTAAGAAGTTTACTCCACCTTTCACTTATAGTCTTATTGTACAGAAGTACATTTGTAGTAATCACTTAAGTGAATAAAAAGTATTACAGAAGTTTGATACAATTTTCCTTTATGATCTTCTCAAAGATACAGTCCAGCATGAATCAATTAGTGCTATTAAATTATAATGTCATCTATCATTATCCTTAAATTGGATCAATTATAATTATCCTTGCACAATGTTAGTAACTAATATAAAGTCAGGGAAATGTCATCATATCTTCTTAAAGTCATTTTAAGTTTCGTATATTTTTTATTATACCTATGCAATTGTTCTTTCATTATTACAAGATTTACTTAACCTGCATTCTAGAGTCAAACTTTGTATCAACTCTGTTCTAAAACAATATTCAGAAATGTTTTTATATATTATAAATTTAAAAAATATTATTTTAAAATTTTGAAAATTTTATAACATATGGCACAGTAGTGGACATTGATTAATCAATATCCAACAGTAAACTTCAATTAATTTTCTATCTATCTCTTCTAACAAGTTTGTGTATAAGCACATTGATTGTTTTTCTCACTTCTGTAACTGAACAATTGACAGAGCAACTTGAAAAAGGAAAAAGCTTAATTGTGGATCAATCCCATTATAAAGGTAAAGCTATGGCAGAAGGAGCAGGAGATGCCTAGTTAGTACACCTCCAGTCAGGAAACAAAGCCATGAATGCTGAGGCTCCAACTCATGGAATGCTGCAGCCCATAATCAGAGTAGTTCTTCCCACTTTCCTGTGAGTTATCATAGAAAACATCCCACAGATGTGTTAAATAGTTTGCTTCCTCAGTTCTAAATTCAGTCAAGTTAACAAATGAATAGGATGAATCATCCCATGAAATTATTGCTTTAATATATAGATTTTATTAGATTAGCTTTTGAACTGATTTTAAATTAGGAGACTTTGTTGAATAATTATTGATTCTATGCATGCAAATATGTTGTTCTACATACATGTTTGTTTTTTTAATGACACTATTTAGAAAAACAGAATCCTTTTTGTTTTATAGCTTCAATTTTGTCTTTCATGGGCATTATTTTAAGCAGAGCAATTGTTTAGCATTCATTTTAACTTTTCCCACTAAGAAAGCAAATACAGAAGATTGTTTTTAAAAATCATAATATATTCATTCACATTTTATAAATCTTCAATAGTTTAAATACTAAAATACTTACTGAGTGACTAATATAAGCTTCAGAAAGATTATAAAAACAAACTTATTTAAGGCCATGCTCTTCATGAAATTCTTTGGTAGAATGTTCACTTTCTTTTACTTAAGGATTTTTGTCAGTTGTGAATTTTTTATACTGTTTGTGATTTATACAGCTATTTTCTTTGAGAGATGAGAAAAACAGATGACAAATCTAAGTGATGTAAAGCTTCCTTCAAGTAATTCTTGCAGTAGTACTCAATTTTCCATGTTAATATTTGATAACAGTGATTGAAATATAAATATATGCTGAAATGTACTGATAACACATTGACATTGATTTTGTAAACACTTTGAAGCTTAATATTTAAAAAAGTAAAATAATAAATGAGATACTATTTATTAGAAGGTCTTGAAATTCAATGTATTTTCATGAAAAAAGGTCATCAATTTTCTTCAAGATGACTTTATAAAAATTCTCAGGATAAGAGTGGGTGCTGTCAGCGTAGTATGGCCAGAGATGTTGTTAATGTACAGTGCTTGCATTTGGAGAGGTAATCATCAGTGCTGCTTGACTTCTCAGCTTCCTATCTGACCTGTAGTTAAGAAAATATATTAAATGAACAAATAACTAATGAGGCGTTTGCTAAGAGCAACCTGTTCCTTACCTCACTTCGTAGGTTAAAATAAGTTTTCAAGTTTATGGCTTTACTAATAATGAGTTTTTGCCCTTTTAATGTTTCTGTTTCATTTCAGTTCATTGTTTATTTAATAAACATAAGTCATTTTTCTATTGTCTTTTTATTATTTAATGAAGTCCAAACATTTGTCAACATGGACTTCCTTCCCACCTGCTTCAAGCAGCTCTCTACCAGAGACTAAAGTAAGAGGGTACTTCTTTACCACCATCTCACCATGTTAGTTACTGACAATTATTTTATCAGGTGTCTTTTTGAAAATGGACTTGTGAGTTATTGTCAGCATGTAATTTACCTGAATGTGACCTAGCAGCCACAGTGAATCTTTTCTCATTTTCCCAGGGGATGTCATCTGACCTGGGGAAACCCTCCCAGATTTGTGAATTCTTGAAGAACATGTTATTTTTTTCTTAAGTTCTCTTTTAGAAGTATTTTTTGTGCTTATGATTTTATGCATGTTCTACAAATGTGCACAGATACTGGACCTGTTTATTATTTGTCATTTCTTTTTTCCCCCAATGCTGAGAGTTAAGTCTAAGACCTTGTACGTATTTGCCGTTTTGTTTTCTTCTGTTTTTCCTAAGACTAGGGTTCCATCATGTTGCCCAGGCTGTCATTGCAGTTGCGATTCTTCTGCCTTGGTTGTTCCAGTGCTTGGGTTACAAGAGGGGGCCACAGTGCTCAACATTGCATTTGTTTGTAGTGAGAATGGTTCATCTATGGACTCACAATTCCCAAGGTCATTTTTAAGAACTTACCTAACTAGTGGTGTTAATCAGAAAATTTACTGGGGGGAGGGGATCCTTTTCAATACAAAAATCTATTCAGTTATTAACCAAACAAACCCCTAATTTTCAATATCAGCTGTGTTTTTGATGTGGGCTGAACAAATGTCTGTGCCAGGCTTTTGACTCTGTTTTCAAGCACTGTAATTTGGGATAAATGAGCAGAAACAATAATATGTTGCCGTTTCTGTTTAAGCCTTTCAGGACTTAGCTATATCTCTTTTTATTAATTTCTCTCTGTGTCATGATAAATGTTTCCCAGCATTCAGTACTGTATTGGTCCAGATGTAGGTTTATATGAAAGCTCCTACTTAGCTTATTTCTTGTACCTTGCAGCATTTTCTACACATTCAGTCCTTAAGGGATTTATTTTAAAAACTGTGCACCTGTGAGGCTTAATAACAATAAGAGAAAATTAAGCAAGTTTAAACATAAACATGAAAGAATCTGCTCAGTTCCATATTTCATCCATGAAAATTGTCTAATACAGGCAGCTTCAGGAAATAGATGATAAGGAAATGTAAACCATTGTAAAACCATTTCAGGATAACAGTGTTAGTAGCTCTGGGTATGGATTTGGAAGGAAATTGTTATGACCAAGTAAAACACAAGGGCCTGTTGATGTAGTGACATGTTGACAGGGTGCAGTATTGATTTTACATATGGATAATTAGTCATTTTTTCAAAACCATTCAATAAAACAGAGGAGACATGAAATGCTCCCATAGAGAGCTTGCATCTCCTCAAAGGCAAAATACAACTGGGCTCCTGTAACTATGCATCTCCCCATTCTTGTCATTCTACAAATGAGGCTCATAGATATTTGACTCACACAGAATTTATTTGAAAACATAGTTTGATGAATAGAGCATATGAAAATATATATTGACTCTTTTTTCCCCTCCTTTTCTCTCTTTTTTTCTCCTCTCCCTCTTCCCAGGATTGGTTGGCTGGCAGTTTTGGAATTCCAATTAAATTCCATCAAGTTCATGGTGCAGTGTGTTCTTATACTTTACCTAATGGTGCTCATGACTTGACTGGGTCCTTGAGACCTTGCTTGGATCCGAACCCCAGTTGAATCCATGTTTTCCACCCAACATCTGCTTTTGTTCATATCTCTACCCACAACCAGATTTTTTTTCCATGTGTTCCCAGAATAACAAAGCTTCTAGACTTCCTCATTCCACCAACTTCTTTTATGGAATCTTGTGCCGACATACCTACTATTCAAAAACTATAAATGTTTTTTGAGAAATTCATTGGAACTTCTCCACACTCCTGTTGGATAAAGTCTACTACTATTATTGCCTCTTATTTTTAAAAGGCATTTCTTCAAAGATATCTAATATGAAAACAACAGAGAACCAAGTAGAAGGAAGAAAATATAAAGGTTATTAAAGTATGTTGAGAAACCTTATGAGAAATGCCTCCAGGACAGGGTCAGGAAACACACTTGAACACTTATCCATCTATCTCATACCAGAGACTGGTAACCCAGCTAATCCAACCAGTAACTATCATCACCCCCATGTTGAAAACTGGAGAAAGGGTCTGCATCACTCTAGCCTATAACTTTTGCCATGCCCACCCCACCCAGCAAGAAGCAGTTAAGAAAAATACTCTAGTGTTAGGATTCCTGGCTTTAGCTTGATGACTCCTCCCCCCAGGAGCTTAAAATCTTTGAGAGAGGATCAACTAGCCAGCTCAGCATCAAATTATTATTTTCAAATGTGAAGTTATGTGTATAGATGAGAATTCTGAGATTAATCAGGGTGCCACTTGTACCTGAGTGGATATGAGTACAAAAGTTTAAAAAAGATAATAAATAAGCAAAAGTTCAGAGAATATTAATATTTCCAGACATAAATAAATTCAAATGTTTAAAAGAAAGGACCATTGAACAAGTATACCTAATCACCCTCAATTTACTAAATTTAGAAAAGTCTCTTTTGGCACCAAATGCTCAGCCTTTCTCTAAAACACAGGTCAGGAGACTATGTAGACTATGTTGTTCTTTTCTTGCAATATGTAAATTAAAATGCATTTGCTTAATCTTTTAAATATTTATTTATTTATTTATTTGTGTGTATGTGGAGGGGGAGTGTGGGGGTGGGCAGAGCCTGGGAAATAACAGAGCAAAGCAAGAAGGAAGTAAAAACAATCCAGAATGACTCTCAAAGTCATCCTTGATCTCCACAAGGACACACAATGCCCTTTAATTTATGTTTTAAAAATTTAAAACTGGCCAAGATATCAGAAAAGTTCAGTTCATATTGTTTCCTGAGCTTTCTAGTCTAGTACGTTGTTGGGCCTGCCCAGGGATAACAGTCTGGGAGGGAGTGAGCAGGGCATGGTTAGCACATAGTACCAAAGATAGCACTGGGAGCTAGTGTCCTAGGTGTAACCCTGATCACATTACAGAGAGCCCTAATTGGCTTATAGGAGCCAACGTAGATATATGTTTAGTTTGACCATGCAGCCTATGTGTTGCGCTGACCATTAAGGTAATTGGATGCTTGTTTTGTGTGCTCTGGTTCTTTGTCTATATAAGCTGATTTGTTTCCCCCTCCCCAATAAACAGATATCTTGTCTGACAAACTCCCCATCCATGGCCGAGTCTCTGGAGTGCTGAGGCGAAGGTGCAGGCGGTCAGGCTTTACTTATCTTCATCATCACAGCCAGCAACTGTGTAACTGAATAAGTGAATGAGTGAGAGAGTGAGTCTTGCCGTGACAGACTCCCTGCTATGTCTGGAGTCCCCTGGATTTGGGTGAGGAGGTAAAGGGCCTGCAACACATTCGCCTTTCTCCGCCCAGATAGCTTGGAGTCATCACAGTGTGTGCATGGGAAAATCAGCCCAGCAGTACATAATCTTGAACAAACTTTTTTGTTTTATTCAACTATAGGTTTTTACAGCAAAATACCTGACCCATACAGTTTAAGGGAACAGGGATTTCACTCATTTTAAAATTCTATGTCATGGCTTACCATTACAGAACAGTCATGGCGACAGGACCCTCAGGGAACTGGTCACATTACATCCACAGTAAGGAGCAGAAATGAATGGTTGAGTGTATGCATGCTTGCTTGCTAATACTTAGTTTATTCTCTCAATCTTTATACAGTTTACTTGGCAAGTAAAAAGTCCTGCTCACAATGGGATAGAGCTTCCCACATCAATTGTGAAATCAAAACTATCTCTAAAAGGTAAACCTAAATGCTTACCATAATCTAAAGAATATTTCTCAGTTGTACTGAAGGACTTGCACTAAGGTATCTAGTTGAAAATTATCCATGGTTTCTTCCCTACCTTTTTTACCTTGGTTGGTAGAATTTATGCACTGACTCAACAATTTTAGAAATATATATTCTTATTTACAGAAAATCGATGAAACTTTATGTTTCAGTTTGTGAAGATAGTGTTAAATGTCAGTTTAGCGGAATCTGTAATCATCTGAGACAGGTCTATAGGCACATTATAAGAGATTATTTAGAGTAGGTCAATTTATATGAGAAGATTTATACTAATGTAGGACAGTAACATTCCCCAGTCCTGGGTCCTGATTTGCACAGAAAGAAGAAAACTATCAGAGGACAAATGTTCATAATTCTCTATCTCCTGCCTGTTGAGGAAATGCATTCAACCTTCTAAAATTTTGGTCATCCTGACTTCCCTGTCATGATGGATTGTAGCCTCTAATTGTGAGCCAAAGTAAAGCATACTCTATTCAATTTGCTTTTGACAGTGTATTTTATCAAAGAGCCTGAAAAATAACAAAGACAAAAAAATGGTGCAGAGGTGGACCATCATTGTCATATAACAAGCCTTATAAATTTAAGCACTTGGAACAGATTATTTGAATGATTGTGGTAAACTTTAAAATTTCAGACTATAAAAAATCACTAAATGTTCAAGTAGGGATAAAAGACTACTCAAATTGGAACTTAGAAAATGAGATTACAAAGAGAAATTTGGAAATGGAAGCTTAGCTCAAAAGGTTTCAGAAGAGGACAGAAGCTCTATAAGAAAGTGTATTGGACATTTCATCATGAAAAATGAAAGATATTAAGAGGTCCCACACATTCCTGAAAGAGTGATAATAATGTTGTCAAAGAGAAAATGAAAAATGCTTTCTTCAATGGCATACCCACTGATGTGTGAGTAAAGCTACAGTAAGTATTCAGGCACAT
This sequence comes from Typhlomys cinereus, assembly GCA_023101885.1. NCBI lineage: Eukaryota > Metazoa > Chordata > Mammalia > Rodentia > Platacanthomyidae > Typhlomys > Typhlomys cinereus. The sequence continues at coordinate 4,708,862 of JALPQD010000020.1, forward strand.
GTCATCAAACGCAAACAAGATGAAAGTCAGTGGGCTATACATGGGAAAAGACTTGAAAATAGAAGAAAGTCTGGCATAGGAAAAGAAGGATTGTAATGAGAAGAAGAGAAGGGATGGGACTGGGATTAATTCATATATCTTTATTTAAAGACCAAAAGAATAAAAAAGGAAAAGGATGGGAAAAAGGTGGGTTAGAAGTCATCTGTGATATTTTAGGCAAGAATGTTTTACTCTGTTGGTGTCCTGAGAACTTAAGTTAAGTTAATTTAAAAATAATAGATTAATATTGCTTTGAGTTATCACAAGATAGGCTTGCATATAGCCAGGTGGTGAGAAATTAGTTGTGATTTTTAAAGTCATAAGTACCACTGAAGAGTAAAATAATACTGAATGAGAAGAATAAGAAATATGTTTTTAAGAGCAAAATTCCACCCTGAAAAACTACAACTTATAAAGGTAAAATTTCATTTAGGGAAATAGAGCAGAAAAAGTGAATGTGTCTGTTGTGAGGTTGTTTCCTGTTCTTTCAAACAATTACTTAAAAGATGCTGTCCAGCATCAGCACGGAAAAGTTGGCATAGTTTTCTTCATACAGCCCACATCTCAACCTGACAGAAGAATTTGGCAGGATTAATAAGGTAGAGGCTTCAAAGGAATGGCATATCCAACACTGAGGGAGATACAATCTTGTTTCAAGATTTTAGACAACTAAGGCCAGGCAATATGTGACAAGTTTAGAGTCTCTGAAAAGAGGCCCAGAAAGAGTATGTTATGTAGTTATGGAGATGAAGTCTAGATTATTAATGATATACATAGTTATTGGAGATGCAAGACTATTAAACATCTGTCAAGGAAATCTATAAGATTATACTAGAAGCATAAGTCACACACATAAGTGCACATACACACACACATGTTCACATATATGTGGGAGCACACACTGGCACTCATACACACAGGCTCACACATGTGTGCACACACAAAATTTGCATGTGTGCTCACATGTATACTCACACAGACAATGTTCACACACACATGCACATACCACTCATACCCTAAGCACACACACATACATACACATGTACATGCTTATATATATACACACACATGGTTTGAAAGGAAAAACACAAGAAAACTCCTGTATTTGAATACTCTTAAACCAAAAATTTAACCTTTTCAAGTTTAGCATCCTGATTATTAAACTCCGAAATACATATTGCAGATAAGAATACAGAATACTACTCTCATATACTGGGGTTTTCCCCTTAGCTAGTGGCATGTGAGATTTGGCATGTGGTACTCTTGTTTGAGTACCACTGTGCACTGGTTTTTACCCTAAGACTCACGCACAGGCAGCCTCCATCCCCACCCCATGTAATCATTAAACAAATCATTAAACAAAAATCTCAAATAATTTAGTAGAGTTCACGGAAAACACAATACATGGACCAGTGGACCAAATGCAATTGAAAATTCCAAAAATCTTACCATCCAACAGAAGAGAATATTTGCATCTAAACAAACCTAAGATAAGTAAACCATCCTTTTTTCTTTAACCTCAAGTAACAGTCACCACAGTTTAATATTTACATACAGAATACTCAAAGACCCATGGGTCTTAACCTATTCACTCTCATATACCTCTAAGTATCTAAAAACTGCCATATCACCCATATCACACTTACCACTAACACCTGGCTATTAAACCCAACATATTTTGTAATCTTAAAGTTGCTCTAATACTGAACACAAACTTCCTTAACGAACCTTGATACCTAAACTTAAACCTCTTAGTTAAAACTAGACTAAAACTCCATCATCACCTTAACCAGAACAGGGCTTACACACTTCTTTGACACAAATCAGCACCAATTAACCATAAAGAAAAACTAACTGCAACAACTGTACAAATGTAATAATTCTGTCTGACTCAAAAAAGTAGAAAACATACATATAAGATAGTAGAGATTAAACACAAAATGCCCAAGTCACACATAAGTCCATGAGTTACAACAAAAGCCAAGACAAAAATCTTTCCAGAAAAGTTGACCTCATATTGATGAATTTCAACCAGAAATCAAAAACGAAAATAAAGAAAGAGGAAATCAGAGAGGAGCTAATTAGCCATATGAGCAAATATAAGCAGGAAAATTACAAGCATCTAGATGAGATGAAAAAGGCAATTGAAGAAACAAAATTAAACATAGAGCAGTTGAAAGTCTCATGTGGAAGGGCTGGAGAGGTGGCTCAGGGGTTAAACCTCTGCCTTGCAGGTGAAAGGTCCTGAATTTGGATCCTAAACCCTACGTATAGATGCCGGGTGGAAGCAAGGGCGGCCTGTGTTTCTGGTCCTGGTAGGGCAGAGTAAACAAGAAGGACATAGAGGTGCTCCATGGTGGTTCCTAAATTCGCCTGTTGTTCTACACACACACATACATACATACAAACATGTGCACACACACACAATTAAATAAAAAAATTTCTTAAAAAATCTGCATACAGAGATTAAACTTGAAAATAAATACAAGTCAATTACAATCCAAAACTCAATAGAGTTGTTTCAGCAACAGAACTAAAAAACAGAAAATAGAATATCAAAATTAGAAGACAAGATGGCAGAACTAATTTGCTCAATTAAAGGGGTTGAAAAGGCTAAAAAAAAAAAAAAAAGAACAGGAAAAAAATATTCAAGAGCTATGGAATACCTTGAAGAAGATGAACCTGCACATTTGTGAGCTCCACAACAAGAAACCAAAAGAGCCACACTACATGAGATTGTACACACTATAATCAATGAGAATTTTCCAAATATAAGAAAAGATATTCCCATCCAGGTACATCAAACACAAACAGATATGATCAACATAGAAACTCCTATGGCAAATAATAGTCAAAACACTACAGATACAAGACAAAGAGAATGTGTTGAGAGTTTCAAGGGAAGAAATAAAATCAAAGTCAAAAGTAAGCCTATTAGAATTATAACTGATTTTTCAATGAAAGCAGTAAAAGCCAGAAGAACTTGGAGAGATGGATGACCACAAATGCCAACTCAGACTGATATACCCAACAAAACTATCAGTCACAATTGAAAGTGAAAGAAAAATTTTCATCATAAGGACAAGCTGAATGCTTGCATGATCACCAAACCAGGCCTACAGAAGATGCTAGAAAAGATTCTCAAGCTAAAAGAAAAGAACAAACAAACCTAGGAGGGAAGAAGGGATAAACAATGCCAGAACAAATACTGAACAAAGAAATACACATATAAAAGCTACAAACCTCAAAAAGTCATTGGAATCAGCAAACATTTCTCATTTATAACTCTAAATGCCAAAGGAATTAGCTCTCCAATCAAGAAACATAGGCTACACATATGGAATACATATCACAACTCATCTGCTGCCTTCAAGAAACACATGTCACCATGTGAAAATATTAGGGGACTTCAACACCTCACTCTCACCATTAGATAAGTTAACAGTCCAAAAACTGAAGAAAGACACACTGGAGCTTAATCAAACCATAACCCAAATGGATCAGACCAACCTGTACCAAACCTTCCACCCTACAGCAAGGAGCACACATTCTTTTTGGCAGTATATGAAACTTTCTCCAAAATCAACCATATAGTGGGCCACAAAGCAAGCCTCTACATATAGGAATGTAGAAATTGTATCTTGTATTTTGTCAGACAACTGTGGAATAAAACCATAACAAGGGAATGTCAGGTAATACACAAATTCTTAGAAATTGAATATGAATGAGAAATGGGTTCAGGAAGAAATTAAAATGGAAAATCGAAAATTCATAGAAGTGAATGACCATAATAACATAGCATATCTCTGGGAAAGGATGAAGACTGTACTAAAAGGAAAGTTTATAGGAAACATCATAAGTAAATAATTTAACAATGCAACTTAAAGCTTTAGAAAAACAAGAACAATCCCATTACAAAAGCAGTAGAGGAGCAGAGACTAGCAAAATCAGAGAATAAATATCAGAAATTAAGATAAGGAAAAGGATACAACGAAGCCACCAAACCAAAGGAGCTAGCGCAAGAACTCACATCATCCTTACTTTTCTGTTTAACTAATACAAATTATGAATGAATTCACAGCCGCACAATGAATTCACAGCTGCAGAATAATTTAAGACTGAGGCCTAAAAGCCATTTTATCACTAACAAGCATCAGATGAATTCTGAATTTAGCTTTAACCCCTTCCATTCAAAAAGAAATGAAAAAATCAAAAAGCCAAAATAGAGAAAAACACAAATTATGGCAGTAAGATTTTAAGAGCCTAAAGACGGGGAGGACCGCCAATAGGCAAGATACTCCACTCAGTCTGGGCTGCAGCGGTCAGGGTATTACTACATTGTGATTTGAGCTTTCCTGACCTGTACAATGGTTGGCATGTCCGCAAGCCGACATATACTGCCATGGATCTCAGGGGAGAAGGCCTGAGACAGAAGGATCCTTAGATGCAAGGGGTTAAACAAACATAACAGAGTTCCACATTAGTGGCAGCCCAAGAAGGGGTCCCAATGTATACCACTGAGTCCTGAATACTCACTAGTGTAGACAACTCAAAAGGAAATTCAACACCCATATAAAACAGATGATTTGGAGGGTGGGAGAGCAGACAGGAAACATCACAAGAGGAGGAGGGAGGAAAGGGAGGTGAGAGAGAGGGAAGGGAAGGGGAGGTGGGTGGGGCAACAGGGGAGAAAGGAGGCAAGAGGGGGAAGGAGAAAAAAAAGAAAAAAAAGTAGACATGAAAATTGAGTTATTGCAACTGATGCCAAGGAAATTCAGAGAATTATTAGGTCATATTTCAAAAACCTGTACTCCTCAAAATTTCATAATCTGAAAGAAACGGATGAATTTCTAAGTATACAAAACTTACCAAAAACCATCGGAAAAAGGACAACATCTTTAACAAACATGCTGACAAAACTGGATATCTACATGAAGAAGATTGAAATTGTACCTTTACTTATCACCATGCATACAAATCAATTCTTGATGTATCAAGGACCTTAAGATTAGAATAAAAACTATAAAAAACAGAAAAAAAGGATAGGGAATTCCCTCAAACTGACTTTCTAGACCAGGAATTTCCAAACAAGACCCCAATTGCACAGGAAAGAGTACCAACACTCAACAAATGGGATTTAAAGAAATTAAAGTTTCTGTTTAGCAGAAGATATTGTTAACAGAACAAAAAGATAACACAAAAAATGGGAAAACATTTTCACTAACCACATATCTGATAGAGAACTAATATCTAAACTGCACAAAAACTCAAAAAAATGAAACACCAAAGAAGTGAGCAGTTGGTTACCTGTGTCCTCTTCCTGTAACCTCTCCCTGAACTCTCACTAGAGCAGATGAGAACCACAGGAATCAAAGAAGCAGATGAACAAGAGGGTAGGAGGGAGTGCGATGGATTGATGAAGGGAGGTAGAGGGAGGGAGGGAAGAGGGAGAAAAAGTAAGGGGAACTTAAAGAAAAATGTCTACTAAATATCTTAAAAACTGTTCCACCTCCTAACCATTTGGGAAATGCCAATCAAAACCACCCTGAGATATCATCTCACCATGGTTGGAATGGCAAAAATCCAAAATATAACAAATGTTATAGAGGAAGTGGCGAGAAACAAACCCTCATACATTGCTGGTGGGAATGCAGACTTGTACAACCTTTCTTGATATCAGTATGGCTATTTCTAAAAAAGTTAAATTTGAAATGTCATATTACTGAACTATTCCACTACTAAAAATATTCCCAAAGACTGCCTTCATCTTTCTATACAGACATGTGTATATCCATGTTTACTGCATGGAATAGGTCATGGAATCATTCTTAATGTCCAAGAGTTGACAAATAGATAATGAAAATGTGGTACATATACACAATGGAATACTGTGTAGCTATCAAAAATGAATTAATGAAATTTACTAGTAAATGAATGAAATTGGAAGAAGTTATATTGAGTGAAGTATCCCAGACACAGAAAGACAAATATTGCATGTTCTCCTTTGTTAGGTGAATCTAGTACGAAGTCCTCATAATGACAAACTCAAGGGGAAATCTCTATAATATCCATTATAAATACAAAGGAATATAACTGGGGGGGGTTAGGGGAAAGAAACCCCAAGAGAATGGAGATAAAGAAACACAGTTAAATTGATAAATAAGAAAAGCCCAAACTATTGAGAGATCTGATCCTGTCCACTGTCAGTCCCCACCCATCCCCATCCATTTGTTCAGATTGGTTTGCTTAGTTAGACTGATTGTTCAGATTAGGGGCTAGTAAACAGGTAGTTGGTTACCTGTGTCCTCTTCCTGTAACCTCTCCCTGAACTCTCACTAGAGCAGATGAGAACCACAGGAATCAAAGAAGCAGATGGACAAGAGGGTAGGAGGGAGTGCGATGGATTGATGAAGGGAAGTGGAGGGAGGGAGGGAAGAGGGAGAAAAAGTAAGGGGAAAAGAAGAAGAGGAACACTGATAATTATTCACTGTTCTTGTAAAACTAAAAAAAAGTAATAATTAAAAAATGCAGAATATCAAAAGATTTCTATCCAAATTCAGAATTTATAGCACATGAATAAAATAGTGTTTCTGTTTCATAAAAGCATGCTAAGATGAGTCTCCCCTATGAAATTTAAACTGGGTATTGAGTAACATTTTCAATAAGCTATGAATGCTTTTTTAAATCTTGGATGAATAAAATTTTTGTATGTTTCTTAATTGTTATGACTATAACTTTGAGTTCTTAAGCTTTGACAGTACTTTCATAGTATTAAATTCTACATTACTAAATTTAAAATAAGTATTGAAGAACCAACTCAAAGTCAGAAAAAAAACGTTATTTTCAATGCGACACAAAATAAATAATACCTAACCTAGTACCACTATGCAACAGACCATGCCTTTAATGTTATTCACATTTTCCTAAAATTATTGTATCCATCTTAGTTGACTATCATTAATATTTTAATTATTTGTATACTAATTTAAGAAATCATATTTTTTCACTCCTGACAATACTTAGAATTACATTAATAGATTTTATCCCATAAAACAAAAGAAATACTTTAGTCATGATTTCTTGGTATATTTAACATGAAGCACTCCTGATTCAATATTCTTTAGCTTCAGTAGAATTTTCGAATTCTACAATAAGAAGATTCAGCTCATCTTCCTACCTCCCACCACCTAATTTCAGTCTAACATTTTCCATTGTTTATATATTTATTTAAGACAAGGTCTCAGAACGTATCCTAGTGTGGCTTAGAATTCATGTTCCTGTTTTCTCAAACTTCTAAGTGCTGTACACTATGTTCATATGTATAATAAAAATAAATTTTAAAATACTGAAAACAAATATTTCAATTAAGTTATTAACCTCTAGATACTTTGCTAATTAGTTGAATGATTAACTCCTGGACTAATTAATTCATTATTCTTTTGAACTTGAAGAAGGTTAAGGAATTTTAAAAAAATGGAAGCAGACTTTCTACTATGTCTTTCCTAAACTGTGTTTATATGCTCCAATTTTCTTACTGCAGCTTCTATATTTCCCTTTCTATAACTAGCATCAACTGTAATCAGGTGAAATGTTTTCTGGCAGGCTCTGAATAACAGTCATTTGCCCCATAGGCCTTTTGGAATGCTATTGCTAGGATTGATTTTGTTTGAATGATATTGGCGGTGTCAAGTCTTTGTAAAATCAGAGACATCCAGCACACTTTTAAAGGTTATTCTTTTTCCATTCATGAGATATTATGCATATATCCATAAGCTGAGAATGCTATGAAAAGAACAAGTACTCCAGACAGTAATAAACCCTAAACCTAGGAAATGATTAAATGTATTCATTATTAACTAGTATAGCAAGTCATGACATCTCACATAAGAAGAATCTACTATAGTAAGATTTGACACATGGACAGTCACAGTATTTAAGATAATAGATTTATTTTTACCACAAGTCCGAGGCAAGTTGAAAACATGATATTCTATTTGTTTATATCAGTCTAGATCATGTAAATATTTCTTCAATTTTTTTCTTTATTTGTATTTTATACAGGGTTTTTATGTTCATCCTGAGCTGAATTCAAATTGTTATCCTCCACCTCTTGAACATGAAATATAATCCATAAACTCTTGTGTCTGAGTAATTAGTCTCCAAATGAGAGCATTGTTCTGGAAGTTTGTAAAACCTTTAGGAGTAGAGCTTTGCTGAAGAAAGTGAGTCAAACATGAGCCAGGTTTGAGGATTTATATTCTGCCCAACATTATACTTACTCTGCTTTTCTTGGCTGATAATGTAATGTGATGGTAGTCTTCTATACCAGAATGGACTAAATTCTATCAAACTGTAAGTCAAAATACACTAATTTCCCTTGCACTGATTCTTACCACAGCAGTGACAAAATTAATATCCTCAAAAATTGAGGATAGTATTGGAACATATTTGAGGGATAATGAGGTGTACTTTCTTACAAAATATTTTATGAAAAAATTGTTTAATGTCTATATTAAATGGAGAACCTTTTGTGTAAATTACTTAAAAATAAAAGCCAGCATTTAATTCAGACACACAGCTCTAATTCATAAAACATACCTTCCACCCTTTTAGCTTTCCACTCTTTCTTTACTTCTGAACATTTTTATTGAGAATTTTTCATACACAAACAAAATGAGTTTGTCCTTGAAAATCCCCATCCTGTCCTACTTTTCATCAATCCAGCCTTGCCCTCCAATCTACCTGCCCCTCTGCATGTGCATATCAACACTCATTTATGGGCCAATGAGAATGTCAGGAGAAAAAACTTACTCAGAATCTATGGAACAGAAAGTGCCAGGCAAAAGAAGGGGAGTCTCCTAATGTGTGAGTTTTCTCACTGAAAGGCCACTTATGCTGACACAGAAACCTGGTTTCTTACTAGCACAGACACCTGCAAGGGAGCCTTGTGATGCACACATGCAGAGGGGAAGGTAGACTGGAGGGGCAATTCTGGATTGATGAAGGGAAGGGTGGTAGGAGAGGATGGGGATGTGGCAAGGACATAAGGTTATTTTGTTTGCATATGAAAAATTCTTAATAAAAATGTTCAGAATAAGAGTGTTGATATGCCAGATATTGTGTAGATCTGGTGGCAACAGATCTCATTGCAATGAGCTCCTAAATGCAGCAGTCATGTAGTGACTGGAATGTCATGCCCAGCAGTGCCCTTATCCACCTTTAGGTTCTTTCACTCTCACCTCCTCCCCTCTTCTGCAAAGTTCTCTGAGCCTTAAGATGGGGACAGATTTTTATGGACAAATTAAGACTGAGTATTCAAATGTGTCCAATACTCTGCACTCTGCCTTTCTAAAGAGAAAAGAAAGCCTTATTGTATGGATAACCTTGTATATTCACTGGGAAAAAAAATCTTCCAATACTGATTAGCATTTTAAAAGTGTAAGCTAAGATCAGCTCATTTATAAATCTCTGTAGTATGTAATTTATTTTACATGTTATGATTAGTGTTTTTGCTAGTTATGATTAATTTGGTTGTAATCAAGTAATGCTATTGAAAAATTGCTTTATTATTATTTTTTTACTTAGTTTTTTTTTTTACTTAGTTCTAAATTTCACTGAAGTGGTTCATTGAAGTGGTTTTGAGTTTTTATCTTAAAGCTACAGACAACCCCTTGTCTTCAGTGTCTCTTATTGAATTTACATAGAGAATAATTGTACCTTACGAAGTTTTTCCTGTTTGTTTCACTTGAGGAAGAAAAATCAAAGTTTATACGAAAGAAAATATACATTGTATATCTTTCACGAATACACATGAAGGACATAACTTCATGTGCATTCAAAGACTTGAAGATTTCAGGGATTTCACACTAATTCTAAGACAGTTTTAATGGACTAGGAACCATTTACTAAGACCATGTGTGGGTGGTGAACAGACATCTAAGCAGAACTAAAACACCACCATTTCCTAGCGTTCTCAGTGACTTCTTTCAGATGAGTGTGAGTGTGGCCTCCTGGCCCTTTGAAAAAACAGAAAATAAAAACGTGATAGGATTTCATTTCTGCTGCTATCTATAGAAATTTCATTTGTTTATATATTTTCTTTATATTCTTCTTGCCTTAGCTATTTTGGTGAAGGAAATGGTGAAACTAGAAGTTTGTCTCAGTAAGAATCCAAAGAAAGCCTGCCACTTTCAGCAGTCATTGTTCAAATAGACCTGTACTTCAATTAGCTCACAACGAACTGAATTTCATCCATAACCATAAGTCATTCATAAGTGGGTCCTTCTCTTTTTATATTTAAGATTATTAACTAGGCCTGTGTCCATGTTCTTAATCTACTTATTTCAAACAGTAATTTTGATAATATGCAGTAATATTTACATTTACATGCATGTGTGTATGTGTGTGTGTGTGTTTGTGTACAAACACTAGGAGATATGGCTTTGGATGCTGCTAACTTCTTCAGGTTACAGAACATATGCAAATGGGATGCAGGCACATCCTACATACTCTTTTCCATAACCAAGCAAGATCACACTTAATGGACATATACTCATTTCACTATTTAAAAGTTTGAACATTTAAAGTGTGTGCTTTTTGTATTACCAGGATTATTAGAATGAGATAGAATTTGAAGATATCAAGCAACAGGAAAACAGAGTCTCAGTAAACATGAATATGTTCTATTCATGTAACAAGACAGCAAACAATGACAATATAATTAATATTCTTGGATTGAAGCTTTCATATTGCTTCAAAAAATTTAACAGATAAATCAGCTATCAACTATGAGCAAATGTAACTAAAAGCTTTAAAATGATTCTCTCTATGTAGTCTAATAGATTTTACTATTAAATTTGATAAAAAGGAAAATTTTCATTTGTATATAATTATATTTGTATAATAATATCAAGATAAAATATGCTTAAGCTTGTATAATATTCCTTGTGGTTTGATTACAACTTTAAACTTACATGGAATTACCTAAAAGACATTATGTTGTCTTATATGAACATGATATCAAAATTACTGAAAATTATATGCTGGGTTAGATAACTAGGACTAAAGCACTGAAATGCTAGTAGGTAGTATCACTTCTTAGATGTAGTATCACTTCTTAGATGTATGTGAAAATAAAATGTTTGCTAAGGAAAAATTTATAGTGACCTCTTTGAATTTATTACAGTTTTTTCATTTTAAAAATTCAGTAAAATTTATTATTTATTTGTGCAATTATAAATTATTTCAAAGTTAAAAGCAAAATGTGATCATTTTTATGTGGTAATTTTTTTTATCAACATACACATTAAAAGTGGAAAAAAAAAGGAAGAACAAAGTGGTGGAGAATACTATCATGTTTTCTCAGTTGTGTGGTAATCTGGGATATTAAGCATTGAATCTTGAACTTTAATATTTTATTTTTTATCTTATAGAGGGGGTTAAGAACGAGTTATCTATTTTGTTTAATTCAGGTTTTTAACATTTATCCATAAATTAAACTCAGGTCTTCAGGATTTTGCAGTAAACATTTCTATTCATTGAGCCATGTCACTTGCCACAGCAAAATATTTTTATTTAGAACTAATTATTCGTACTTTAGCCTGGAAATGCCATTATATGAAGAAATACAGACAGCAAAATGGAAGCTATGTTAAATTTGGATTTTCTTTTGTCATACCTCTTCCTTTCAGGAAATGATGCTCAGGACTGTGGTGGGCTATGCAATATTTTTATGACATTTTACATAAAAATCACATTCCATGGATTGTGGATCTTATTTGTAGTGAAGGATTCAATGGAATAGATTAGTGTTTGAATCCAATTGTGTATATCTCATCACTTAAAGCAGAAAGTTTCCCCAAGTTTCATTGGATGGGAATGAATTTACTTTGTCTTTGGAATGCTGTCCTGAATGATAGTGATATAAAACACTGAAAAACATAAACATATTTATAAAATGTAAGTATAAATTTTTATTATTATTATTATTTCCGCTCATACAAACTTAACAGGTACACCGGTCCCCTCCCTTCCTCCACCTCCTCCCCACCTCCCTGCTCCCCCCTCCTCTCTCCTCTCCCTCCCCAGCCACCAGCTCTACCCCCCCCAATCCCGGGAGCATCCTTTACTATGCATACCAAACTCTCCTCTGAGTCCTTTCAGATGATGTGCAAGGACCCAAGGGCATGTCCCAGAACCCTTTCCCGTGTTCCCCTTAAGCTTAGGAACACTTCTGTGACTGTCAGTCCCTAGCCTCCAATGATCTAGTGCCTTTAGTCCATGCTAGACTTTGTGGGGTCAATAATGTGTTGGACATAGCGCAGGTCACGTAAAGTCCTATTTTGTTTGCTTTGGCCCTAACTTGTGTGGAGTATCTTCCATATCGTTACTCTTCCCATACTTGTGCTCTTACAATCTTACTGCCCCCTCTTCAGTAAATTTCCCTGAGCTTCAGGATGGGGGGAGATTAGCCTGGCCCAGTTCCAGGTGGTTGATATAGAGTCTCTGATGTTCTGAATTATGGTTTGTTAATTTTTTTATGGTTTTGCTGTTCTTGCAATGCCCTTGACTCTATCCTGATGGGTATTGGAAGTCATCCCCTGGTCAGAGATAAAAACCTGTTAAATTAGAGTCTTGTTATAAGAGTATATTCAAAGGTAGATGGAATAAAAAAGTTTACCAAAGATGAAATTTAAAGATATTTGTCTAACAAATATCTTTAAAAATGCCCCAGATCCTTAGCCATCAGGGAAATGCAAATCAAAACTTCCCTGAGATATCATCTCACCCCAGTCAGGATGGCAAAAAACCACAATACAAACACCACCAAGTGCTGGAGAGGATGTGGAGAGAGGGGAACTCTCCTACATTGCTGGTGGGAATGCAGGCTCATACAACTGCTCTGGCAAGCCGTCTGGGGATTCTTAAAAAAGTTAAAGATTGAATGCCATATGACCCTGCTATTCCACTTTTGGGAATAACTCCCTATACAGCAAAAATTCACCTCGTTAGCACAAGCATGACCATGTTCATAGCAGCACTGTTTACAATAGCAAAGACATGGAATCAACCCAAATGTCCAACAGTTGACAAGTGGATAAGGAAAATGTGGTACATTTGTACAATGGAATACTACTCAGCTATCAAAAATGATGAATTAATGCAATTTGCTGGGAAATGGATGGAAGTAGAAACAATTATATTCAGTGAAGTATCCCAGACACAGAAAATTAAGCGCCGTATGTACTCCCTAATAGGTGGCTCCTAGTACCAAACCCACTTAGAGACACTCAAAGACAAATGTCCGTAATATCTATAGTAATTGTAAAGATTATAAACAGGAGGGATGGGGAAGGAGAGCCCCACCAGAAACAAGGAGAGAGGGGACCATGTTACAGCAGAGAAAATAGCCATCATCAAGAACTACAAGTAAATAATGAGACATCTGGTTAAGTTCACAGACTTTCCTTCCTGATCATTTGCAACTGATGAGGTATGATCTCCAGAAGAGGAGGGCATATAGGCTGCTGACAGAAAGTAACCATTTTGCAAATGGATAAGTATAAAATTTTACTGCAACATTTTTCCCCCTGTGCCAGGCTTGGTGGCTCAAATTCAGAACTTAAAACTTATAAAAGTTCCACCAAAGATAACACTTATGAGAAGTTCATTGCATGAGAGGACAAAGCAATCACAGGGCTTTTTGTAGTGTTCCTATTCTGTAGTACAGATGGGCCTTGGAATCCACTATAGCCAAGCTGATTTCCAACTTGTAATGTCCCAAAATTTATCTCTTGAATGCTGAGATTATGGTGTGCACGATGACACCTGGCTAACCATGCCTTATAATGAAAGTGATTGACTCTTTCAGAGTTATTACACTGAAAAAGAGAAATTCAAATCGTTCTTTAGAGTTCAGCTTTCCATAACATACATAGTGATACTCTCAGATTCAAGTAGTAAAATCTGTTTGAGACTCATCAAGAGTAAATATTTGGATCACAAACTGTAAAAGTTTTTTTTTTTTCTAATTTAGAGACAAAGAACATGTAAGAAGTGAAGGATATGGCAATTGTCTAGTATATCCAAATAGTCAACATAGATACAAGAACTATTGTTTGAATAAAATTTTATGTAATTTGAATTAAATCAACTTATTTTAACTTATTTTTGATTTTATCCTATTGTCTTTCCATGGCATATATAAGTACGACACTGAGAATGTTCGATGTATTTTAGTGGTCACTCTTAACTTTTAATTTTTTAGGTCATAGTATACAAGTTATTTTGCTTTTCATATTTATAAGACTGATTCTGTAATAACAAGACAAAAGTACATAAAATGTACTAGCAAATATTTAATATTTAATGAATAATTATTATTTTCACTGCTTTTTATTAAAATCACATGAGTTGACTTATTCATCTGTATAATTATGACTTTGGATTAAGGAACCAAGACTTTTCTCTATTTCAGTTACATCTTTGCTTTCTGATTTGTTTGATGTATTGTGTTATATTGTATAATTACAGTTGTGTAATGCAATATAATATAATATAAGATAATGTATAAACTTTAATCCTGTGGAAGCGAATGCACAGGACAAAGTGATTGTTATCAATATCTGTGAAGATGAATGAGAGTTGGTCCACACATTTTATTTGCTTTCTCGCTTTTGCTTGTTGAAATTATCATTTCTTTACATAAATCCTGATTTCATTTTGGTAATCAATTCCTTTTGCATTAGAAACAATTTAGTGAGAGCAATTTTAAGTGTATTTTTCATTGTATGTGTATGCATATGGTATTTTTGTGATTGCATGTATGTGATGGACATGTTCGTGTGTGTGTATGTGTGTGTGTGTGTGTGTGTGTGTGTGCGTGCGTATCTATGTGTTTTCGTTTAAGCCTGAGGTTGATGTGTGAAATTTTTTCTTGTTTTGTCTTCTACCTTATTCTTTAAAGCAGGCTCTCTGAAACCCAGACCCAATATATATTGTTAGTTTTATTTACCAGCATGCATTTGATATCCCCTCTGTCTTATTTCAAAGGTTGGAATAACTGTTAAATTACCAAACCCATTTGGCAATTTCTTGGGATCTAGGGAACTGAACTCTAGTTACCTTGTGGTTTTTTTTTTTTTTGTGTGTGTGTGTGTGTGTGTCTTTTTGTTTGTTTGTTTTTTGTATTTTTTTTGCAGAAAACAGCTTAATGTCTGACTTGAATCCTCAATCTATTATTTTGTACCCTTTGCATAAATTGTCCATAATTATCCTTCTTTCACTTGCCACACTTATAGTAGTTACTTAAGTATGTAAACAATAGGTTGATGAACTAATAAGCTCCAAGTGATTCACTTTTATTTTTTCATAGGCTAACAGATATACCAGGTATCTGTACTTCATTAATTTAAAATAATATAAAATTGTTATATTGTAAGTAGTAGATTTACAGTGTAGACTAAACTAATAGACTAAGATAAAGATCATGAAAATGGAAAGAAATTGGTCATTAATGCAAGTGCATTTTCTATTGTAATCATTTTCAAAGCCTGACGCATATGCAGTGAATAACATATGGAAATTATGAATGACACATTTTATCTAACCCCAACCCAAACTTACGGATTCAAGAATTATGAGGAGTGCCCTGCCACACATACAATATAATAGTCTCAAGTGACTATTTTTGATTGACTTTTTTAATTATTGAAGATCAAATTTGGGTCTTACATGCACTAGGCAAACATTATAAACTGAGTTATACTACCCAAGCAATATGGTTTTTTTCATGAATATTAAAACTGGAGAACCAATGCCATCATGAAAGTTTGATTCAAGAGCACAGGAACAAAGAAACAAAAATATCACCTGCCTTATGAATGTTGCATAGTATCTAGTGGCATGTGATTGTGATGCAGTACACAAGGATTAATTTTCAGGAGATCATTTTTGTAAAAGAGGGAAAAATCTGACTTCAAAGGAAAATGTAAGTTAAACAATGTAGGCAGGGGGCAAAAAAAAAAAAAAACAGAGGAATGAAATCTGAATGGTTCCAGCTGAAACCTCATACAAAAATGGCATTTGTTGATAAATTTGGAGTCTATAGAAACTGAGATGTTAACAGGTGATACTAATATTGCTCCTATCTTCACATCATGAGTTGTTCTTTATGGCGCGCGTGTGTGTGTGTGTGTGTGTGTGTGTGTGTGTCATGGTTTATGGTATAATTACTGAAGAATGAAACTTTTTACCCAACTGCATTTTAAATATCCATTTATTTATTCTGTACTGATGTATGCGTGTGGTGTGTGTGTGGATATACACATGTCATGGCACATGTGCTATCTGAGGGCTAATGTTGGAGTCAGTTTTCTCCTACTGCCTTTACATAGGTTTTGGGTACTGTGCTTAGTCACCAAGATTGTCAACAATCTTGTCATGATTTACATTATTGTATTTTATTTTATTTTCAAATATTTTATTCACTCAAACATGCATGCAACAGAAAAGGAGAGAAAGTGAAGAGAATGGAGAGAGTGGAAAGAAGGAAGGAAGGAAGGAAGGAATGAAGGAAGGAAGGAACAAAGGAACGAAGGAACGAAGGAACGAAGGGAGATACAAGAAGGGAGGAGATAGAAGATAGATAGATAGTAGATAGATAGATGATAGATAGATAGATGATAGATGGATAGATGGATAGATAGATAGATGGATAAACACAAAAATGCCATGGTACATGGGTGGAGGTGAGAGGATCTTTTCTTTCACCATATGGGGTTCCAGGTATTGAAGTGGGTTACCAGTTTGCAAGCATGCACCTTACCTATTGAACTAGGTCACCTGTACCCTCAATTGCATTTTATTTGAAGCATTTTTTTTGCCTGTTGTATTTGCTTAAGAGAGTTTTTCTGTTCATATCATAAGCAAATATTTTTTGGAATTATTACAAATAATAGCCTTAAATACTGTAGCTTTAAATATTTTCTAAATAGTTTAAGGTTATAGAGATTAATTAATATTCTTGAATTTCTTCTAAAAACTTTATTTAACATAACCTAACATATTAACTTTTATCTCTGTTTGATGTTACAATCCTAGGAGTAAACAAACAAAATATTAAACATTCAAGTTGAATAACTCTCTAATTTTCTTTCCACTTTTTTCTCAAGTGACATGATGCAGACTAGATTTCTAGCTGCTGTGTATAGGAAATAGGGGTTTTTATACTCTGTGATTCAGCTGCTTCTAACTTCACTCATATCTCCACAGACACAGTGACTTCTGTTTAAAGTTTCTTAAGGAAGAGGAAATATAATTTCTCAATATTTGAACTTGTAAGTTTTTAAAAATTAAATTAACTCTCGATTTTTATGCTGAAGGAAAAGAAGTTACCATAGAAGGAAAATACACTCAGCCTTCCAGGGAAAGAACCTTGCCCTTGAAGGATATGAATACACAAAGAGGTGACAACTTCAACCCTGTATTTGTGAAAGGATATGGAGATTAGTTCTCCATTATAGATAAGCCCTACTATGAGCTCAGCACAAGAGCAATTGGGTTGGGCTTCAATATATGCCAATCAATAAGGAAAAGCCATTTTTCCCAGACTTGCCCAAGTGTGTAAATATACCTGACCTTTGTAGCCATCTTTGGCATCTGCCCCTCATGGCACACCACATCTGGAGTCCATGAGTTCTTTTCCAGCTCCATGCTTCTCATGGATTCTATGCCCCTCATGGAGTCCGTGAGTTTCATTTTTTCGCTCCTATAGTAAACTCTGCTGTAATCCTCAAAAAATATAGAGAGAGCTGTAGGATAAATGCTGCAACTGAAATGTGTCAGAGATGGTGGGAATGCCACTGAAGAATGGAAATGCTTGGGAGAAAGGAAAAACCAAGAACGACTTAGGAAGAGTTTGATTTATGGACACTCAAATACTATAATGAAACAAAAGAAAATACAGTATGTAATCTTGCAGTCTATTGGCATAAGTAATAAATATACTTTATGTACATACTTTCTGTTTATGTATTAATGGCATATTTATATTAAATCTTAAAATTTATAAAAAATAATTCATAATGTGATGAGACACACATATACATGGATCTATATGAAAGAATAAGCATATATAATTCTCTCACAATTACATATTTTGTTTGTTTCTAAGTCAAGAACCTATTTCTCCAAGAAGAGAGGGGATCATGCTACAGCAGAGAAAATAGGCCACCATCAAGGACTGCAAGTAAGTAATGAAACATCTGGTTAAGCTCACAGACTTTCCTTCCTGGTCACTTGCATCTGATGGGGTATGATCGCACCAGAAAGGAAGGGCATAAAGTCTGGCAGATAGAAGGTAACCATCCTGCAAATGGGAGACTGACCCTCTCACCATGGTCTCCTACTCTTATTACATCTACCTTTGAATCTACTCTTATAAAAAGACTCTATTTTAACAGGCTTTTATCTCTGGCCAGGGGGTGACATCCATTACCCATCAGGATGGAGCCAATGGCATTGCAGGAGCAGCAAAACTGAAAAATAAAATTGACAAATCATAATTCAGAAGATCAGAGACTCTATATATCAACCATCTGGAACTAGGCCATCCTAATCTCTTCCCATCCTAAAGTTCGGGGAAATTTGCAGAAGAGGAGGCAGTAAGATTGTAAGAGTCTAAAGAAGGGGAGCAGCAATGATATACAAGATACTCCATACAAGTTAGGGCCAAAGCAATCATAAGACTTTGCATGACCTGCGCAATGACCAACATATCATTGAACCCCAAAGTCTAGCATGGAACACATGCACTATGATCCTTAGAGGCAAGGGATTAACAGCCACAATAGTGTTCTTATACTAAAGGGGAACATAAAAAAGAGCTCTAGGCAATGCTACTGAGTTCTTACACCTCATCAGAGAGGAGGACCCAGAGGGAAGTTTGACATGCACACTAAAGGATGCCCCAGGAATAGGGGGAGGGACGGGGCACTGGGAGAAAGGGAGGGAGGGGAGAAAGGAAAGGAAAAGAGAGGAGGGAGCAAGGGGATCCAGGGAGGGTTGGTGGGAGGCAGGGGAATGGGGCACTTATCAGCTTTGTATGAGTGGAAGAAATAAAAAAAAAGAACTTATTTCTCAAATACAGTGTAATTCTCTTACATTTTAGTATACTTTATTTTATTTTGGATATATGTGTGTGTGGTGTGTGTGTGTGTACACGCACATGTATGTGTGTGTGTTGGTATATTGGTGGATGTGCATGTAAGTGTCTACAGAGGAAGGCACTTGAGTATATGTCTATGAAGTCCCAGATAACATGTGGGATCATTCTGGATTGCTCTATCTCCTTATTTTTATGCTGTGGAGTTTCCTGCCTTCAGGGCTGGAATTGTAGGTTATCTCCCTGAACTGGGATCAAATATTAGGTCCTTTGACTTGGAAGACAAGGGTCTTAATGCTAAGCCATCTCCCTAGTCATACTACTTAAAGCAAGCAAGCAAGCAAACAAACAAACAAACAAATGTATTGATTTCTTTTGTGTGGTGGATGGCAGGAGAGAGGTTGGATATATACATTCCCCAAAATGTTGGGGAGGTGAGAAGACAATTTATGATAACAGTTTTCTTCTGTTATGCAGAATCTTCAGAATTAAATTCAGATCTTTTGATTTTGGGGCAGGCAATACCACCAGTTGACCAATCTCCCAAACTACAATTTTGTTTCTTCTTTTTTGATAGTTACTTCTTTTTTCTTTTTAAAGTAATAGTCTTCTTAATTACAAACATGATAGATGGTTGTCCTTGATCCCCTCTTTTTTTCACCCTCCCTTCACCAATTCGTCCCACTCCCACCTACCCTCCTGTCTATCTGCTTGTGTGGACCATAGAGTTTCCTTTGGGTTGTCTGTATTGATATGGACTAGGTCTCTGTGGCAGAATAAGTGGCCCTGTCATGAATAGACCCATTGATTGGGGTACTCTTTTTCACCTGTACAGCCGTAGCCCATAACGTTTCATTTGCATGTAATTGTTTCTCCTAATTTCATAGCTAGTCTATGGGGGAATGTTGATATGTCAATCATAGTGCAGGTCGAGTGAGAATAAGTGGTAAATTCTAGACGCAGCAGTTCTATCTTTAGTGGAATGGTCTGGCAGTTGTGGACCTCTTCACTATTAGATTCTTACAATCTTGCTGCTTCTCTTCCATAAAATTCCCTGAGCCTTAGGATGGGATGAGCCTTTGGTTGGCCTGATTCTGGTTGAGCATATTAGGGTCTTCTCTTTGGTTGGTTGATGTTGTCTATTCCTCTACTCTTTTGTTTTAATAGGTTGTGTTTTGTTTGGATGTTGAGATATTTTCTTTTGTTTGTCCACAACTGCCAGACCATTGTGCTATAAGAGTGTCTGTTTGATTGCATTAAATTGATTGTAGGGAGAGCATACAGCATCCATCTTTCTGCAAGTGGGATATTTCACTCAATATAATTTCTTCCAGTTCCATCCATTTCTAGCAAATTTCATCAGTTCTTCTTTCCTGACAGCTGAATAGCATTCCATTGTACATACATACCACATTTTATTAATCATTTGTCAACTGTTGGACATGTAGGTTGGTTCCTACCTACTTCTATGAATATGGTTGTGCACATGTCTCTGTTATTCCTTTATGGAATATACCATGGAGTGGTATAGCAGGGTAATATGGTATTTCAATTTTTAACTTTTGTAGGAACCTCCAAATTGACCACCAAAGTATGTGTATGAGTTTATAATCTCACCCAGCATTTGTTGTTGTGTTTTGGGTCTTGGCCATTCTGATTGGAGTGAGATGATATCTAGGATGGCTTTAATATGCATTTCCCTAATAACTAGAGAAGCAGAGCAGTTTTTAAGATGTTTGTTAGACATGTGAATTTCATCTTTTGTGAAGTTTCTTCTCAGTTCTTCAGTCCATTTTTTTAGTGGAATTGTTAACCTACTTGGTTTTTTTTTTTTTGTGAATCTGAATCTGATTTATTGGAATTTTGTAACAGCTTTTATACTAGAAAATTTTTGGGGTAGGGAATGTTGCACCTGTAGACAGACACTTATCTTTCTAATTAGCAAGAATGATCTTTAGGATAAACATTTTTTAAGAATTTAACCCATTGTTTAAGGGTGAGACACAAACAAATGCTTATCACATCTTAATAGGCTTTTTCTCAACCCTGTAACAGGTTTTTTTTCCAGCCCCTCAACAGGTTTTTCCTAGTCCCTCAGTATCTCTAAATTTATCTATCTTACAATGTCCCACCAAACAGTCATAGGGTTTAAGTCTGTACTGTTGTATTTACCAAAAGATTCCCTTTGAGATTTAGTTACAATATATTGAGGTTGAGCTTCTTTTTAACTTGTGTCATATCTATTATACATTTGTGTAAATGATAAAGGTGAATCTTACATGTTATACATTAGTTTTTTTCTTTTTTTTTTCCTTTTTTTATTAAAAATTTAATTATACATTTTAAAATTTTTTACCAGTTCCCTCCCTCCCCCCTCCTCCCCCCGAACCCCCTCCTCCCCCTCCCCTTCCCCCAGTGCCTCCCCCCCAATTCCCAGAGAGTCCTTTATTGTGTACGCCTAACTCTCCACTGGGTCCTCCTCTCCGATGACATATAAGGACCCAGTGGCATTTCCATAAGCCCTTTCTCTTGTTCTCCTTAAGCATAAGATCACTACTATGGCTGTCAATCCCTTGTCTCCAGGGGTCTCGATGCCCTTAACAGATGCTAGACTTTATGAGGGCAACAGTGCGCTGGACATTGCGCAGGGCATGCAAAGTCTCATTATGATTGCTTTGGCCCCAACTATTGTTGAGAATCTTGCAAATCGTTGCTCCTCCCATCCTTTTGCTCTTACAATCTTACCGCCTCCTCTTCCGCAAATGTCCCTGAGCTCCAGGATGGGGAGAGATTAGGCTGGCCTAGTTCTATGTGATTGATATAGAGTCTCTGAAGTTCTGGATTGTGGTTTGTTGATTTTCTTTTGCAGTTTTGCTGCTCCTGCAATTCCCTTCACTCCATTCTGCTGGGCACTGTATGTCACCCCCTGGCCAGAGACAAAAAGCTGTTAAACAGGAGTCTTGTTGTAATAGCACATTCAAGGGTAGATGTAATAAGAGTAGGAAAAAAGTAATCATTTTGCAAATGGGTGATGGACCCCTCCCTCAGTGACGTTTCCTAACCTACTTGGTTTTTAATTTATTGAATTCTTTATTATCTGTTTATTAGACCTCTATTAGATGTGTAGTTAGTCAAGTTGCTCTCCCATTCTGTAGGTTGCCCTTTTTTCTTGGTTAACAGTCTCCTTTGCTGAGCAAAATCTTTTTAATTTAATATTGTTGCACTTATTTAGTGTTGTACTTATTTTCTGTTCCTTTTTAATGTTAAGTAAATGTTGGCTGAGGCAAATTGATTTCAGGGTATTCACTACCTTTTCTTCTAGGAGTTTTATAGTTCAAGGTCTTTGATCCATTTGTAGTTGATTTTTGTGCAGGGAGACAAATAAGGGTCTAGTTTAATTCTTCTGTATGTAGATATCCAATTCTGCCAGCACCATTTGTTGAAGATGCTGTGAATGACCCTAATTGGGGAAAAACTGGAAGCCTTCCCAGTTAGATCACTAACTAGACAATGCTGTTGACTCTCACTGCTTCAATTCAGCAATTATATATGAACTCAGCTAGAGTCATAAGACAAGGGTGATAGATAAAAGAGATACAACTTGGAAAAAAAGAAATCAAGTTATGATGACATGATTCTACTCAAGGACTATAAAGATTCTTCCAGAAAACCTCTAGAACTAATGAATATGTTCATTAGAGTGGCAGGATATAAAATTAATGTTCAAAAATCAGTGGCTTTTCTATATACTAAATATAAACAAAGGAAGAAAAGCCTGAGAGAAACAATACCAGTACCACTGCCCCCCCATGAAATAGCTTGCAATAAACTAACCAAGGATGTGAAATATCTATACAATGAAAACGCTAAAATCCTAAAAAATGGAGATTACAGAAAACACCAAAATATGGAAAGACCTCCCATGCTCCTGGATCAGCACAATTAATATAGTCAAGATAAACACTCTACCTAAAGCAATATACAGATTCAATTCAATACCAATCAAGGTTCCAACTCAATTATTCACAGAAATTGGGAAAATAAACTCAAATTTCATGTGGAAACATAGAAAGCCAAAGTATAGCAAAACAATCCTGAATAATAAAAACTCTGGGAAATATCATCATACCAGACCTTAAAATAAGGTCATAGTATTAAAAACAACATGGCACTCGCTCTAAAAAGAGATATAGACGAATGGATTAGAAGTGAACACCCAAGTATAAGGGCATTTACCTATAATCAGCTGATCCAAACATACTTTTATAACTCACATACTGTAATAACACTTCTAAATTTGATCATCTTGCATACATATTACCACTTTCTATCTTTTGATCTGCATCTCCCAGTTTTTTTTTTTTCTGGCTCCTGGAAATCTCTGTTACCTTTGTCTCTATATATTTGCAGTTTATTGTTGTTATTTTGCTAACATTACATTAAATATAAAGTTAGGATAATGTAATATGTTTTATTCTGTAATACATTAATAGAGATATGCAGTATTTCATCTGCTTTTATCTAAGAATTCTCACGTGTTGATATTTTGTTCTTTCTGTGGTATTTAGTGAGGAGTGGGGAGAGATTTTTAATAGATTAAAAAAATAGGGGCTGGAGAGTTGGCTCAGGAGTTAAGCCTCTGACTTGTAGGCGGAAGGTCCTGAGTTCGGATCCTAGACCCCATGTATAGACACCGGAAGGAAGTGGGGGCGGCCTGCGTTTCTGGTCCTGGTAGGGCAGAGCCTGTGAATCCCCGGGCAGAGTAAACAAGGTGGAGGCGTCCATGGTGGTTCCCGAATTCGCCCGTGGTTCTACACACACACACATACATACACACACGTGCATACACACAAGCATACATGCACAATTGAATAAATAATAATAAAAAATAAATTCTGTAGATTAACATTGTGGATTGTCATGAATGCATAAAGAAGAAAATATGATATATTATGAAGTGTTAGTAGGCTGAAATGTCACTGTTCACTGAGAAAAAATTACTATAATTAGCTAGTCTTGGAGGTTGCATAGCATTTAGAAACATTGGAACTTTGCTTTGCTTGACAGTTATTATTTATCATAGTCTCTCAGATGTTAATGGCTGTTACAAAAACAAAATACATACTAGTATTTCCAACCTATCTAGATCTTAAAGGTAACACCATTCTCAAAATGCAATTGACTCCACTGATGTTTATGAAATTTTAATGATACCCTCAGAAAATATTAGCTAAATGTTATAACTTCAGAAGCTATAGGCAAATTGGCTATAGGCAAATTGTTGCTATGCACAAGATTGACCACACTAAGGGAAATAGCAACAACAGCAATAGCCTAGAAATTGGAAGTTATCAAAATGTTGTAATCTTAAGTATTCAAAACATTTTATACTTTTAAAAATTCTTATGTTATTATAATCACAAGATTAAGGAAAAAATAAAGTGATGTGACAAAGTAGGTCTGAATTTGATGCCAAAAACTTGGAAATTATTTCAGTAAATTATCATGTAAGATGACCAACAAGCAGATATTTCATGAAGCCAGTCATTATCTTAACCATGTTGTGCATAATGTGCATTCATTAAGTTATTGTTGTCTATTATTCTGAAGATATTTTTCTTTTACTATAATGAAATACCCGATTAAACAAATTTTGTCAAGTGAAAATTAAGAACTTCAGAGAGTTAAACTTACTCTACAACAGGCCTCTCTTCAGCTCAGGGTCTAACTTGAACAGCTGCACACAAATTTGGTGTTTCAAAACCAGAATCCCAGGAGAATCAGAGGTTGAATAATATTTAAATTGAAAACACATTTACAATGAGATATAAAGAACTAAAATTCACAAAACTTCAGAATAGCCAAAAACAAGTAAATAAATTTGAGTTAGTGAATTCTAAACTTGATAAAAACAGAAGGCCAGGTTCAAGCAGCCATTCTTATGAATTCTCCCAAACCTTTAGAAGAAGTTCAATCAAATGATTTACCATTTCTGTTGAAATACAGAGGAAGATATGCTCCAAATTACTCTGTGAGGTATTACTCTGATACTGAAATTCAATGTTATAATACTATACATTAATCCTTAGGATTACGAATGAATAAGCATCTAGAAAATTGTAACTAATTGAGAAGAGTAATGTGTAAAGAAGGAATGCGCATAATATTTGTCAAGCAATCTTCATTTTATATATATAAAATTGGCTTAATAGGTAATAACTAATTGATTTAATGGTAGATAATTGGCCTTCTAAGAGAAAAGCAAATATCCATTTTAATGCTATAGAAGGACATTTTTCTCCTGGCATGCCATGATGCTCTTTTGAACATACATTCATCTAAGACAGGCTACAAAGTTTTATTTAGGTTGTTTTCTTTTTTGTATGTGTGTGAGACAAAGGCTTAGCTCCTGCTTCATCTCTCCAGCCTAAGTTTTCTTTAGGTTTTCCAGCCTTTTGAAACACTATCCTGAAGGAAGACTCATTAAGTATCAACAAAGTTCTTAAAACAAGATTCAGGAGGGACCTTTCCCAAAGTCAAGAAAAGCAATAAATAAGTGCTGCGGGGAAGAGACTCTCCAGCCAGCCAAAAAGATTCTCAGCTGAGCAAAGCATGTGGAAACAAGTGTTGCAGAGAGCTCCAGGGTTGCCCGTTCCATGCAACACACTGGGGTGTTGCCCATTCTCTCCCACGCTTGGATGTTCACAACTGCTCCTGTAACATATTTTTGCCTATTCTAGAAATAACATATCGCCAAGATTGCATAATATGTGCTAATTTCATAATCTTCTATTCTTTATAATGATATCTTGAGGGCTTATTCATGTTGCATCTCACATGAGCTGTTTCTTCATGTTGCTAAATAATCCTTCACCTTATGAAGAAAGCTCATTTTATTCATTGGTTCAAGAGGGTCTTAGCCCAAGAAGTGTCATATTTCTAGTATATATTAGGAATAGATAATGACTTCATTGTATTTACTTGTGTGAAACTTTTTCTGGGAAGATGCCTCACACAAATGTCTACTCACCCTAGACAGTAGTCAACTACAGACCAAAGTAACAATTACTTCAAAGACTACCTAGATGAATCAAATACTGCCTCACAGAACCTTACTAAAGAACGTCATAGAAATATAAAGAGCCTGGGAGTGGAAAGGGTGCTATCAGACAGAATCTTCTGGTCATGACAGAACTGCTGGATCCAGAAAGTCACTGCAGCAATGTCTACCTCCCTGGACCTGCACACCATGGATGGGAGAACAGTTCAAGCAGCACTCACTGTACCTTCCAAAGAGACTATTTAAAGCTAATTCCAGACAGAGGAAGGGAAAATTCTTTACTCAATGATTTATTCACTAGTAAATCATCCGTATCCCTGCAAATACAGACAATTGCCTGTACAGGCATCCCAGGTGAAGCACAGGGGGCCACTCATGCAAAAATACATGAAAAAATAAGGGAGATTGGCTGGAAAGCAGAAAGCAAGAAGTGGGAAAAGGAGAGGAATAAGAAATAGATAGTTAAGGGATGAAAACACTTAAATTCTCTGTATTTATGCATGAAAGTAACAAAGATTAAATAAAATAATTTAAAAAACAAAGTGACAATAGAAACTGTGTTGTAGCATTTGATTTAAACTGATAATATAGGTGCTTCAGAAGATTTATTAATTTTACATGATTAAAGTTAAATCATATATTTTACATAAAGACACATAGATATATACACAAAGAGAGAAAGCAGAAGAAAGCAGGAAAGAGAGAGAGAGAAACAAAATAAGAACATAGATGTTTGCTCATATGTATTTTTACAATGAATTTTTTAAGTTAAGAAGTTTCCAATTGTTTTCTTAAAATTGATGAAAAAACAGAAACTTGGAGTTGTAGACATCTTTTTGTTACTATAGGCAATGTATCATACGTAAGAAATGTTTATTTTGATTCATACACTTGGTAATCTCATTCCAGGATAATGTGGCTTCATTTCTTTAGGAAAAAATACATGAAGGCAAGAGAATTTGAAAATTAGTAAGGAAACACAGAAAGGCATAAAAGAGACCAGAATTCCTTTATTTTCTTCAAAGACAAGATCCAGATAGCATTCGACTAAGTCTCATTTTCCAAAGATTTCATGACTTCCAAATAAGAATATATAATGGAGACCTGCATAGACTTTGAAAAATGATTCTTTTGGTATGGGCATTCCAGATCTAGGACACAGCAAAGAGTAATTAGAAGTGATCTTCTATGGTCATTCTGGCAAGGCATAATTTTATAAACGAGTTTTCATGTAAACTATTTCATTAGCAGTTGAATGTATGGTCATGTATTTAACCAATTAAAACCATCAATTTGCAAAGTATACTTTGCTAATGACATAGAACTTACTGGATATCATATTTTTCACAATGGAAGAATCCATTGGAATTATTTCTTGTGCTTCAAAGAGATCTAGCTATTACATTGAAAATGTCAAAGATCATTCATTCTATCTTTAGCTGGATATTGTCAATTAAATGTGCCTCACCAGCAGAAAAGCTTGATTGGTTTGTGTTCCACGTGTGTCCTGGGACAGAATTAGTTTGATGTCATTCAGAGCTATCTATAGTGATAGAATTAGGAGCAATTACATTTTCTTAATGAGATTCCTCCTAAGAGAGTTGGGCAGAACATTTCTACTGAGAGAAAAACTAGAAAGTGTAACATGAACATTTGCTAAAGGCATACTGGAAAAATGTCATTTTTACAAAAATGTGAAATTTTTTCCTAGAAGTATCTCTTGTCTGAAAATGTTGTTTTATTATTAAGGTTATTTTTTAAAGATGAATCAATTAAAATGATGGTCCTGATTTTTTCTTTTACTAATCTGTTGATCTATATGAACTGAGATGAGAATTAAATACTCCTATACTGTATCAACCATGTAATTTGTGATTTATTCAAAAGTATATGCATCAATATGTGTCCACATAGCTTTATGGAGCTATTTAGTTTGCATTTTATTAATAGTTTAACATTCAACATTCAACAAATTTAAATTTTTCAATGAAATGCAGTGACAGTAACAAATTTTGAGTAACAGAAGTGTAAAGAATCACATTTAAGCAACTGGTTTGAAGATATTTTTCAAGTGAAAGTTTAAATGAAACATTAACTAAATTTTCAATTTTTACCATTTATTAGGAATGCAACAATGATGAATCAATTCAAATCAGGTAAACAGTATATTTATACTATGATACTCTGTAATACAATATATAAAAGTAAAGGAAAAGAATTGTTCTTTTGTGTTTTGTGTGTGTGTGTGTGTGTGTGTGTGTGTGTGTGTGTGTGTATTGTGTATATACTGAGGGTACTTGAGTATGTGTGCCTGTGCATTCCTGGATTCCTCTAATTCTTTATTGTTTTGCTCTCGGGTTTCCCAGGCTCCTCATTCCAGGACTGGAAGTGCAAGCAGGCACCACAGCTGCTGTCATTTTTATATGGACTCCAGGAATTCTAAGTTAATTCCTTTTGTTTGCTAGGCCAAGGCTTTAACCCCAGAGCCATCTATCTCATCAGTTCAAAGATAGTTCTTAGGAGTAATGTACATGCAGCTACAGTAAGAAAAGAAAGAAAAGTGTCCATCATCATCAAAACTCAGAGATTGAAGAGACTGAAGATGAGAACTCACAGGGGCATGGAGATAGCTTAGTGGATAAAGCACTAGCTGTGGCATTATGGACTGAGTTCTGATCCCCAGAGCTATGCGTAAGTCAGGCAATATGGTGGTCACATAAAATTTTAGCACTCAGATCAAAGGGAGGCAATCCCCAGAGTAAGTGGAATTTCATTTCAGTTAGAGATTCAATTTTAATACATGGAGAATGACACATTTGACATCAACTTCATGACTTTGCTCATGTGTAAATACACATACATTCACAAACATTTGAATACATACATTCATACCACACATTCACACACATGCAAAAAGAGGAAGATTCTTCCTTTGTCTTCATCATTTCATTTGCTTCCTGTTTGTTATCAACAGAAATTAGTACTTACTTGTTGAGAATTCACAATAACATCTCTCCTGGAAAACATGCTGAAATTTTTAAGCAAGTTTTTCCAATTATTTCTAATATTTTCATAACTTATTTACCATAAATTAATGTATTATTTTAACTTTAAATCCGTTGTCTAATAGTGTACATGATGGAAAACGAGATACATATGAATAGCTATGATTTTTAATTGTTAAAATATGAGATTCTGGGACTGATTTAAGAATACTGTTTTTGATTTAACCATTCTAAAAAAATAAATTAAAATGATATAGTTAGCAATGAAGTCCATTTATAAATAAAGCTGGACTTTTGCTATTTCTCCCTCTCTCTTTCTTCAATCTCTCTCTGCATTCTCTATTCCTCACTCCATCTCTTAAACTTTCTAAGTTAAAACCCTCATAACAATGTCAATTTCCAAAGCCCCATCAAGATTTCACTCAAATCTCTAGATTTAGCTTTCTTGTGAGCTTCACCTGTCAACTTAACATTTCAGCGATGCACCTGTGGGAACATCTGTGGCTAAATATTTAATTCAGGAGACTGGCAGACTGGCAGACTAGAATGAATCACTGGTCCTTGACCCTCTGCCACTGTTATGTATATGGTGTACCAGTTCCCTCGGCTGGCATAACTTTCCTCTCTTAATGGTCTAAATCTGAAGCTGTGAACATAAATACGATGTCCTTATTCATATAAGTTGTTTTGGTCATGTTTTTATTTACAACAGTGGTCACATGAAGAAGGTAAGACAATAACATGTAACTCTGAATTATCATATACATATTAAATTTGATATATCTGAATTATCATATATGGCATTTGATATATATGATAATTCAGTTATATGTGATATATGCAAATATATATGTATATTTGATATATATGCAAATATTAATTAAAGTAAAAATGAATCTGATTCTGCTGTGGCCATTCTCCATATATCTTTTAACTAGAATCTGTGAGATTCTTACATTCCATAATATATTTTTGTGATAGAAGAAAAAGAATATAAAATGACCAAAGAATATAATGATTATTAAATTATGCATTTAGACAAGGTATAAAATGAATATATTTAAAGACACAGCTAAACTCAAGGTCTTTACTACTTAGATAAAAATAGAATAATCACAGTACTATGATGCAATATATTGCAATGTATAAAGTAAATGAAAGGATGGAAGTTGAAAGCAATGAACGTGTAGCAAAAATAAAAAAAGAAAGAGTTCTTATCAATAATAGCAAAAAATTAAAAGATATTTAAGATGGAAGTCAGAGATGGATCAATGAAATGGATGAATTGACCTCTTATGAGAAGATAGAGTAAAATGCTGAGCAAAAATAATTATGATAATTTTCCCTGTACATAATATTAACTCTTTTATTTTTGTCTTTTTCACAGAAAAATATTCATCTAATTCATCTTATTTCATTGATAATTCACCACATTCATCAACATTCGTCATTTGGATTAAATGATATTTGAAATAGGTCATTTTTTTAAGTTGGTTCAATTTATTTTTTTATTTTTTTATTAAAAATTTAATTATACATTTTAAAAGTTTTTTACCAGTTCCCTCCCTCCCCCCTCCTCCCCCCGAATCCCCTCCTCCCCCTCCCCATCCCCCAGTGCCTTCCCCCCAATTCCCAGAGAGTCCTTTATTGTGTACGCCTAACTCTCCACTGGGTCCTCCTCTCCGATGACATATAAGGACCCAGTGGCATTTCCATAAGCCCTTTCTCTTGTTCCCCTTAAGCATAAGATCACTACTATGGCTGTCAATCCCTTGCCTCCAGGGGTCTCGGTGCCCTTAACAGATGCTAGACTTTATGAGGGCAACAGTTCACTGGACATTGCGCAGGGCATGCAAAGTCCCATTATGATTGCTTTGGCCCCAACTATTGTTGAGAATCTTGCAAATCGTGGCTCCTCCCATCCTTTTGCTCTTACAATCTTACCGCCCCCTCTTCCGCAAATGTCCCTGAGCTCCAGGATGGGGAGAGATGAGGCTGGCCTAGTTCTATGTGATTGATATAGTCTCTGAAGTTCTGGATTGTGGTTTGTTGATTTTCTTTTGCAGTTTTGCTACTCCTGCAATTCCCTTCACTCCATTCTGCTGGGCACTGTATGTCACCCCCTGGCCAGAGACAAAAAGCTGTTAAACAGGAGTCTTGTTATAATAGCACATTCAAGGGTAGATATAATAAGAGTAGGAAACCTCAGTGAGGGAGGGGTCCATCACCCATTTGCAAAATGATTACTTTTTATCTGCTAGACTATATGCCCTCCCCTTCTGGTGAGATCAGGAAAGAACGTCTGTGAACTTAACCAGGTTTCTCATTACTTACTTGCAGACCTTGATGGAGGCCTATTTTCTCTGCTGTAACATGGTCCCCTCTCTCCTTGTTTCTGGTGTGGCCCTCCACTTGGAATAAAAAATGAAATAGGTCATTTTTTATTCCAAGTGGTTCCTCAACATTTCCCTGAATTCATTGGCATGTTTTTTTAAGCTTGGTTATCACTTTTATTCCTTCAAACCTTTCTAAACAAGTACCATTATGTTCTTTTGGCATGTTGGATTTTTAAAAAAAATTTTTTTTTATTTCCACTCCTACAAACTTTACAGGTATACCGGTCCCCCCCAAGCCCCCCATCCCCCTTGTGCCCCCCACCCCCCTTCCCGTCCCATCCCCCAGTGCCTCCTCCTCCCATCCCCGGAGCATTCTTTAATGAGCATGCCAAACTCTCCTCTGGATCCTCCTCTCCGATGAGGTGCAAGGGCCCAGGGGCATTTCCCAGAACCATTTCCTGTGTTCCCTTTAAGCATAGGAGCTACTGTGGCTGTCAATCCCTTGCCTTCAAGGATCCTAGTGCCTTTAGAAAACGCTAGACTTTATGGGGTAAATAGTGTGTAGGACATTGGGCAGGGCATGCAAAGTCCAGTTATAATTGCTTCGGCCCTAGCTTGTGTGGAGATTCTTGCATATTGTTACTCCTCCCATCCTTGTGCTCTTACAATCTTACCACCCCCTCTTCCGCAAATTTCCCTGAGCTTCAGGATGGGGAGAGATTAGGCTGGCCTAGTTCCAAGTGGTTGATATAGAGTCTCTGATGTTCTGGATTATGGTTCGTTGATTTATTTTTTTCAGTTTTACTGCTCCTGCAATGCCCTTCACTCCATGCTGATGGGTATTGGATGTCACCCCCTGGCCAGAGATAAAAACCTGTTAAACTAGAGTCTTGTTATAAGAGTATATTCAAAGGTATATGTAATAAAAGTAGGAAACCACAGTGAGGAAGGGGTCAATCACACATTTGAAAAAAGGTTTCTTTCTATCTGCCAGACTATACGCCCTTGGCTTCTGGTAAGATCACACCCCATCAGTTGTAAATGATCAGGAAGGAAAGTCTGTGAACTTAACCAGATATCTCCTTACTTACTTGCAGTCCTTGATGGTGGCCTATTTTCTCTGCTGTAACATGGTCCCCACTCTCCTTGTTACTAGTGTGTCCCTCTTTCCCCATCCCTCCTGTTCATAATCTTTGCAATTACTTTAGGTATTACAGAGATTTATCTTTGAGTGTCTCTAAGTGGGTTTGGTACTAGGAGACATCTATTAGGGAGTACATACGGCACATAATTTTCTGTGTCTGGGATACTTCATTCAATATAATTGTTTCTAATCCCATCCATTTCCCGCCAAATTCCAGTGATTCATCATTTTTGATGGCTGAGTAGTACTCCATTGTATAGATGTACCACTTTTTCACTCAGTCAACTGTTGGACATTTGGGTTGATTCCTTGACTTTGCTATTGTAAACAGTGCTGCTATGATCATGGTTGTGCTTGTGCTATCGAGGTCAATTTTTGCTGAATGGGAGGTTATTCCCAAAAGTTGAATAGCAGGGTCATATGGCATTTCAATCTTTAATTTCTTTAAGAATCTACAGATGGCTCTCCAGAGTAGTTGTATAAGCCTGCATTCCCACCAGCAATGTAGGAGAGTTCCCCTCTCTCCACATCCTCTCCAGCATTTGGTGTTGTTTGTATTGTGGTTTTTTGCCATCCTGACTCGGGTAAGATGGTATCTCAGGGAAGTATTGATTTGCATTTCCCTGATGGCTAAGGAAGTGGAACTTTTTTTAAGATATTTGTTAGACATTTTAATTTCATCCCTGGTAAAGTTTCTTTTAAGTTCAAGGGCCCATATTTTTAATTGGGCCATTAGTTTCCTTGGTGTTTAGTTTTCTAAGTTCTTTGTGCACTCTGGACAGTAGAGCTCTATCAGATATGTGGTTAGTGAAGATTTTCTCCCATTCTGTGGGTTGCCTTTGAGCTCGCGTTACAATCTCTTTATCTGAACAGAAGCTCTTTAATTTCACAAGATCCCAACTGTTGAGAGTTGGTAGCAGTGACTGTGCCATTGGATGTCTGTTTAGGAAATGTTGGCCTAGCCCAATCAGCTCGAGGGAGTTCCCTGTCCTTTCAACTATGGTTTTTATAGTCTCTGGCCTTATATCAAGGTCCTTGATCAATTTGGAGTTAAGTCTTGTACATGGTGACAAGTACGGGTCCAGTTTTAATCTTCTGCATGAATTCATTGGCATTTGACTATTAGATTCTACAGGTTTCAGAGGCACCTCCTATTGTTTGATACCTGTTTCCCATACCTGAAAAGTGACAGAGATGAAAGTTTCATAAACGTATCTGTATCTACATTTACTTTTTAATCATTTTTTCTTTACCAATGAAAGCCTTCTTTTTTTGCCTTAGAGAAATCATTGTGTTATAATTGAATCTGAATCCATTTCTAGTACTTTGACACAGATGATAGATGTATAGATGTAAGCAAACTGAGTCAGCTGCAGTTTTACCTACACTGAAAGGTGCATTGAATGTCACATGGAACTGGTGGTATCCCAGAGAAAAATCATAATTTTAATTGTAAATAAGGGAACAATATAAAAATTGTTTTATGGACAAATATGAATCTCTAGCTTTCTTCCATTGGCAATGCCACCAGTGTAAAAATAATGTCATACTTTGTAAAATTCTGTGACAATGAGAAATTAAGATACATGGTATGTAGATAAATATATGATGCATGATAATACATGGATGTTAGAAGAGAAATATATAGAGTTAGAGTTATGGTTTTAAATGATACAGAATATTACATTAAAAACAAATCATATGGGGCTGGAGAGGTGGCTCAGGGGTTAAGCCTCTGCCTTGCAGGCGGAAGGTCCTGAGTTCGGATCCCAGATCCCACGTATAGACGCCAGGTAGAAGCAGGGGTGGCCTGAACTTCTGGTCCTGGTAGGGCCGAGCCTGTGAATCCCGGGGCAGAGTAAACAAGGAGGAGGTGGAGAGGTGTCCATGGTGGTTCTCGAATTCGTCCGGGAACCAGACACACAGACACACAAACACGCACGCGCATATACGTACACACACACACGCACAATTGAATAAATAATAAAAAAATTAAAAAAAACAAATCATATGAAGCTGCTGTTATATCTCAGTCAGTAACATACTGATTATAAACCTGATGGACAAAGTGAACTGATTTCTGAGAGTGATCATCTGAACTCCATCTGTGCACCAGTATCATTGCATCATGCATATGCCTTGTGTCTGTTTTTATTTTTTTCTCTCTTTCTCTCTCTTTATCTTTGTTTCCCACTCTCAAACATAAATATTTTTGCAAAAATGTCCAGTAACAGTTGTAAGCTTTATGTACAGATAAGAATCTAAAGTCAATTTTCTTTTTTTTTATTAAAAATTTAATTATACATTTTAAAATTTTTTACCAGTTCCCTCCCTCCCCCCTCCTCCCCCTCCCCTTCCCCCAGTGCCTCCCCCCCAATTCCCAGAGAGTCCTTTATTGTGTACGCCTAACTCTCCACTGGGTCCTCCTCTCCGATGACATATAAGGACCCAGTGACATTTCCATAAGCCCTTTCTCTTGTTCCCCTTAAGCATAAGATCACTACTATGGCTGTCAATCCCTTGCCTCCAGGGGTCTCGGTGCCCTTAACAGATGCTAGACTTTATGAGGGCAACAGTGCGCTGGACATTGCGCAGGGCATGCAAAGTCCCATTATGATTGCTTTGGCCCCAACTATTGTTGAGAATCTTGCAAATCGTTGCTCCTCCCATCCTTTTGCTCTTACAATCTTACCGCCCCCTCTTCCGCAAATGTCCCTGAGCTCCAGGATGGGGAGAGATTAGGCTGGCCTAGTTCTATGTGATTGATATAGAGTCTCTGAAGTTCTGGATTGTGGTTTGTTGATTTTCTTTTGCAGTTTTGCTGCTCCTGCAATTCCCTTCACTCCATTCTGCTGGGCACTGTATGTCACCCCCTGGCCAGAGACAAAAAGCTGTTAAACTAGAATCTTGTTGTAATAGCACATTCAAGGGTAGATGTAATAAGAGTAGGAAACCTCACTGAGGGAGGGGTCCATCACCCATTTGCAAAATGATTACTTTTTATCTGCTAGACTAAAGTCAATTTTCAAACTTGAAATAGCTAAGTTTAATAGTTTATATGTTTATAGAGATTAATTTGATTTAAAATTTTTCAGCACTAGAAGCGATTCTAAAGCGAGCAGGTAAACATGGATTTACCTATGACTTTTCAGTTAAATAACTCATAAAATGTTAGAATGCTCAGTGAAAAGTCAATATGTAAATAACTTATACTTCAGTGTTTTTTGTGTGCATTTCCATGTATGTGTGTGCATGTATATGTTCAGGTGTACATGAATGTGAGTGCATGTGGAGGTCAGTTTGGCATTAAGTGTACTTATCAAGTGTTCTCCACCTTTTTTTTTTTTTGAGACAAAGTCTCTCACTGAACCTGTAGTCCAGGCAGACGGGTTGGCAATCATACCCCAGAGATCTTCCTACTTTATGTGTCCTGAACTAAGATAACATGATGCTGTCCCCAGTTCTTTCATGTAGGTGCTGGAATTGAACGCAAATCCTCATCATGGGAAACTTTTAACTAGAATAAACAAATCACCAACTCTGTTTTCTTAAATTGTTTTCTTCATAATATGGTTAATAACCTAGATCATCTTGTGTTTTTTTCCTTTTAGCTATATAACCATTCAATAAGTCATAAACTGTTGATGAAAATATTTTTTCCTAAAACTGATAGCCCACAAGTACACCTGAATAAAGGGGAATATGTTCCCTCTAAACCTTTAAGTAAATTTGCACCAAGATTAATTGTTTTAGTAACAATTTAAAACATATTGAAGTTATTTTGATCATTCTTTTCCACTGCCAGAATATACATATCCATTCATTTGTCCTTTGATGCTGACCAGTATATTCTGCTGGTGATATAGAAAGCAGATACCCTTCTTGTCATCTTAGATCCTACATTGTGGTAGAAAAAACAAGAACACATTTATATAAATAAATGGCTATTCTACATAAAATGTAGCACTGTGACATGAAGGATAGAGAATGAATGGTTAAGGAAAGCATTGTGAAATAAATTATCTGTAAGAGAAAAAGAAAAGTCATATGACAGCCCAAACTATTCACGGCTATAGTATTGGTGTATGTGACTTATAAAATAGTGCTTACATTTTTCTTTCATTAGCAGAATTTTATAAAAGAAGAAAAATGTGTAATTTTATTCTTAAAAACCATACAAAGTGATGCAGTTCAAAATGACAAGGGGATGGCAGAACATTCAAACAGATGGCTGCTGAGTTTGTCTTAGTGATTTAGACCAATAGGAGAGAGGAAAAGATGTAGAGACAGTGTTTCTGAGCTTTGCTTTCATAACACTGAATGCACTTTTGGATGGGCTCTACATAATGGATTTACGAAATTGAAAAAAGACATCAAGATTGATTGAGATTTTTCTTCTGGAACTTTTATGATAGTGG
Source organism: Typhlomys cinereus (assembly GCA_023101885.1). Lineage (NCBI taxonomy): Eukaryota > Metazoa > Chordata > Mammalia > Rodentia > Platacanthomyidae > Typhlomys > Typhlomys cinereus. The sequence continues at coordinate 4,746,026 of JALPQD010000020.1, forward strand.
ATTCATTTATTTCTCTATTTCCATTTCTATTTGTATTTTCATTAAAGAAAAATTATCAGATCACCAAAGATCCTACATTAATCACCTGAAACCAGACCAGCCATATCTCTCCCCATCCTAAAGCTCAGGGAACCTTGCAGAAGAGGGAGTGGCAAGATTGTAAGAGCCTAAAGATGGGGAGAACCAACAATATGCAAGATAATTCACTCAAGTTATGACTGCAGTAGTCATAATCAAACTTTGCATTACCTACACAATGGCTGACATGTCAACAATCCCCCCAAATCTAGCATGGATCACAGTCAGTTGTATCCTTAGAGGCAAAGGATTAACAGTCGTGATAGAGTTCCCATGCTAACTGTGAGCCCAAGTAAGGGTTTCAGGCTATGCCACTGAATCCTTACCTCTCACTAGGGTGGAGAACTCAGAGGGATGTTTGGCATTCACACAAAAGGATGCTCCAGGGGATGGGAGGGAGGAAGGAAGAAGTACTGGGAGAAAGGGAGGGCGTGAAAGAAAAGGGAAATGGGAGGAAGAGTGCAAGGGAGGACTGGGGAGGAGTGGAAAGAGGGAAAGAACAAGGATACCTATTGAGCTTATATGATTGGGAAAAAATGAAATGTGAGAGAAAAAATCAATAAAAAAAGAAAAATTATCAAATGTATTGAGCAAACTTATTCTTATAAGTAAGGATACTATGGTTATAAAAAATCACAAGGAAACTATTGTAGATTCAGTATTAAAAATGAAATAATTGAAAGAACACAATTCTTAAAAAATCAAGGGCAGATTTGTTCTGAGTATGGACTTGTGATGCTAGGTTTATCCTATTATAAAATTAGATCATTTTATTGCCTGTAACTTTGAAGAAAAAAGATCACCCAAGTAAAAAGGGAATATGTTTTGTAGATTTGGCATTATATAATAGACAGTTTCTGCCTGATTGCTTCCATTTCATTAAAAGACTCAATGTATGTAAAGCTCTTACTGCAGTGTCTAGCCTGAGTGCATCTAATGTAAGTGTTTGCTATTAATAATTCTCAATGAAGTGTGAAGCAAAATCATGAGCTGAAAACAACAGGGAGGATGGAAAAATGTGATATAAAAAGAATGTAAAACAATCATTGTTCAGAAACATATTTCTTTCCTCCTAGATTTTTGTTTGCTTTTTCCTTATCCTGAAAAGGTTTCTATGTTACTCTATCAACGTGTCTCTGGTCATTTTGCTCCTGGAGGATAAGTAAGCACATCTCATTGGTAAATGGGGCATGCACCCTTTACTTAGAACTAAGTTTCCTATTAGCAGTAATCTCTTTGAAGTGAGCAAACAATTTTTTTGATCCTCCAGGCCAGAGAAGTAATTTAACTGAGTTGAATCTCCTTCCAAGTAAAGATCGGCCCTGCTTCATCATTGCCTTGCCTGTTTGTACACATCTGCCCACTCTAAAGTTCATTATGTAGGTATTTACTTCTTGTGAATGTAAACCATGTTCTCCCACTTAAAGTGGTTCATCATCAAAGGTGAATTACTACTTTTTGTCTACCATTCCATTGCTTTATTAGAACAGATTGAAGAAAAAAAAAGAATATTTAATTATTATCCTTAAAGGTCACCATCTTCTTAGAGATAAATGATGGTATAATCTTGGGCAAATTAATTAATATATTTTTAATCAATTTCCACATCAATTAAATATGGCTAATAAAACAGCTGATCTCACAAGGTAGCTTGGGACACTGTGTGATAATGATTAAAAGTATTCTTCCACCTTAGTGAATGCTTTATTAAGGGTAAACTCTGCTTATGAATGTAAAATTATGATCGAATAGCAGTTAGCTCAGTGAAACCAAGGGCCAAAGGCAGAAAAATAATAGTGGTGGAAATGGGTAGAGGAAGGAAAAGAAAGTATTTGTACATCCTTAGAGAATCTCAATTAGTTCATGGACACTTTTAGTCTCAGTTGGGAGGAACTCCCCAAGTGGCACATCAGAAATCAAAATCTGTTCTCTACTTCATTTCCCAAGTTGTTTATAGGGAACATGACAAGTTCAATGTGGGAGGACTATAAATAGATTTTCAGTCCAAGCTGGCAGCTTTGCAGCACGGAAATGACAAGATTATCTGCTGGGATCCAAGTTGGATTTTATTATGCTATTTGCTAAGCTCAATAAAAATGTCCACCAACGTCAGAACTTCGTCAAAATCATTTAATGGTAGAGGTCATGGACTTGATTGTTATGGAGGAAAATTGAATGATACCAATGCCTGGCACAATGTTTGAATAGTGAATGATTGAACACTAAAAGCACATTTCTCTTGGGTTTTAGGTTTGTTTTCTCCTCCCCTTTCTCTCCCTTTGAAAATAACAGAAGGAGCAGGCATGAAAGAATATGGTATTTCTGGCAGAGGGAATAACATACCCAAGGATTCGGAGTTAAAATAAATACAAATATGTAGGAAGCAATGTCTAACATATGGACAATGTCAAAAGATCAAAGTAAGTAAACTGAATGATGTTTTGACCACAGAGTGTTTCAATTTTACTTGTAAGGTGCTGGAGAAAACAAGGTTTGGTTAGAAAAGAATGATGTGGGTTTTAACAAAACTTCTTTCTCATAAAACACCAAAGGGCTTGGAATCTTGTAAAGAGGTCATTATAATAAGTCACATAAATCTAGATTGGCATCCTATTCTTGCTGATTTTCCTAATCTTTACTAGGTAATTTATTGCCAGATGACTTACAGTGACTGATTGCATATAAGCAAAACAGACTACCCTGGCCTCAGACTGACTTGGCCATATCATCAGGCTGGTTAAAGGTAAATAGAGAAATAGTGTGCTCCATCTGCCACATGGTTTATGAATATTTAGGTATATTCTCCTTCTACTTATCTTTTTCTTCAGTCAGAGCAGCATGACTCAAGAAAAGGCTGTCTGTGGTGGTGGGAGTGTGAGACTCCTTACTCACATTTCAGTGGATCAGAGGACAGATAGGAATACTGGTGCTCATCTCATTCTCTCTTTTTCTTACTTTCATTCAGGAATTTAGCCCATTATAAGGTAATACAAGGTGGCCCTTTCCTCCTAGATTGGCTATTCCAAAAATATCCATCATAGACCCTGGACATAACATAAGATATTCTATTCAATTTAGTTGACAATAGAGATTAGCTATCACAAATGGTAATATATATCCAAATATTAATGAAGAAAAAGGAATAGATTGGTGGATAATATCTACAAATAATATTACATGGAAGGTTTTTCAGTTCCAAGAGCCACATTCTCCCACCTTCAGTTGCTCTATGTCTTCAAAGACTAAATCAAACAGTAATTCTGCTAGAACTAAGAACACCAACCACTATGTTCCTCTTTCACCTTCCATAACTTAAACTTTTCAGTTTCAGTTAAAGGATGAAAATATGAATGCTAGAAACTTTAGGGTGATTATCACAAAAGATATTATCAAAACTAGAAAATCATCACTTGTGTAGAGTCACAGACCAACAGCATGTAGACCAATGCAACAGTATAATTAAAAGGACACAGGGAAGCAGCAAAGACATCCAATAGAAAGAACTTTCTCACACATTTACCTGAGTGCTCCATAATTGTATATTTCCTTATTGGTCGTATTGTAGTTACTCTTCTTTTATTGCTCTCAGACAGTGCACAAGCACAATTTAAAGGAGAATGGGAAATTTATTTTGCATATGGTTCCAGAGAAGAGGCCTAATCCTTTTTGTTAAGAATCAGATAGCAAATGGCATGGCTGAAAGTAGAAGCAGGTGGTCAGTTCATCACAAAAGGCATTATCAAGAGACAGAGAGCAGAAACAAACTGAAAGGAAGCAGGGTTAGGTCACCAAACTTCAAGGTCTGTCCACTGTAACATCCCTTCTTAAAGCAAAACTCCACCTCCTTAAGGTGTCACAACATTTCTACATATGAAGACCAGCTTAAGATTCAAGCATAGCAACCTGTAGGAGGTGTGGTTATATTGAAGACTTTGTAGAGTCTATAGATTGTACATCAGTGTGAGTAAACTAGAGACTTTGAAAGTAAAGAACTTGAATATAAATATTCGAACTGCACGCATAGGTTTAAAGTAGCTTCACTGTGCACTGATAACCAAATTGTCTGAATTTGATGTGGCAGAACATCTGATGGATGGAGTTGCATGAAATGCATTTATTGCTTACAGATCAAAACTCAAGTGCATGAATTGCTGCCATCAAAAGCCCAAACACTGCCTAGGGCAGATGAGCCTCATTTGCATGAGAAGCCACTCTCAAGAAGCTGAGGAGACCTGGACAGCAGCCCACCTAGGGTTTTACATCCTGGAGAACCTTGCTTATTAGGTTAAATGTTTTAAGGACATACTGTTTCTAGGAGGAACTGGAACACAGCATTGGTAGTTCCAGTCAGCAACCCTGCATCTCAGCAGCTCCCAGCACAATCCAAAGTTATTCCTGTGAACTAAAAATGAGAAGGAAAATAAACTGAATTAGTCCAGCCACCTGGATAACTGCTCTACCACAGGAAGTAATACTCAGAGATGCACAAGTTACATTTGATTCCTAAAGAAACATAGCACTGATTGTCTAACATAATGAAAATCCCAGAAGAGAAGGAGAAACTGTATGTCATAGAATAGTGTGACAAAAAAGGAGTTTTAAAAGCTCCAGAATGATTGACTTGTAAAGTCATTATTATTGGTCTTTTTATTTAGCAGTTAGTGATAATACTTTGTGGATAGCATTACAGCTTGAATATGAATTGTCTCCTTCAGTGCCCTGTGTCGTATACTTCTTTCCCAACTGATGACATAACTTTTTTTGAATTTATAAAATCTTTGAGAATTAGCCTGTATCTTCATGAAGTAGGTACAGAGGATTATCTTAAAGCTTACACCTGAACCCTAGTTCTTCTCTCTGAGATGCACAGGCCTGGTGCCACACCTTCCTCACTCATTTCAGGTCCAGAATCATAGAACTGAGGAACCAAGACTATAAGCAAAAAGAAATAATTCCTTCTTTAAGTTGTTCATGGCAAATGTATTTTAATAGCAGCAGAAACTATGACTAACTTAAAGTATCAACAAATAAAGGATAGCAATTATCATTGAACAAATACCACTATTAAAGATTATAGCCACAATATTGAACCAAATACACTTATAAAAATTGTAACAAATAATTTTTGAGCAATTCTATTTCTGTGTTTGTGTCATGCTTTGAAATGTGCCCCCTACAGTCTCATGTGTTTGGAAAGTCATGGCATCTTGAGAGGTGGAGACTTGCTGGAGAAAGTTGGTCACAAGAGGTAGGTCTTGAGGTGGATTAGTTCTACCTTAACCTCCAGAGGGAGTCTGCCTTTGCAGCAAGCAGTCTGGTAGCTCTCAGCCTCTGGGATGGGTGTGATGTAGCTTGTCTCCAGCTTCAGCCAGCCAGCCATACCACCTCCGCCATGAAAGACTGAATCTCCCCTCTGGAACCATTAGTTAAATAAATCTCCCTTTCTCCCTTAAGTTGATGGACTCTAAATGCTTTCTCACAGCAATAGTTAAGAGTAACCATTACAATTTGTATGGTCCAAAAAGTTTCATTTAGAAAGATTGTTATATTTTTGTTTTGGAAAATATGCAGAAGAGTGTTACAAATAATTTGAAATACCTTAAGTTATTTATGGTTAAAAATCTGGCTTGTAAATTATTTTCTCTTGCATTTTGAGCTGTAATTGCACACAATACAGGTAATCATTGCATAGAGTCAGTGAAATGACTAGCTTTCACAACTAAGAGAAACTGCTTTGCTTCTTTCTAAATCCACCCACAAAACTCTAGGAGGCATGCAACAATTAGCATATCACTTTTTTATCTTTGCATCATTTATAAGGCATAATACAGTAATTTACCTGAAATTATACATGTGATATTATTTACCTGAAATTATACATGTGATATTATATATACACTTGGAAATATATATTTGTGCAACCGTGTTCAGAAATTTTTGAAAGTTAATAACATCATTTTATAGTTTAGACATAGTACATTTTAATTCATTCTGTAGACTATTAAGCAAGATCAGGATATATTAATTAAACATAACTCAGGAATAATATTAAAGGAAAATCAGACTGAAAAAAGCAAAGAATAATGACACAAATTTTCTATAGTTGTGAGTTTTATGTAATAATTTTTATAAGCTGAATGTAACAGAAAAATTTAGAAATTTCAAAAATTAAAGAGAATTTATGTAATTTAGAAGATTTTTTAAAAGTTTATTTATTGCGTGTGTGTGTGTGTGTGTGTGTGTGCGTGTGTGTGTGTGTATTTATATCAGAGGGCACTGTGTGATTTACTGTGATTCCCAAGGTTAACTATGGACACTGTCTGCTTAAACTTCACACACATAAAAGTAACTTTTTATATAGCTCTATCGTATATTGATATGAATCATATTTGGAAATAGTCATCAGTTACACCACTTCATCTCCCATTTAACAGTATGGAGTTGATCAGCAATTAAAGGTGAGGCTGAGGAAATTGTATATTTAAATAGGAAGTACTGAGTTGATAGCTACAAATGTTGAAACCAAAGATTTTTTTTTTTTTTTGACATCCTTCAGTTTGGAAAGTTCCTTAGGGAAGGAAATGTATCAAATTTTGAGGAAAAAAGATATAGATGCTCTCTAGGTAATTCATAGATCTGTCACTGAGTGAGGCCACAGTTATTTCAGGGATATAGAATGGTAAGTCTGTACCTAAAATGAGCGGGAAAAATGGGAGTAAAATGTCAGAAATGTTTTAGAGATATATCTTAATAATAGTTGGGATAACTAAAAAACTTGAAGAAGATGACATGAATTAATGTAGAAGGCTATCTATTTGTAGGTTACGTACATGTTTATATGCAGATATAAGATTGATATGAGAGAGGTTATTTTTATGCATAATTATATAAAGCTTAAAATAATGAAAATAACTTCTGACTTTATATTATTTGAAAGTGAAATATTTACCTGAACAGAAGCTCTTTAATTTAATAAGATCCCATTTGTTGAGTGTTGGTTCTAGTGACTGTGCTATTGGGTTTCTGTTTAAGAAATGTTGGCCTAGCCCAATCTGCTAGAGGACCAATCTACTCTTTCAATTAGGGTTTTTATAATCTCTGGCCTAATATTAATGTTCTTGATCCATTTGGAGTTGATTTTTGTGTATGGTGACAAGTACAGGTCCAGATTTAATCTTCTGCATGTGGATATCCAGTTTTGCCAGCACCTTTTGCTGAAGATGCAGTTCTTTTTCCATTGCATTTTTTGGGCCCCTTTATCAAAGATCAAATGACTCTAATTGTATGGGCTTATATATGGGTCTTCAACCCTTATCCATTGATATGTCTATTTTGGAGCCAGTACTAGATTGTCTAGATTGTTTTTATTACTATGGATTTGTAGTATAGATTAAGGTTTGGTATGGTGATACCTCCAACAGTATTTTTGTTACTCAGGGTCATTTTTGCTATCCTGGGCCATTTGTGCTTCCATATAAATTTTGAGATTGTATGGTCAGTTTCTTTAAAGATTTGCACTGGGATTTGATTGGCATAGCATTGGATCTGTATGTTGTTTTTGGTAAGATGGCCATTTTTATAATGTTAATTCTGCTGATCTAGGAGCATGAGAGTTCTTTCCATTCTGTAATTTCTTTCTTTAAGGTTTTAAAGATTCTCACATCTTTGGTTACATTTATACCAATGTATTTCATTGTTTTAGGGGCTATAGTAAATGAGACTCTTTTTCTTAGGATAACCTGCCATTCTGTTGTACTTATGCATTAGTTACAGAAGTTTTGTGGTAGAGTTTTTAGGATCACTCAGGTATATGATCATGTAGTCTGGAAATAGAGATATACTGACTTCTTTTCTGATTTGAATCCCTTTTATCTCCCTCTCTTGTCTTAGGGCTCTAGCTAAGACTTCAAGGACAATATTGAGTAGAAGTGTTGATAAAAGTTCCTTCCATTCCAACTATCTCTAGGGTTCTGATCATAAAAGAATGTTGAATCTTGCCTAAAACTTTTTCTGCAACTATAGTGAGTATCATGTGGTTTTTAACATTGGATTGGTTTACATTTATTGACTTTCATATGTTGAACCAATCTTGCTTGTCTGGGATAAATCCTACTTGAACACAATAAATGATCTTTCTATATGTTTTTTAATCCAATTTGCTAAGATTTTGTTGAGAATCTTTGCATTTGTGTCCATCAAAGAGATTGACCTGTAGTTTTCTTTTTTAAGTGTATCTTTATTAGGTTGGAATTAGTATGATTTTAGCTTCATAGAAAGAATTTGGATGTGTTCCTTTCTTTGCTATTTTATGGAATAGTTTAGGAATATTGGTGTTAGTTATTCTTTAAATGTCTGGTAGAATTCTGTGCCAAATTTTTCTGGTTCTATATATTCTTCCATCTAATTCTTCCATCTAACTTTGAGTCCCTTCTTATGTTAAGATCTTTGTTTTATCCTTTGTTAGGAGATGACCACCACAACCAATCAGGATGCAACGAAGGGCAGTGCAGGAACAGCAAAATGGAAAAAAAAAAACAAACCATAATTCAGAGCACCAAAGACTATACAGTATTTACCTGGAACCAGACCAGCCAATCTCTCCCCATCCTAAAGCTCAGGGAACCTTTTTGAAGAGAAGGTGACAAGATTGTAAGAGCCTAAACATGGGGAGAACCAACCATAAGAAAGATATTCCACACAAGTCAGGGCTGCAACAATCAGGATATAGCCGGAATGTGATTGGACCTTGCATGACCTGCACAATGATTGACATGTCAACATCCCCCCAAACTCTAGCATGGATCACAGGAGAGAAGGCTTCAGGCAGTAAGATCCTTAGAGGCAAGGGTTAAATAGTCATGATAGAATTGCCATACTAGGGGGCAGCCCAAGAAGGGGCCCCAAGCTATACTACAAAGTCCTGAATCCTCACTAGCATAGATGATTCAGAGGGAATTCAATGTCCCCATAAACAGATGCTCTGGAGAATGGGAGGGAGAAATCAGGAAGCACCAAGAGAGGAGGAGGGAAGGAAAAGGGGTGAGAGGGAGAGAAGATGGAAAGGGAGGGAAAGTACAATGTGTAACAATGGGGTAAGGAAGGGAGAGGGAGAAGAAGAGGGTACCTATTAAGCTTGTATGATTAGGCAAAAAATTGTAATAAAAATAAAAAAGAATTTTAGAGATAAAAGAAAAATAATATATTTATATTTATGAATTTAAACACTTTAAAAATTTTTTTATTATTATTATTTATTCAACTGTGTGCATATGTGTGTGTATGTGCGCGCGCGTCTCTGTGTGTGTGTGTGTGTGTGTATCTGTGTATGTGTAGAACCACAGACAAACTCGCGAACCACCATGGACACCTCCACCTCCTTCTGTCCCGGGATTCACAGGCTCTGCCCTACCAGGACCAGAAGCGCAGGCCACCCCCACTTCCGCCTGGCATCTATACGTGGGATCTGGGATCCGAACTCAGGCCCTTCCGCCTGCAAGGCGGAGGCTTAACCCCTGAGCCATCTCTCCAGCCCCGAATTTAAACACTTTTGATGTAAACATGCAAAATAATTTATTTTAGAAATGTAAGAGGTATCTAGTGAATTAGTAAGGTCCTAAACCTATCAATATTTGTGCTTACATATGTAACTAACTTCCCATTAGCACATGCTACATGGGAAACAGCTACATTAAAATAATTTAATTTTTAATGTTATAAATTGCTTTAAAAATCTTGACAATACAATACACATATAAATGATTATAAAATGATATTACTGAAACAAGTATTTAGGGGTAGAAAGACTATGACTCACATGAAGAAGGTTCTGAGTTTGGATACCAGATGCCATGTAAAGATGTCAGGCAGAAATGGCAACATCCTGGAAGAAGGAACCTGGGAAACTTCAGAGTAAAGCAAATAGGAGATAGAAGCTGTCAAGGGTGATTCCCAAAGTCATTCTTGAGCCTCCAAATGTACACACACACAAATAAGCAGGTTTTTTAATCAAATTAGATATATATTTAACATTCTACTCAATTCTTTCCCTTCTATCATGTCTACTGAAAATATTTAATGCATGTTGTATTAAATTATCTATATTTTCAAAGTTTCAAAATTTATCTTATTGTTGTTCTTGTAAAACTCTTTGTCTTATCTCTTTAAACATTGTCTCTTTTCCCATATGTATTTGTGCTCCAGATTTGTGTAGGTGTGGGTGTGTATACATATATTTGTGAATTCTCATGTAGGTAATTGGCTGATGTAGGGAACATAATTGCTCTCCATTATTCACTGAGATGGGGTCTCTCAAACGAAGTGAAATCTCACCTATCCAATAATCGTCACTAACCAGTCTTTTTGGGTATTCACTTTCTCTGACTTCAGAATGCTAAGTTTACTTTTGTGCTGCCATACTCACTATGATGTGAGTTCTGGAGATATGACCTCCAGTCCTGGAAAGCATTTTAACAATCAAACATGTCCCCACATCCTTGTACATCATTTCCTATTGCTTATGATTAAGATATTACCATTAAGATATTGTCATTTATTTCTGCTTCAAGAATGATTAATAGTATAGTTGTGTATTTCCAGATTGTTTTCCCTTACAAGATGTGTCATACCACCAATCTTTGATTCCAATACTGAGATAATTTCATTTTATTTTACACACCAGCAAGAATTTATAAGGAAATTTGCCCTTAAAAATAATTTTCATACATAGCAGGATGAGTTTAGGTTCTAAAGGTCATACCTTTTCTTATCTTGACTTATGACATTCAGGAGTGAAATTTAAATGCAATGAAGAAAGGAAAGTTGGGAAAGAAACCACTTCTTCTGAGCCTGGATAGCATTCTAATACCTTTTGGAAGAACTCAGAGCTCAGTTGAAATTAACTATGCAACACTTTGAGTAGTCTTCCTTTTGTTGATGAATTCTACAATATAGACTATAAATCAAAGTAGCCACACAGATATTCAGAGGGAATGACAGAATATTTGACCTTTCTTCATTGTGGCAGATGTGAGGAGCAGCTATGGCAAAAGATAGAAAATAAATAGTCTTATTACATAAGAGGAAAATGCAATTATTCCCTGGAGCACTAAACCAACCACTTCATGAATGAAATGCCTCTGCTCTGTAACATTTCTTTGTGTTAATTTTAATTTTCATATACTGCGTAATGTATTTTACTTGCATTTTTGTGTCCATGATGTTCAGAGTTATTTGTCTTCTATTGCATTCTTACAACCACTTACTTGTTACTGGGTGTTACATGGTTATCTTGTATGAGTCTAGACTGCTAATTCCACCCATTCCATTGAGTCCTTCTAAAAATATTTTGCCTATATATGTGTATTGATGAACCATATAAAACAACAACTTCCCGAATGCCTAACAAAACCAGCTATTCCTTGGTACATTAAATAAAGCAAACAAAATGTAACAATCAACAAATGCATGAAACAAAAATTAAATTATTCTCACAGAATGTATGTTCACAAAAAGGGTAGACAGAGAAATTTTTATCCTAACCAAAAAATCGATATGATAGAAACAGGCAAAGGAAAAGTTACCAATGAACATTCCAGGGTCTTGCATTAAGGAATGACAAGTCAGAGCTGCAGGGTCAACAACTGTGGCAGAAGAGGAAGGACAAAGAGAATACTAGTTATTAGATCACAGAGAATATAAGTAATGTTACCAAGAGACATATCCCACTGATTCATATTGCTAATTGTTATGTATTTTGGTCTTTCCTAATTCACGGTACAGCTGTTCTACATTATTTCTCATCTTCTTCTACTTGGGTAATTATGATACATATTTATTCTTTCTAAACTTATCATATACCTCCCTTCAGAGATCTGCTGGAGCCCTTCTACAATTTTAATTGTATTACTCTTACTGATTACCAACATATACCTAGAAAACATATTTGAGCAATCATGTCTGATTGACAGTGATACTGGCTCTCAGAAATTTTTCCAGAACATGGTTTGCAACCTGGTCAGAATTGCCAGCCTCTTCTGCTGCTGTTTGAACCTTTCTGCTTCAGTAGTATAGCTACTCTTTATATCAAAGTCTTGGCTTTTCCTACTTCTTTCCTGTTTACAAGGACAAGATGTCCTTTTGCATCATTGCCATTAGTGAGTAATACTTTAGTACCACATTCAGTGTACTCTTCAGAAAACTATTTGAAGACCACTTGCTAAAGATGTTCTTGACTCCAGAATCTCAATTAGGTGCATGTTCTTTATTTTATCTTACTGCTCTCTTACTAGAAATTTCAATTTTGTCTTTATTTTTATATCTAGAATGACTATAAAATGTTTGTTCTGAAGAAAAATATGTTAGTTTGTTTATACCTTTCTTCACAGAGTATATTAATACAAATTTGTCAATAATGATTGAAGAACATATTACTAATAAATATAATTCCTGATCACCTAACATGATTCATCATGAGTAAGATACAAAGATTCATGCCTATATACCAAAACTATGACTCATGCATAATAAATGTTAATTTATGAATCAGTAACTTGAAATATTTGGATTCACAACTTTAAAAACCACACCAAAACCACAAATTAATAAGTTACATTAGGTACAGACTGAAACAAACAATTTCTCATTCCATGTCATTCTCTCACCTGTCTCTTCTGGTTTTAAAATCAGCATCCATTGTCCAGGTCCACGAACCAGCATAAATCCAGACTTAAGTGGAGCGGTAGGAATTGATCAGGCATCAGGTCAGAGGGAGCCTAGGATGTCCTCCATCATCTAAGCCAACTTTATTGTAGCATACATGAGCATTTATAGGAAAACAATAAAGGAGCAGGAAAACATCAAAGAAGCACAAAGGTATACATTCCAGTTAACAAAGAAAAGGCAGGAGTGACTTTTTTTTGCTGTTTGACCAGACATAATGTCTCCAGGTACAGAAAACAGGCATGGCACCTTGTTGCTAGATGGGAATGGATGATGTATGCCTTAAAACAGAGTTACTTGGTTCTTGCATTAGCATATCTCAGATATATAGAAAGGAACTGTAGGGGAGGTAACAGCCAAGCCAGTCCTGAGAAAAACAAAAGCGATCCAAGAACAGACAGGAGGTAAACTCAACTTCCAAGGGAAGGAGCTCCTAAAGATGGCCCTTTTCAGATGCTAATGTATCATTCTCCAGAGAGCAGCTTTGGGCCTGACAACCCCCACAGTTCATTTTCTTTTCAGAGGAAACAATTGATATATTTGTATATAATTATGCTAAAATTAGTTAAAAGTGAAAAACTTATCACAATCACAGTGATTTTAATGTTGTCATTTGACTTATTTAAGCATAATGGATGCTGTGCTCTGAAGAGTTGAAAATACTTTGGCTTTCTGTATATCTCTCTAGAGATGCATGTCTAAAAAACTGCCAAGAATCTCTTGTAAACAATCAATTTACCTTTGCATTTTATTCTTTTCCTTAATAATGTATCAGCAGCTGATACATTGGTTATTTGGCCCAAAGTATGATGATGTTTCAGTGAACTTAAAACTTTTTTGCTGTTTTGATGCAAATCTTTCCCAGACTTACTGAAAAGGACTTTTCATGCTGTTCATTGTTCTCAAATGAGTACCTTAGGTAGTCCATCTTTTATTATTCTAAGTGTTCATTTATTTAAAAAGCAGTTGAATGTATTTTCACTTGCTAAAGTGTGATGCTTGATGTGATTTTAGAGTAGGTGACTGATTTAATTTTACTATAAATGAACAATGGGTCATGTGTTCTCTAGAAATGGATAAACTTTTATACTTAATGGTGTGATGTCTCCCCCCTATGAAAATAGATATTCTGTGTGATTGTGTGTGACTCTGTGTGTGTGTGTGTGTTTGTGTGCATGTATGCACATATGTGTGGATGTCAAAGAACAATTTCTGGTGGAATTTCTTAGTCACTCTGCACATTGTTTTCCTGAAGTCTTTCACTGGTCTTGAATATAAAATATATTTTATTCAAGCCTATGTGCTTGATATAGTGGTAAAGTATCTGACCAAAATTATTCAATGCATGTTTATTCCTGACCTAAAGCCAAAGGATAGCTAAATGTATTAGAAAGCAATGTTGCATTATGACTTACATGGAGAAAAATAGATATTCCTCTGGGACAATCAGAATCATCTCCACTTTCTCTGGGTTGTGCTAGAAGCTGACTGTTAGGAAAAAAAGTAGAATATGATCCACATCAATAAATGATCATTAGTGATGACACCTTTTTCTCTGCCCGTCTTGACCTATTCTCTGTAGTGTAGTAGTTAGTCAAAATCCAAGAAGTTCAAATAGCTGTTTGTAAGAAGGCCAAGAATTTAAAGCCAAATCCAGCAATTCTCAAGAGATGCTTAATTACTCACAGGTGATGTTGCTAAGCAACCACTTCACCTCCTGATTCTCCTGCATTGCCTAAGTATGGTACTCAGATCTTTCTATTGTTCTAGAATGTTAAAAGAGATGGAGAAGTACAGTCTTAAGAATTTATTTTAAGCCTGGTGAAAATTGAGATTTAGCAATGAAGGCTTTAAAATCCATTTTGAATTGGAAGATATACAAAACACATTTAACATCTCCCTCACCTTCTGATTTGAAAGATTATTTTCAGAGAAGAGATTTTTTAGGATGGAATTTCAATATAAATAAAAGGACTATCTGAAGAAAAAGTATAATTTTTGAATTTATAAATGGTGTGAGCAGAATCATCTGCAGAAGCAATAGTTTGAGACAGTAGGCAAATGCAAAGTATTTCCCACTGCAGATCCCTGCCACTGTCTTGGAAGTTCCAGGCCAAAAATTTTTCCAATAATATCATGTTTATGTTCCTGAAACTGAACCATCATTCTTATGTTGTCTTTGATTTTGTATCATCATTTATTGATTTTATTCTTAGAACATTGGGGTTTTCCAGTTAAGTTCCTGATATCTCTTTTTTAGAAGTCCAAATAGTTTATCCACAATAATGCTCATGATTTTATTTTCAAGCAAACTTTGATTACTATTCCTAGTATATTTCAAGATAGCTTTTCACAAATCAGCTGACTATTTTCTCATAGCTTCAGAATAATGAAAATTCATAGGGTTGTTCTTTGAAGTGGCACAACTGGGAACTCCTTACATTTTGATCCCAATGGTTTTGTACATGATCATGTTCCTATCATGATAAGCATTTCTATCCTCTTCTTTTTCCTTCACATAGTGAGTGTTTAAATGAATTTGAGACATCCCACAAAGATCATTTTTGTCTTAGCTCCATACAATGAACATCTATAATTTTGCCCTATTCACAAATTTTCAAAATTAGTTTAATCATTCAGAAATTCATTCACCTAACACTTATTTTCACCTGAATGCCTAGTATCATGTGTATTTCTGCAGAATTTATTACCATATAAGCATTAGCCTGCCTTTATGCACTTTATCAATGGAAGAGAATGATTCTAAACATTTTCTTGATTTTCATGTTATTTGATCCTTAACTAATATATTGTCTGTTTTCTGCACTAACCAGTAAACTAATATGTGTAAGAGTCTATATACATAAAATTACATGACTTTTCAGAGAGTGTACTATCTTGGTAAATTTGCAAACTTTATGTACTATGTACATTATCCATTAATTAGATCTTTAAGACTAGTCAGCTGAACACAAGCTGTGAATACATCAATAGATGTTAATAAGTAAAAATCTTAATCTATATTCATTCAGAGCATATTTATGTCTAATTAGCTTTGGAATTGTGTAACAGGATAATTAAACATAAGGTAAAACGAAAAAAAGTAGGTGTATCATTTTTTCTATTATGTAATCATTAAAGATAGCTATAAGAAGAATTGTGCAGAACCCAAATTAGACTAAACAAATTATAGACCTCTGAAAAGGTCCTCCAGGAAAATTGTTTCTCAAATACTCCTGAATTTAAAACTTACGTTAGTAAATTGGTGATAAATATATGATAATAAATTGTTTATATCTTAAAATGTTCTAACTATAAGTATAAATCAATATAGATTAGATTTTTTTGTTTAATGTCAAGAACAATTAATTAATCCATAATTTTCAGGCATCCTGAACTATGAAATAACCTTTCTGAAAACCATATTTGTAAAAATTATGTATTTAATTTTCACTTTTAAGGAAGCCCTAATACCTGGTTTACAAATAAAGCAAATAGTAATCAAATTAATTTGGGACACTCTACAAGGAACATTTCTTTTTTTTAATTTTTTTAAATTTTTTATTCATTATTTATTCAATTGTACGTGTATGTATATGTGTGTGTGTAAGTATGTATGTGTGTGTAGAACCACGGACGAATCCAGGAACCACCATGGAATGGACGCCTCCACCTCCTCCTTGTTTACTCTGCCCCGGGATTCACAGGCTCCGCCCTTCCAGGACCAGAAACGCAGGCCGCCCCCGCTTCCGCCCTGCATCTATACGTGGAGTCTAGGATCCGAACTCAGGACCTTCCGCCTGCAAGGCAGAGGCTTAACCCCTGAGCCACCTCTCCAGCCCCCAGGGAACATTTATCTATTAGCTCCATACCACACTAACTCATTGGAAAGCTATTCAATTTTGTTTCTAACTAAACACTCACCATATTGTTTAAGCACGGTTCTCAAAACCACGTGGAATATAAAGACACCCTAAGTACTAGTGACTGCTAAATGGCTGAGAAATTCTAAACCACAAATTACCATCCCTATGCATCTATAGATTTTGGCAGCCTTGGTTGTCCTCATCTATATCCCCATGGACTAATGTCACTGCAAATTAAACTGTTACTGAAGTATTTGAACAGATCATATACTGTTAAAATATTATTTCCAACAAGTACCTTAAACAGCTACTTTCTCCAAGGCCTTAACACTGAACTAACATTGCGTAGGAAATACATTTTATTATATTGAAGCCTGATTTGAAACTCTTTCTCTTATTCCTTCATTCTTCATTTGCTGTGAAAATAGTATAATAGTGTAAGAGGAAAGAAAATGTTTAAAGTTTGCATTAGTTTCACATAGTACACAATTGGAGAGATACTATTCTAACAAGATGTGAAAATTAATTCATATTTTTCTTAATAACTTAAAATGTTTCACATAGTATTAAGATTAGGAGAGGAAAGAGAGATGACATGAGGCCTCAGCTATGAAGTCCTGGAGATATTTGTGGGGAAAGAGATCAGGCATGTGCCTCAATCTCATGTCCTTCCCTGCATATAAATGCAATCAATAAGTGTAATGGAAACCAGAATAAAAGGTTGTCTTTTAAACTATAAATATTATATCATCAGCATTCAACAAAGAGACTATAAATATGTCCACTCATGTGTCAGGAAGATCCAGGTTGATATAAAGTGTTTGCCAGCATATGCATCTCCCTGAACATATCTAGGCCTCCTGTCAAATAACTCATATTCTTTATGCAAGACTTGGCACAGGTAGATCCTTTGGCAAGAAGGGGAAGAGTGAGTGCCTACTTTCCAAGCAACAGCTTTTTGATGGATAGTATAAAATGAACTAGCTTTTCATTAAAGTGCAACACTTAAAATTCTAGGAATAGATGAGAATTAATGTGGACCACACATTTCCAATCCTTTCCCACATTTGGAAATGGGGCCAAAAAAAGATAACTAAATATTTTAATATATGTACTTTAGATTTCAGCTAATTTTATATTGAGTACATATTTTCTCATCTTCTGATATAATATTAATATGTAATCATTGTCTTACCTTCTAATTAAGCATTAGGTAGAAATGCTTAAATATCACACACACATGCAAACACACATATACACAAACACACATGTGTAATCATATGATGGATATATTTGTCTCTGATCTGAAATTATAGTTTGGTTAAAAATAACTGTTAAAAATAACATTTCTGTTACTTTGCCATAAATTCTCCACAATCCTGGACATCATTAAATTAAATCATTTATATTGTGAAATTATTCATGTAGAAGAAATTAAGCACTTAGGAAGCAAAGCAGCTATAGTGGTCCAGTTCAGTGAGTCTATGGACTTAAACCTCAGCTTGCATCAATAAAATGAGGGTATTATTAGACATTTCTTTTCAGCTTGCAACAGTGTAGCTGAACATATCCTAAGCTTACATCTTTTCATAATGAGAGTAGTGAACATTTTTCTTACTTCATAGCTTTAGCTTAAAACCACAAAAAATATGTGTGCTAGCTCATGCTTTTTTATTTTAATGCATGTTTTATCTTTATTTTTTAGTTATTTTGGAGGAA
Organism: Typhlomys cinereus; assembly: GCA_023101885.1. Lineage (NCBI taxonomy): Eukaryota > Metazoa > Chordata > Mammalia > Rodentia > Platacanthomyidae > Typhlomys > Typhlomys cinereus. The sequence continues at coordinate 4,764,406 of JALPQD010000020.1, forward strand.
GAAAATGCATCATATTTCATCTTAAATATTTCCATGTTTAAGTAAGCATAGCTAACACTTTAATGCAGCTTGACTTATCTGCATTTCAAATGTAAGGTATTATTCAGTTGTGCTTGGCAGCATTAGTTTTACATAGTATTATCTTATGCTAGAACCAACAGGTGGACCAATATCATGGAGAATTCTAAATGGTGTGCCAGGCTTCATACGTAGTTAGTTAATTTTCCCTATTGCCATAGACTATTCTAAAAATTGTCAAGTTGCTTTGCAGCCACATATTAAATGCTCTTATAAAACATAACTGCATAAAATAATCTTATGTGATTGAACATTTTGTGTTTATATGTTATTTGTCCTTGGCAATATGGTGTTTAAATTTTCTGCATTGAAATATATTAGGTAGACTAAAATTTTAATATTTATCATAGACAAAAGGAATTACAGGAATGTTATCTGTATATCTAACAGTTTTGATATGCACAGTTATCTTCAATAAATGTGCATTCTAGCAAATCTTTGGATCATACTGTTTTTCTTTTGAATTAATAGATTAGTGTTTTGAGATTTTCATATTTAATTTCATTTTTCTCTTGTTTGTTTTGCTACTTAGGGCATCCAGGAGATGAAGCTATGATAAGTCAATATGATTAATATCCATTAATATTCATTAAAAATTTATGTAGAGGTAGAAGTGACTCTCAAGAAGTCAAAAGAGGAAAAGACTCTTCTTGTGACATTTAGCTTGTAGAGAATCTACTTTCATAAAAACAGTTACCAAAAAGTAAAATTCTGTTGGCCCTGCTTAGCATTTCACCTTCCTTCTTTTTCCTAGCCTTATCAATTTTTGGAAGACATTTCTCCCTTTGTACCACGTGTGCTATATGTGACCTTGAATTTAGATGACCAAGTTTGTCAGAAGACACCTTAGGCATTGAATTATCTCATTCATATGTACTGCTTTAGTATATGTCATAGTTAGGTACAGGTGTCAACATAATTGTTGAGGGTTTAAGCTCAAGGCAAATTGTAGATAATTAGTAGTTGAGTTAAACCCAGAGCAAACCTTCAGGAAATTGTCTAGTTTGTGGGACAGAACCAAACCCATGGTGGCACTAAGCTGTGGATAGGTGAATAAAATACAAAGATCAGGTTGAGGATTTTACCAGAAACATGCAGGATAACTGCAATGCTATGATATTAGTACCTGCTTCCCAATCTTTTATATATGAAATAAAAAAATGTTTATTTTTCCCACTATATTAAGCTAATGTAAATGAGTATATCTAATATTGATAATTTGTTCACAAATGTAGTACACATATGCTTCAATTTTTACTTTGTTTTTCTTTCTTCATTTTTCCTATGTGTGCTTGCGGGTTGCATGTCTCTGTGTGTGTGTGTGTGTGTGTGTGTGTGTGTGTGTGTGTGTTTATGCATGTAGAAACTGAGGTAATCTCTGAAATCATTCTTGATTCTGTTCTAATTAATTCTTTTGATCCTGTATCTATACTCAAATCCAGAAGTCATATATAGGACTAATCTGCCTAGTCAGTGTGCTACTGGGATTGCTAATCTCTGCTTTCCATCGCTGGGATATCAGATGGGCCAAACTTACTTGATATTCACTTGGAATCTGGATATCTGAAATAAGGTCACTCTGCTAGCACTGCAAGCACTTTAACCATTTAACCATCTCTCCAGGCATATGCATACCAAATCTATTAGACTATAAATTTTAGTGGATTTGTAAATACTATTGGTATTTCCAGAAAATACCTGTACATCTAATTACGTCTTCCTGATAATTTTACTTTCATTTATTCAGAATTCATCACACCTAAAAATGATTTTTGTCCTTTTCTGCCCCAGACCCAGAATGGGGCAGAATCTCTGCTCCTTAGGTAAACCCCCTAGACCATGCCCCAGGCCCCAGATCATCTGCACAAGCCACTGGTAGCCAACCTGCCTTTCTGGCTTTGGGGAAGGCCTCTAGGCCAAGCCCCAGGCCCCAGATCATCTGCTGGCCCCACTAACAACTCTGCCTTTCTGCCTCAGAATGGACCTGGAAGAGGGCAGACTTCCTGATCCTCAGGTAAGGCCTCTAGACCATGCCCTAGGCCCCAGGTCATCTGTTCACCCCACACTGCATGTAGAGCCTGAAGAAAGGCCATTCTGCCTTTCTTCCCTGGATCTGGTCACAGATATGGACCAGGGAGGACTCTGCTCCTTAGTCCTGGAGCAGACTCCCTGCTTCTCAGAATTCAACAGAGTCCAAAGAAAAACCAAGCAAAGGACTAGTGGAACAAAATCAGTCATCTGAGGTCTTTCAAAATCATCCCAATATAAAGGAGAGAATCTTCACATCTAGCTATAAGTAAACCTTTTTTACCATCATGTTTATCTCAATTATTAATCACTGTAGCTCAACATTTCAATATAGCCACCCAATAACCCATACAATTTCAGGAACTTTATCATTCACTCCCACATTTCACTAAAGAGTTCACTACCATACTAATCTTCAATCTCTGTCTAATAAACCTGCCTTAATTGTTGTACTAAGAGTTGAATAGCCTCATCTAAGAAATAACACCTACACCAGACAGGCATACCTAACTCCAAGATAAACACTAGCAAAAACTGCCCAAATGTAGTAATAATATCTAATTCAGTTCAGCCAAAATCACACAAAAACAAAAAGAAGGACATAAGGGATAACACAAAAATGCCCAGGTCACAGTGCAAATCCATGAGAAACAAAAACCAAGACAACAAATCTCTACAAAAAGAATTAACCCAATAATGATGGAAGCCAACCAGTATAAACTCAGAAAATAGACAAGAAAGCCATACCCAAGATAATTATTCTCAAAGCCTGATCTTTACTATGATCAAAACAATGAAAGAGGAAATCTGGGAGGAGCTAAATAACCACATCAACCACGTTGAACAGAAATACAACAGGCACTTGGAGGAGATGAGAAAAGCAGTTGAAGAAACAAAAATAGGCAGAGAGCAGTTAAACAATCTCAAGCAGAATTTAAACTCAAACTAAAAAACAAGCTATCTTCAAGCTAGAACTCAACAGAGAGTTTTATCAGCAGAACTAATGAAGCAGAAAATAGAATATTAGATCTTGAAGACAAAGTGGAAGAAGTAACCAGTTCAGTTGAAGAGGTTGTTAAAGCCAAAAAGATACTTGAAAGCAATACTCAAGGGTTACTGGACACCTTAGAGAACCTTAGCATGCCCTTTCATAGAATACCAGAACAAGAATCCCAAAATACCACATCTGAGGAAAATTTTCAAATTATCATAAAGGAAAACTTTACACATCTAAAGAAAGAGAGGCCTGTCTAAATACAAGAAGCATCCCACACCTCAAACAGATAGGACCAAAATAGAAACCACTGCAAATAATAGTCAAAACACTGAACAAACAAGACAAAAAGAATGTGCTAAGAGCTTCAAGAGAAAAATAAGTCACTTTTAAATGTAAACTTATTAAAATAAAAATGATTTTTCAATGGAAACAGTAAAAGCTGGAAGAGTTTGGAGAGATGTATATCAAGTATTGAATGAGCACAAATGTCAACCTAGGCTGACACACCCAGCAAAAATATTGGTCATGATCAAGTGTGAAAGAAAAATTTTCCACCTTAAAGACAACAAACCAGGTCTACAAAAAGCTAGAAAAGATACTCAAGCTTGAAGAAAAGAACTAGCATATTCAGGAGGACAGAAGGGATATATGATACCACCACAAATTATAAGCTAAATAATACACTTATGAAAGCCACTAAACACAAAACATGTCAGGAATTAAAAGTAATTTCTCCATTATAACACTAAATGTCAATGTAATTAACTCACCAATCAAAAGACACAGTTACAAACATGGATTAGAAATAAAAATTTATCCATCTGCTGCCTTCAGGAAACACATCTAACCACAAAAGATAGGCACATTCTAAAAGTAAAAGGCTGCTCAAAAAATTCTTCAAGCTTATGGAACCAGGAAACAAGCAGTGGACTTCAAACCAAAGAAAATCATAAGTGATACAGAAGGAACATTTTAGTCACAGGAAAAATTAACCAGAAAGATTTCACAATACTGAATATTTATGCACTAATATGGGCTCCTCCACATTCATGAAGTAAACACTACAATATCGAAAACAAGAAATCAATCCCAAAATGATAATACTTGGGGATTTCAATACTGCCCTCTCAATATGGGATAGATCAACAGGGCCAAAAACTGAACAGAGAGACATTAACAAAATTAAACCTTTCCTGAAATTGACCTTACAGACCTCTATCTAATCTTCCATTCAAGCATCAAGGAATACACATTCTTATCAACAGCCACAGAACTTTCTCCAAAATAGACCAGATACTGGGACTCAAAATGAATCTCCACATATATAGGGAAGTTGAAATTATAGCCTGTACCCTGTCACACCAGCATGGTCTAAAGCTTGACATCTACAACACATCAAAGAGCAGAAAATACACTAACTCTTTGTTGCAGTCAGCCTGCATGGTTACTGATAAATGATCATCAAATGGTTTAAGGGAACAAAGGGTTTATCTTCCCTTATGATAGTCTGGTTAAAGTTCTCAGTCCTGCTTGATGGGAGAGCATGCACCAACACCAGGGCTGAGGTAACTGGTCACACCATCACTGCATAATGGCTGAGAGAGGGACAATCCTTACTTGCCAGACCAGCATGTCTGGCCAAGTGAACAGAACGATGCCAACTCTCTCCACCAGCTCTCTGTGATTTATCCAGAGCCTAATCCCAACCCACCATGGGCTGGTTCTTCCCCATCAGCTAGACAATCTCCTTCAGGTTTGCTCTGGGCTTAACTCAACCATCAACTCGCTACAACTGTGCTCAGAGCTCCAACCCTCAACATTCAAGTTATCACCTGTGCTGAACAATGACACTCCACCCCTTGTCAACTTGACACAAAAACAATAGCACTTTTAAACTGTAACTTTTCCTTGTCCCCACAAATGTTAAAATATAAATACATTCTATGGACTAATTTAAAATGTTCTCTTTAAAACTTCAGTTCCAACATTTTAAAAGTTCAAAGTTTTTTAACTTTAAAAGGGTATTAAATCAGAATAAGTTAAGTACTTTAAAACAAATAAAACATTAAAACAGAAGGATCTTGATACAATAAGAAACATTTAAATTAAGATCAAAGTCCAGCAAATTACCACATCCTGTACTTCAATGTCCATCTTCTGTTGATCATCACACAATCAAGGTGGCTCAAAGATTTCAGAATTCCCAGTCCCTGTTTGCAGCTCAAAGTTGTAAGAGTTCCTTTGAACCAGGCTGAATCTCCACTCGCAGCATACCTTAGCATACATCCCACGGCTTTAGCATCTCCAACAGTCTGGGTTCGCCTCTGCACCTATAAGCTTCACCTTCTCTAGCAGGAACTCTATGCCTGCCACTTGATGCCAAGCTTTTGCTGCTTTCCATGAACCCCTCAAACTGTTCACCAACCCAGTATCACTGGGGGATGCTGCCAGACTCTGAAGCGAGTTCAAAACGTAGCTTAGTCCACTTGAGCCACAGCTGTACCAAGTGTTATGAGCTGATGCTGGAAAAGCCTCTTTTAGGCAGCCAAACATCCAAAAGGCAACCACGAACTTGCCATGTGGTGGTTTTCATGTCTTCCACCGTCCCAGTGCAAGTCACTAGGTTTTCCTTCAATGCTACTGATTTCTCCAACAGCAGAACATATTCTGCTGCCTGCCCTTTGCACATCCAAATCTTTAAGGCTTCCAACACAGCTCTCCTCTGTCAAGCAAACCAGTCCATTGTCTTTAAATTCAGACTTACCAAAGTCCTTGTTCTTCTCATCACAAATTGGGACCAAACAATCTCTCTCAGCAATTGGCCCACTAAACTCTGAAGAACAGTATTTGTAAATCCACAAAGTGAAAATTCTCAAACATTTCCAACTTTGTCCGGCAGAACCATTTAAAAGCCACAAAATCCACATAGTCAGATTTATCAGCAACACTCGACACCTGGTACCAAATTCTATTGCAGTCACTCTGCATGGTTGCTGATAAATGAACATCAAATGGTTTATCAGTCCAGCTTGACGGGAGAGCATGCACCAACACCAGGGCCCAGGGAACTGGTCACACCATCACTGCATAATGGCTAAGAGAGGGACAATCCTTACTTGCCAGACCAGCATCTCTGACCAAGTGAATAGAATGATGAGCCAACTCTCTCCACCAGCTATCTGTGATTAATCCAGGCCTAATCCCACCCACCATGGGCTGGGTCTTCCCCATCAGTAGAGAGTCTCCTTTAGGTTTGCTCTGGGCTTAACTCAACCATCAACTCTCTAAAACTGTGCCCAGAACTCAAACCCTCAACAGTCAAGTTGACACCTGTGCTTAACTATGACACTCTTGGAAACTAAACACTATGATGCTAAATGAGAAATGGGTTCAGAAAGAAATAAAAAGGAAATTCAATATTTCCTAAAGTGAACAATGATGAAAATACAACATATCAAATCTGTTGGACACAATGAAAATTGTCCTAAGAGGTAAGTTTATAGCTCTTAATGCCTACATCAAAAAAAACAGGAAATATCATAAGTAAATAACAATGCAGCTTAAAGCTTTAGAGACACAATAGCAATCCTATCCCAAAAGCAGTAGAAGAGAAGAGATTACCAAAGTCAGGGAAGAAATATCTGAAATTCAGATAAGAAAAATGATAAAATATCAACCAGATGAAAAGCTGGTTGTTTGAAAAAATCAGTAAGACCGAGTTAACCGAACTCAAAAGAGAAAACCCAAATTAACAAAGTTAGAAATGAAAATGGAGTTATCACAACTGATACACAAGAAATCAGAGAATTATAAGGTCATATTTCAAAAACATACTCCATGGAATTTGATAACACAAAAGAAATGGATGAATTCCTGAGTAAGTACAACTTACCTAAGTTGAATGAGGAAGCTTCAAATTATTTAAATAGTCCTGCAACAAATGAGGAAATTGATGAAGTAATCTGGAGTCTTCCCACTAAAACATGTCCTGCACCAGATGGACAGAATTGACTAGACATTTGAAGAACAACTAACACCAATATCCCTTAAACTGTTCCATCAAATTACAAAGGAACATTTCCCATTTTTTTCTACAAAGCTACTATATATTAATCCCAAAACTTAATAAAGATACATTTAGAAAAGAAAACTCTAGTTCAATCTCTTTGATGAACACAGATGCAAAGATTCTCAACAAAGTCATAGCAAATCTGATCAAAAACATCAAAAAGGTCATTCGCTGTGATCAAGTAGGCTTTATCCCAGGTATACAAGGTTGGTTCGACATACGTGAATCAATAAATGTAATTCACCATATAAACCAATCCAAAGTCCAAGACCACATGATACTCTCGATAGATGCAGAAAAAGCTTTTGACAAGATCCAACATCCTTTTTTGATCAAAACCTAGAGACAGTTGGAATGGAAGGAACTTATACTAACATATTAAAAGCTGTATAAATCAAGCCAATAAAAAGGATTATACTCAGTGGGGAAAAAACTCGAAGCATTCCCACTTTGATCAGGAACTACGCAAACTGTCCACTCTCACTACTTCTATTCAATATTGTACTTGAAGTCTTAGCTAGAGCCATAAGACAAAAAAGGGAGATAAAAAGATTAAAATCAGCAAGGAAGATATCAAGATATCTCAATTTGCAGGTGATATGATCATATACCTGGGTGATTCTAAAAACTCCACCAGGAAACTCCTGGAACTAATACATTATTCAGCAGGGTGGCAGGTTACAACATCAGTGGCCTTCCTATACACCAAGGATGAAAAAAGTGAAAAAGTCCTAAAAGAAACAATCCCATTTACTATAGCCCCTAAATAAATGAAATACCTTGTTATAAATATAGCCAAAGAAATGAGAGACCTATATAATAAAAACTTTAAAACCCTAAAGAAATTGTAGAAGACACTATAAGGTGAAAAGACCTTCCATGCTACTAGATGAGCAGAATCAACACCATAAAAATGGCCATCATACCAAAAGCAATATACAGATTCAATGCTATACCAATTAAAATCCCAAAGCATTTCTTTAAAGAAATTGACCAATCTTAAAATTCATATGGAAGCACAAACAGTCCAGCATATCAAAAACGATTCTGAGTAATAAAAACACTGCTGGAGGTATCACCATACCAAATCTTAATCTACACAACAAATTTATAGTAATAAATACAGCCTTGTACTGGCTCCAAAACAGACATGTAGTTCAATGGATAAGGGTTGAAGACCCAGTTATAAGCCCATACAATTAAAGCCATTTGATCTTTGACAAAGGGGCCCAAAATATTCAATGGAGAAGGAACATCATCTTCAACAAATGGTGCTCACAAAACTGGATGTCCACATGGAGAAGATTAAAACTGTATCAGTACTTGTCACCATGCACAGAAATTAATTCTAAACAGATAACAGACTTTAATATTAGGCTGAAGACTATAAAAACCCTAGTTGAAAGGGTAGGGAACTCCCTCATGCTCATTGGGCTAGGCCAACAGTTCCTAAACAGAAACCTAATAGCATAGGCACTAGAACCAACACTCAACAAATGAGATCTTATGAAATTAAAGAGCTTCTATTCAGATAAAGAGATTGTAAATCGAGCAAAAAGGCAACACACAGAATGAGAGAAAATCTTCACTAGTCACATATCTGATAGAGCTCTATTATGCAGAGTGCATAAAGAACTTAGAAAACTAAACACCAAGAAGATAAATGGCCCAATTAAAAAATGGACCTCAGAACTCAAAAGAAACTTTTCCAGGGATAAAATTGAAATGTCTAACAAATATCTTAAAAAGTGATCCACCTCCTTAGTCATCAGGGAATACAAATCAAAACCTCTCTGAGATATCATCAAACCCTGGTCAGGATGGCAAAAATCCACAATACAAACAACACCAAATGCTGGAGAGTATGTGGAAAGAATCTCTCATACATTGTTGGTGGGAACGCAGGCTTAACAACCACTCTGGCTATCAGTATAGCAATTTCTAAAAATGTCAAATATTGAAATGCCATATGACCATGCTATACTACCACTGGGAAAAATCCCCCATAATGCAGAAATTCACTACAGTGACAAGAACACAACCATGATCATTGCTATTTACAATAACAAAGTTATGGAATCACTCCAAAACTCGTCAACAGTTGACGAGTAGATAAGGAAAACATTTACATTTATACAATAGAATACTACTCAGCCATCAAAGATGATGAGTTAATGAAATTTGCTGGGAAATGAATGGAATTAGAAAAAAATTACATTGAGTGAAGTATCCCAGAAACAGAAAGTTAGACACTACATGTATTCCCTAATAGGTGGATCCTAGTTCCAAACCCACTTAATGACATAATGAAAGGTAAATCTCTGAAATATCTACTGTAATCACAAAGAATTATAAACAGGAAGGAAAGGAAAGAGGTCACCCCTTAAAAGAAGGAGCTCACACTTCAGTAGAGAAAATAGGTCACTATCAAGTATAGCATGTAAGTAGCAAAACATCTGGTGAAGCTCACTCTCACTTCCATTCCTGGTCACTTGTGACTGAACAAGTTTGATCTCACCAATCTGGGAGGGTATAGGGACTGGAATATAGATGGTAACTATACAGCAAATGGGATACTGACCTCCCCTTCACTGTTGTTTCCAACTCCTGTTCTTCTATCTATCTTTGAGTTTCCTCTTTTATTAAGATCTTCATTTAAACAGTCTTTTATCTTTGGTTAGGAGGTGAACTTTGATACCAGGATGCAACCAAGAGTGGTGCAGGAAAAGCAAAACTGAAAACAATAACAAACCATAATTCTAAATACCAAAGACCTATATTATCCACCTGGATCCAAAACAGCCAAATCTCTCCCCATCCTAAATCTCAGGGAACCTTGCTGAAGAGGAGGTAGCAAGATTGTAAGAGTCTAAAGATAGAGAGGAATATAATGCAAGATACTCTACACTAGTTAGGGCTGCAGTAGTCAGGTTTGGACTTTACCTGACTCTGCACAATGGCTGACATGTCAATGACCCCCCAAAGTTTAGCATATATCTCAGGGAGAAGGCTCCAGGCAGTAGGATCCTTAAAGGCAAGGAATTAGCAGCCATAATAGAGTTCCCATACTAATGAGGAGACCAAGAAGAATCTCTGTGCTATGACATTGAATCCTTACTCATCACTAGGGTGGAGGACTCAGAGGGATGTTTGGCATTTAAGCAAAGGGATGCTCCAGGGGATGGGAAGGAGGAAGGGGGAGGCACTGGGAGTGGAGTAGGGAGTTGGGGGGGGTGAAAGGAATGGGGGAAGTGGGGGAAAGAATGCAAGAGGGATGACTAGGGAAGGAAGAAGGGAGGAGAGACTGGGGGCCTATTGAACATTTATGAATAAAAAAAATAAAACAGGAGAAAATGCTTTTTAATATTCTGTTTTATGAATACATGCTCTGCTGCTACACTTGGTAATACTTGTAGGGATTCTTTGAGGGCTATTGTTTTTGTCTTCAAAAGCCTGCTTCATATTTTTAAATGACTGTGAATTCAAGGACTTTTTCCATTTGGTGGATGTGTCAATATCACCCATAAATTATGGCAGACAAGCAACAAAATTGTTTTTTTGTTTTTTTTTTGTCATATTTTAATGTTTACTTTGTAGTAAGTAGCATAGAAATATCAAGGAATTAGATTTTTTAATTATTATTTCAGCTCATACAAACTTAATAGGTACACCAATTCCCTCCCTCCCTCCTCCTGCCCCCGAACCCCCCCCCCGCTCCCCTTCCCCTCACCCCTCCCTCCCCATTCCTCAGTGCCTCCTGCCCCAATTCCCAGAGAGTCCTTTCTTGTGCATGCCTGACTCTCCTCTGGGCCCTCTCTGATGACGTACAAGGGCCCAGTGGCATTTCCCTGAACCCTTTCCTGTGTTCCCCTTAAGCATAGGAATACTACTGTGGCTGCCAATCCCTTGCCTCCAAGGATCTTGGTGCCTTTAGCAGATGCTAGACTTTGTGAGGTCAATAGTGTGTTGGACATTGCGCAGGGCATGCAAATTCCTATTATGATTGCTTCGACCCTAACTTGTGTGGAGTATCTTGCAAATCATTGCTCCTCCCATCCTTTTGCTCTTACACTCTTACCACCCCCTCTTCCGCAAATTTCCCTGAGCTTCAGGATGGGGAGAGATTACTCTGGCCTAGTTCTAGGTGGTTGATGTAGAGTCTCTAAAGTTCTGGATTGTGGTTTGTTGATTTTCTTTTGCAGTTTTGTTGCTCCTGCAATGCCCTTCACTCCATCCTGCTGGGCACTGTATGTCACCCCCTGGCCAGAGACAAAAAGCTAGTTAAACTGGAGTCTTATTATAAGAGCACATTCAAGGGTAGATGTAATAAAAGTAGGAAACCTCAGTGAGGGAGGGGTCAATCACCCATTTTCAAAATGGTTACTTTTTATCTGCCAGCCTATATGCCCTCCCCTTCTGGTGAGATCATACCCCCCTTAGTTGTAAATGATCAGGAACGAACGTCTGTGAACTTAACCAGGTGTCACATTACTTACTTGCAGTCCTTGATGGTGGCCTATTTTCTCTACTGTAACATGGTCACTTCTCTCCTTGTTTCTGGTGTGGCCCTCCAACCCCATCCCTTCTGTTCATAATCCTCGCAATTACTGTAGGTAATACATAGATTTACCTATGAGTGTCTCAAGGTGGGCTGGGTGGGTTTGGTACCAGGAGCCACCTATTCGGGAGTACATATGGTGCTTAATTTTCTGGGTTTGGGATACTTCACTCAATATAATTGTTTCTAATCCCATCCATTTCCCGGCAAATTCCAGTAATTCATCATTTTTGATGGCTGAGTAGTACTCCATTGTATAGATATACCACTTTTCCTTATCCACTCGTCAACTGTTGGACATTTGGGCTGATTCCATGACTTTGCTATTGTAAACAGTGCTGCTATGAACATGGTCGTGCTTGTGCTATCGAGGTGAACCTCTGCTGTATGGGGGGTTATTCCCAAAAGTGGAATAGCAGGGTCATATGGCATTTCAATCTTTAATTTCTTTAAGAATCTCCAGACAGCTCACCAGAGTGGCTGTATGAGCCTGCAGTCCCACCAGCAATGTAAGAGAGTTCCCCTCTCTCCACATCCTCTCCAGCATTTGTTGTTGTTTGTATTGTGGATTTTTGCCATCCTGACCAGGGTGAGATGATATCTCAAGGAAGTTTTGATTTGCATTTCCCTGATGGCTAAGGAAGTGGAACATTTTTTAAGATATTTGTTAGACATTTTAATTTCATCCCTGGTAAAATTTCTGTTAAGTTCCAGGGCCCATTTTTTAATTGGGTTATTGGTTTCCTTGGTGTTTAGTTTGCTAAGTTCTTTGTGCACTCTGGACACTAGAGCTCTATCAGATATGTGGATATGTGAAGACTTTCTCCCGTTCTGTGGGTTGCCTGTGTGCTCAAGTTACAATCTCTTTATCTGAACAGAAGCTCTTTAATTTCACAAGATCCCAACTGTTGAGAGTTGGTAACAGTTACTGTGTCATTGGATGTCTGTTTAGGAAATGTTGGCCTAGCCCAATCAGCTCGAGGGAGTTCCCTATACTTTCAACTATGGTTTTTATAGTCTTTGGCCTTATATCAAGGTCCTTGATGCCAAATTGTTTTTTTTTTTTTTTTGAAAGCTAATGTTCAAAATTTAGAGGTTTTCTTATATTCCAAAGATGAAAGACGTAAGAATGTCCTAAGAGAAACAATTCCATCTACCATAGCCCCTAAAAATGAAATACCTTAGTATAAATCTAAACAAGGAAGTGAGAGATCTATAAAATGAAAACATTAAAACCCTAAGTAAATAAATTACCACACTCCTGATCAGTTGAATTAACATCATAGAAATGACTATCTTATCAATAGCAGTGTACAGATTCAATGTTATAGTCATCAAAATTCCAAGGTAATTCATCACAGAAATTGACAATACAATCTCAAAGTTCATATGAAAGTACAAAAAGCCCAGGATACCTAAAATAATCCTGGGTAATAAAAACTCTATATAGATCAATTTGTAATGGTTTAAGACCCAAAAATAAACCCATATACTTACAGTAATCTGATTTTTTGTCATAGGGACTTATGAACTCCAGTGGAAAAAATAGCCTCTTTAACAAATGATACTGGCAAAACTGAGTATCTATATGCAGAAGATTGAAACTGGACTCTTACTTGCACAAAAATCAACTCCAAGTGGATCAAAGATCTTAATATTAGTCCAGAGACTATAAAAATCCTAGAAAAAAAGAGTAGAGAATTCCCTCAAACTGATTAGCCTAGGTCAACACTTTCTTTATTAAATTTTTTTTATTATTTATTCAATTGTGTGTGTGTGTGCATATGTATGTGTGTGCGCGTGTCTGTGTGTGTAGAACCACTCACGAATTCGGGAACCACCATGGAAGCTTCCATCTCCTTCTGCCCCGGGATTCACAGGCTACCAGAACCAGAAACACACGCCGCCCCGCTTCTGCCTGGTGTCTATACGTGGCATCTGGGATCCGAACTCAGGACCTTCCGCCTGCAAGGCAGAGGCTTAATCCCCGAGCCACCTCTCCAGCCCAGGCAGGTCAACACTTTCTAAACAGGATTCAAATAGGCCAGGAAATAAGCCAACACAAATGGGAATTCATGAAATTAAAGAGCTTTTGTTTAGCTACAGATATCTTCAACTGAGCAAAAAGACAACCTACAGAATGAAAGAAAATCTTCAATAACCACACATCCAATAGAAGACTAATATGCTTGCACAAAGAATTTCCCATGCACAGAAAGTCAAGGAGATAAGCAGCACAATTAGAAATGATTCATGGAACTTAAAAGAAATTTTATCCAGGATGAAATTGAAATGTCCAATAAATAACCTTACAGAATATTCTGCTTTCCTAGCTATCAGGTAAATGCAAACCAAACTACTTGAGATATCATCTCACCCTGGTCAGAATTGTGAAAATCCAAAATACTACAACCAAAAATTCTGGAGAGGATGCAGGCTTTTACAAGCACTTATAGAGATCAGAATGGTAGTTTCTAAAAACATTAAAATTTGAAATGTCAAATGACCTTGCTATTCCACTGCTGGGATATTCTCAAAAAATGCTTCATTGTACTATAGTGACACATATACATCCATGTTCATTGCATCACTATTCACAATAGCAAAGTTCTGGAACCAATCTAGATGCCCAACAACTGAAGAATGGATAATGAAAATGTGACACACATGTATGATGGAATACAATTTAGTCATCAAAAAATGAATTAATGAAATTTGCTGGTAAATTGATAGAGTTGGAAAAACTTATACTGAGCAAAATTTCCCATGCACAGAAAGTCAGATGTTGTATTTTCTGCCTAGGTGGAATCTTGTTTCAAGACCTCATAATGACATACTCCAGGAAAAATCTCTACATTGCCCATTATAACCCCAAAGGATTATATGTAGGAGGTTAGGGGAAAGAAGACCCCAAGAGAATGGAGGTAAAGGAATACACTTCAATACACTGTTATGAAAGGCCTAGAAGTAGTGAGATATCTGATCCTGTCCACTGACAGTTTCCTTCCTGTTCACTTCCTTCCTTCAGTTTGGACTGGTGTGAAGCACTGGGTGTGTTTTCCCTATCCTGGGGGTAAGGTTACTGGTTAGTAGACAGCTGGATGTTGCCTAGAGTTTGACCCCTCTCATTACTGTGCTCTATTCCTGAGCTTCCCTCTCCTTCAAGCCTTCTCTTATATAATGGCCTCTATTTAAGTTTTAGTATTGTTGGATAGGAAAGGATCTCAATACCCAGATAGGAAGCTTTGTGCAGTGCAAGAACAGCAAAATAAATAACCCAAATAACCAGAATGTAGAATAAAGGAGACTCTACAATGTTTACCTGGAACCAAACCAGCCAAATCTCTTCCCATCCAAAGGCTCATGGAACTTTTCAGAACAGGGGGCTATAAGACTCTAAGAGACTAAAGATGGGAGATATACTGCTGGATAAGACATTCAACTCAGGTTAGAGATGCTGAAGTCAGAAAGTAACTTCAATGAGACTTGACATTACCAGACCTGAACAATGGGTGACATGTCAACATGTCCCCATAGACTAGCGGATCTCAGGAGAAACAATTTCAAGCACTTGAATCCTTAGGAATGAGAGATCAGACAACATAAGGGAACATCAGTGGTCCACGCAAGCAGAGGCCTCTTGATCTGCCACAGGGGCCTGAATCCCCACTAGAGGAGATGATCCACAGGGAACCCCAATGCTCATATAACAGGGGAGTAGAGGGAGCAGTCTGGATTCATGAAGGAATGGAAGAATGTAGGGAAAGGTGAAAGATAGAGGAATGGAGGAAGGAAGGGAGGGGGGACTAAGGGTGTCAAGCATGTATAAATAGGAAAAATAAAATAAATACAAATTTTTAAAAAGAAAGATAAAAAATTGTGCAATAAGTTTCAGTACTAAAAACATAAGAATAAAGAAAAGTCTAGGGGATACTGTTTGTAGTTGGTTGTATGACAAACTCTCCTCAATCACCAGACCCAACTGAAAAGTATGGCAATCTGCCTTTCTATTATTGTAAGATACAGATGCAGATATTTTTAAATAGAATTGGACCTTGAGTATGTGATCAAAGGCAGCAAATTTAATTTTTTGTGTGGTTTCCTTTCTTAGGTTGCAGTTTGCTATGTCTTCACATAATCTTTCCTTGTTAGAACTGTTCATAGACAAATTTCTTATTGGGATAATAATCTTATTAGACTGAGGACCTTTATTACCTTGCTTTAGCCAAGTTACTTCTTTAAAAACACATATCTTCAAAAACAGCAACCTTGAGAGCTGGGACTTATCTATAAAAATCTAGGAGCATCACATTTCTTACATTAGACTATAACAAAAGTTATCTGAGAATTTGATGATAAGAAAGCTAAATACTCTCTTTTCCTTTGCTTTCAGATTTCTTAGTCCTTCATTTGCAAAATTACTAAACTGTGTACCTTCTTTTATATGTATTCACATAGTAGTCATTTTCATCATAGGATTTCAGTCAAAACGTAGTGACATGCTTCTTCTACTTTATCTTGAAGGAAAAATTTTGGAAATTTCAGACAAAGCATTGTCATAGAAACTAAGATAAATTGTTGTATGTTTCATCTTCTAGTAACACAGGGTAATGTGTGGTTCATTTCCTCTTAGTGTGCAGCAGTATAAGAAAAAAGAAACAAAGGAAAACCTATACAGAAAGGTATTTTCATATTGCCTGTATTTATGCCATCCAAATCTAAAGAATGAATGTTAACATAATATTACACTAATGAAGCCACACAAAAAAGTACATAAAAATCAAATTGAATGTGTTATGCCTAGAATATTTTAAATCATAATTAAGGTCAGTTTTATTTTACTTTTTCCACTAGGATTTAAAATATATAGAATTACAATTTTACAAAACATGAAATTATATACATTTTGCTTTATATAACATCACTGTGGTATAATTATCAGTTGAAGAGTAACGACTAAATCTATAGCTGTAAAATAGTGAAGTCATTTATAAAGCAAAAATTATTTTCAAAAGGTATATTTTTATTATTATTATTTCTGCTCATACAAACTTAACAGGTACATCAGTCCCTTCCCTCCCTTCACTTCCTCCCTCCCTCCCTGCTCTGGCCTCCCCTCTCACCTCCCTTCCCATCCTCCAGTGCCCCCCTCCCCCTGCCCTCCCCCACCAATCCCCAGAGAATCCTTTACTGTGCATGCCAAACTCTCCTCTGGGTCCTCCTCTCCGATGAAGTGCAAGGACCCAGGGGCATTTCCCAGAACCTTTCCTGTGTTCCCCTTTAAGCTTAGGAACACTACTGTGACTGTCAGTCCCTAGCCTCCAGGATCCGAGTGGCTTTAGTCCATGCTAGACTTTGTGGGGTCAATAATATATTGGACATAGCACAGGTCATACAACGTCCTATTATGATTGCTTTGGCCCTAACTTGTTGTGTAGTATCTTGCATATCATTACTCTTCCCATCCTTGAGCTCTTACAATCTTACTGCCCCCTCTTCCACAAATTTCCCTGAGCTTCAGGAAGGGGAGAAATTAGGCTGGCCTAGTTCCAGGTGGTTGATATAGAGTCTCTGATGTTCTGGATTATGGTTCATTGATTTATTTTGTTCAGTTTTTCTGCTCCTGCAATGCCCTTGGCTCCATCCTGATGGATATTGGAAGTCATTCCCTGGCCAGAGATAAAAACTTGTTAAATTAGAGTCTTTTATAAGAGTATATTCTTACAGGTAGATGGAATAAAAGTAGGAGACCACAGTGAGAGACAATCACCCATTTGCAAAATGATTACTTTCTATCAGATAGCCTATATGCCCACCCCTTCTGGTGAGATCATACCCAGTCAGTTGCATACGATCAGGACAGAAAGTCTGTGAACTTAACCAGATGTCTCATTACTTACTTGTAGTCCTGGATGATGGCCTATTTTCTCTGCTGTAAAATAGTCCCCTCTCTCCTTGTTTCTGGTGGGGTCCTCCTTCTCCATCCCTCCTGTTTATAATCTTTACAATTACTGTAGGTATTATGGAGATTTGTCTTTGAGTGTCTCTAAGTGGGTTTGGTACTAGGATCCACCTATTAGGGAGTACATATGGCACTTAATTTTCCATGTCTGGGATACTTCACTGAATATAATTTTCTAATTCCATCCATTTCCCAACAAATTTCATTAATTCATCATTTTTGATGGCTGAGTAGTATTCCATTGTATAAATGTACTACATTTTCCTTATCCACTCATCAGCTGTTGGACATTTGGGCTGATTTCATGACTTTGCTATTATAAACAGTACTGCTATGAACATGGTCGTGCTTGTGCTATCAAGGTCAATTTTTGCTGTATGGGAGGTTATTCCCAAAAGTGGAATAGCAGGGTTATATGGCATTTCAATCTTTAATTTCTTTAAGAATTTCCAGACGGATCGCCAGAGTGGCTGTATAAGCCTGCATTCCCACCAGCAATGTAGGAGAGTTCCCCTCTCTCCACATCCTCTCCAGCACTTGGTGTTGTTTGTGTTGTGGATTTTTGCCATCCTGACAGGGGTAAGATGATATCTCAGGGAAGTTTTGATTTGCATTTCCCTGATGGCTAAGGATGTGGAGCATTTTTTAAGATGTTTGTTAGACATTTTAATTTCATCCTTGGTAAAGTTTCTATTAAGTTCCAATACCCATTTTTTAATTGGGTTATTGGTTTCCTTGATGTTTAGTTTGCTAAGTTCTTTGTGCACTCTGGATAATAGAGCTCTATCAGATATGTGGTTAGTGAAGATTTCCTCCCATTCTCTGGGATGCCTTTGAGCTCCCGTTACAATCTCTTTATCTGAACAGAAGCTCTTTAATTTCACAAGATCCCAACTGTTGAGAGTTGATAGCAGTGACTGTGCCATTGGATGTCTGTTTAGGAAATGTTGGCCTAGCCCAATTAGCTCGAGGTAGTTCCCTACCCTTTCAAATATGGTTTTTATAGTCTCTGGCCTTATATCGAGGTCCTTGATCCATTTGGAATTAAGTCTTATACAAGGTCACAAGTATATGGTCTTCTGCATATGGAGATCCAGTTTTGCCAGCACCATTTGTTGAAGATGCTGTTCTTTTTCCATTGGATTCTTTGGGCCCCTTTGTCAAAGACCAAATGGCTGTAATTTTGTGGGTCTTCAATCGTTATCCATTAATCTGTGTGTCTATCTTGGAGCCAGTACCAGGCTGTTTTTATAACTATGGATCTGTAATATAGACTAAGGTTCGGTATGGTAATACCTCCAGCAGTGTTTTTGTTATTCAGGACTGTCTTTGCTATCCTGGGTCTTTTGTGCCTCCATATGAATTTTGAAATATATATATATAATACATTTTTTATTATTATTTCCGCTCATACAAACTTAATAGGCACACTGGTTCCCTCCCTCCCCCCTCCTTCCCCCAACCCCCCTGCTCCCCCTCCCCTCACCCCTCCCCCCATCCCCCTGTGCCTCCCTCCCCGATTCCCAGAGTCCTTTCTTGTGCATGCCTGACTCTCCTCTGGGCCTTCCTCTCCAATGACTTACAAGGACCCAGTGGCATTTCCCTGAACCCCTTCCTGTGTTCCCCTTAAGCATAGGAACACTACTGTGGCTGTCAATCCCTTGCCTCCAAGGATCTTGGTGCCTTTAGCAGATGCTAGACTTTGTGAGGTCAATAGTGTATTGGAAATTGCGCGGGGCATACAATGTCCAATTATGATTGCTTCGCCACTAACTTGTGTGGAGTATCTTGCAAATCATTGTTCCTCCCATCCTTTTGCTCTTACACTCTTACCGCCCCCTCTTCCGCAAATGTCCCTGAGCTTCAGGATGGGGAGAGATTAGTCTGGCCTAGTTCTAGATGGTTGATATAGAGTCTCTGAAGTTCTGGATAGTGGTTCGTTGATTTTCTTTTGCAGATTTGTTGCTCCTGTAATTCCCTTCACTCCATCATGATGGGCACTGTATGTCACCCCCTGGCCAGAGACAGAAAGCTATTAAACTGGAGTCTTATTATAAGAGCACAATCAAGGGTAGATGTAATACTTATACCCAAAATTGGAAATGCAGGGTCATATGGAGTTAGGCATTGGGAGGGGTCAATCACCCATTTGCAAAATGGTTACTTTTTAATCTGCCGGACTATATGCCCTCACCTTCTGGTGAGTTCATACCCCCTTAGTTGTAAATGATCAGGAGCGAATTGTGAACTTAACTAGGTGTCACATTACTTTCTTGCAGTCCTTGATGGAGGCCTATTTTCTCTACTGTAACATGGTCACTTCTCTCCTTGTCTCTTGTGTGGCCCTCCAACCCCATCCCTCCTGTTCATAATACTTGCAATTACTGTAGGTAATACATAGATTTACCTATGAGTGTCTCAAGATGGGCTGGGTGGGTTTGGTATGAGGAGCCACCTATTAGGGAGTACATACGGCTCTTAAGTTTCTAGGTCTGGGATAATTCACTTAATATAATTGTTTCTAAAGACATCCATTTCCCAGCAAATTCCAGTAGTTCATCATTTTTGATGGCTGAGTATTACTCCATTGTATAGATGTACCACAGTTTCCTTATCCACTCGTCAACTGTTGGACATTTGGGTTGATTCCATGTCTTTGCTATTGTAAACAGTGCTGCTATGAACATGGTCATGCTTGTGCTATCGAGGTGAACCTCTACTGTATGGAGGGTTATACCCAAAAGTGGAATCGCAGGGTCATATGGCATTTCAATCTTTAATTTCTTTAAGAATCTCCAGATGGCTCGCCAGAGTGGCTGTATGAGCCTGCACTCCCACCACTAATGGAGGAGAGTTCCCCTCTCTCTACATCCTCTCCAGCATTTGTTGTTGTTTGTGTCGTGGATTTTTCCATCCTGACCGGAGTGAGATGATATCTCAGGGAAGTTTTGATTTGCATTTCCCTGATGGCTAAAGAAGTGGAGCATTTTTAAAGATATTTGTTAGACATTTTAATTTCATCCCTGGTAAAATTTCTGTTAAGTTCCAGGGCCCATTTTTTAATTGGACCATTGGTTTCCTTGATGTTTAGTTTGCTAAGTTCTTTGTGCACTCTGGACACTAGAGCTCTATCAGATATGTGGTTAGGAAAGATTTTCTCCCGTTCTGTGGTTTGCCTTTGAGCTCGTGTTACAATCTCTTTATCTGAACAAAAGCTCTTTAATTTCACAAGATCCCAACTGTTGAGAGTTGGTAGCAGTGACTGTGCCATTGGATGTCTGTTTAGGAAATGTTGGCCAAGCCCAATCAGCTGGAGGAAGTTCCCTGTCCTTTCAACTACGGTTTTTATAGTCTCTTGCCTTATATCAAGGTCCTTGATCCATTTGGAATTAAGTCTTGTGCATGGTGACAAGTACGGGTCCAGCTTTAATCTTCTGCATGTGGAGATCCAGTTTTGCCAGCACCATTTGTTGAAGATGCTGTTCTTTTTCCATTGGATACTTTGAGCCCCTTTTTCAAAGACCAAATGGCTGTAATTTTGTGGGCTTATATCTGGGTCTTCAATCTTTATCCATTGATCTGTGTGTCTATTTTGGAGCCAGTACCAGGCTGTTTTTATAACTATAGATCTGTAATATAGAGTAAGGTTCGATATGGTAATACCTCCATCAGTGTTTTTGTTACTCAGGATTGTCTTTGCTATGCTGGGTCCTTTGTGCCTCCATATGAATTCTGAGATTATTTGGTCAACTTCTTTAAAGAATTGCTTTGGGATTTTAATTGGTATAGAATGGAATTTGTATATTGCCTTTGGTAGGATGGTCATTTTTACGATGTTGATTCTGCCAATCCAGGAACATGGGAGGTCTTTCCACCTTCTGATGTCTTCAGCAATTTCTTTCTTTAGGGTTTTAAAGTTTTCATTGTAAAGGTCTTTAACCTACCTTGGTTAGGTTTACACCAAGGTATTTCATTTTTTTAGGGGCCCTTAGTAAATGAGATTGTTTCTCTCAGGGCTTTTTCACATCTTTCATTCTGGGCATATAGGAAGGCCTCTGATTTTTCACATTTATTTTGTATCCTGCCACCCTGCTGAACTTCTCAATTAGTTCCAGGAGCTTCCTGGTGGAGTTTTTGGGATCACTCAGGTATAAGATCATGTCATCTGCAAATAGGGATAGTTTGACTTCTTCCTTGCCGATTTGAATCCCTCTTATGTCCCTTTCTTGTCTTATGGCTTCAGCTAAGACTTCAAGTACAATATTGAATAGAAGTGGTGAGAGTGGACAACCTTGTCTAGTTCCTGATCGAAGTGGGAATGCTTCCAATTGTTCCCCATTGAGCATGATCCTTGCTGTGGGCTTGTTGTATACAGCTTTTATTATATTGAAAAAGGTTCCTTCCATTCCTATTGTCTCTAGCGTTTTGATCATAAAAGGCTGTTGGATCTTGTCAAAAGCTTTTTCTGCATCTATCGAGAGTATCATGTGGTCTTGGACTTTGGACTGGTTTACATGATGAATTACATTTATTGATTTGCAGTATGTTGAACCAACCTTGTGTGCCGGGGATGAAGCCTACTTGGTCCCTGTGAATAATCTTTTAAATATGTTTTTGAATCCGATTTGCTAAAACTTTGTTGAGAATCTTTGCGTCTGTGTTCATCAGAGAGATCGGCCTATAGTTTTCTTTTTTAAATGAGTCTTTATTAGGTTTTGGGATTAAGACGATATTCGCTTCATAGAAGGAATTTGGTAGTGTTCCTTCCTTTGCTATTTGATGGAACAGTTTAAGGAGTATTGGTATTATTAACTCCTTAAATGTCTGGTAGAACTCTGTGCTGAATCCATCTGGTCCAGGAAATTTTTTGTGGGAAGATTCAAGATTACTTCCTCAATTTCCTTATATGTTATAGGACTATTTAAATAATTTACAACTTCCTGATTCAATTTAGGTAAGTTGTGTTTACTTAGAAATTCATCCATCTCTTTTGTGTTGTCAAACTTCACAGAGTATAAATTTTTGAAATATGATGTTATAATTCTCTGGATTTCTTGGGTATCAGTAGTGATAACTCCATGTTCATTTCTGATTTTGTTAATTTGGGTTTTCTCTCTCTTGCTTTTGGTTAATTTAGCTAGGGGTGTATCAATCTTGTTGATTTTTTCTAAGAACCAGCTTTTTAACTGGTTGATTTTTTTCTATTGTTTTCTTAATCTCAATTTCATATATTTCTCCCCTTATTTTGCTAATCTCCTCTCTTCTACTACTTTTGGGATCAGATTGCTCTAGTTTCTCTAAAGCTTTAAGCTGCATTGTTAAGTTGTTTATTTCTCATGTTTCCATTTTTTTGATGTAGGCATTAAGAGCTATGAACTTACCTCTTAGAACAGCTTTCATTGTGTCCTACAGATTTTGGTAAATTGTATTTTCGTTATCATTCACTTTCAGGAAATCTTGAATTTCCTTTTTAATTTCTTCCTGAATCCAGTTCTCATTCAGCATCATATTTTTAAGTTTCCAGGAGTTAGTGTATTTTCTCTTGTTTGATGTGTTGTGGATGTCCAGCTTTAGGCCCTGGTGGTCTGATAGGGCACAGGTTAGAATTTCAACTTTCTTGTATATGTGTAGATTCGTTTTGTGGCCCAATATGTGATCTATTTTGGAGAAAGTTCTGTGTGCTGCTGAGAAAAATGTGTATTCTTTGGTATGTGGGTGAAAAGTTCCATAGAGATCTGTAAGGTCCATTTCTTTCAGGGTTTGATTAAGTTCCAAAGTGTCTCTGTTAAGCTTTTGACCTGTTGATCTGTCCCATGTTCAGAGGGCAGGGTTGAAGTCCCCAAGAATTATCGTTTTTGGGTTGATTTCTTGTTTTAGATGCTGTAGGGTTTTTGTAATGAATGTGGACGGGCCCGTATTGGGTGCATATATGTTCAGTATTATGAAGTCTTCCTGGTGAATTGTACCTGTGACTAAAATGTAGTATCCATCCGTGTCTCTTATAATTTTCTTTGGTTTGAAGTCCACTTTGTCTGATAGCATAATGGCTACCCCTGCCTGTTTTCTGCTTCCATTTGCTTGTAGAATTGTTGACCTGCCTTTTATTTTTAGAGTGTGCCTATCTTTTGTGGTGAGATGGGTTTCCTGCAGGCAGCAGATTGATGGATTGTGATTTTTAATCCAAGTTTGTAATCTGTGTCTTTTGTTCGGTGAATTATTTCCATTAACATTTAGTGTTATAATGGAGAAACTATTTTTAATTCCAGACATTTATTATGTTTAGTAGTTTTTATAAGTATATTGCTTTGCTTTTAATGGTGTTATATTTGCCTTCTGTTCTCCTGGATATGCCTGTTTTTTTCTTCACTTTTGAGTATCATTTCTAGCATTTTTTGAACCCCTGGTTTGGTGGAAATGTACCCCTTCAAGTTGTCTTTGTGCTGGAAAGTTTTTCTTTCTCCCTCGATGATGACTGATATTTTTGCAGGGTAAATCAGCCTGGGTTGACATTTTTGCTCATTCGATACTTGAAGTATGTCTCTCCAAGCTCTTCTTGCTTTTACTGTTTTGACTGAGAAGTCATTTGTTATTTTAATAGGTTTACCATTAAAAGTGACTTGTTTTTTCTCCCTTGAAGCTCTCAGCACCAGTTCTTTATCTTGAATGTGGAGTGTTTTAACTATTATTTGCCGTGGGGTGCTTCTGTTTTTGTCGTATCTGTTTGGGGTGCGGAATGCCTCTTGTATATGGATGGGCCTCTCTTTTTTTATATGGAAATTTTTCCTTGATGATCATTTGAAAAATTTCCTCAGGGGTAGTATTTTGAGATTCTTGCTCTGGTATTCCATGAATACGCATGTTAGGCTTCTTCAGGGTGTCCCATATCTCTTGGATATTTCTCTCAAGTATCTTTTTGGCGTTAACAACCCTTTCCATTGAGCTGGTTAGTACTCCCACTTTATCTTCAAGGTCTGAAATTCTGTTTTCTGCTTCGTTAGTTCTGTTGATAAGGCTCTCTGTAGAGTTCTGGGTTGAAGATAACTTGTCTTTTAGCTCAGTTTTAAACTCTGCTTGAGTCTGTTTTAACTGCTCTATGCCACTTTTTGTTTCTTGCACTGTTTTTCTCAACTCCTCCAGATGTCTGTTGTGTGATCATATTTTGAAAGTTGTTTTTTGGCCTTTTTTGGCCTTTTTCTGCCGGTTTGTTCTGGTTGGAGTCTAATATTACGGGATTAATTTCTTCAGTGGGAAATTTATTTACTTGAGTGTTGCTTCTTATGGATTTGCACTTTGACTTTGGCATTGTCGTTTTAACTCTTATGATCTTTCAATTTCACTAAACTGAATTATTTGGCCAGGAGTTCTGGGGGTGGGCAGGGACAGAGCTTACCTAGGTCACGTGTGAGGCTCGGCTGGACCACGCGCGTGTCCGGACCAGTGGAGCGGGGTGGGGTGAAAGGGAGGATGGGGGCGTCAGGGTGGAGCTATTTAACCCGGGGCCAGGGCGCAGGGGAAGACCTCCTCATCCCTCGGCCTTGCGCATGGCTCCAGCTGGATGGTGGGAGTCGAAGCCGGGTCCCTTTGGGCTGACCTAGGGGTTCTGGTGGGCTGGCGCAGGCGGGGCTTACCTAGAGTTGGCGGGTGAGGCCCAGCTGGACCACGCACGGAGTGGGATGGGATGAAAGGGCAGAAAAGGAACTTTTATAGACAAAGACCACAAAGGCACGAAATAGGCATCCAATTGTGTCGCAAGGTCAAGACATCCTACAGGTGCTAATGGTCAAGTTCAGTGTTCCTCAGCACAGAGGGTAGGTGAAAGCCAACTAGGGCTCTCTGTGAAGTGATCAGGTTATGCCCAAGACCCTTGCCCTCAGCGCCATCTTTAGTCCTATGCGCTTAGCCATGCCCTGGAGCAAATCCTGGGCGGGCCCAACACAGGATATTTTTTGGTGGGAAGATTCTAGATTACTTCCTCGATTTCCTCATATGTTATAGGACTATTTAAATAATTCACAACTTCCTGATCCAATTTAGGTAAGTTGTGTTGACTTAGGAATTCATCCATCTCTTTTATGTTGTCAAATTTCACCAAGTATAAATTTTTGAAATATGATGTTATAATTCTCTGGATTTCTTGGGTATCAGTAGTGATAACTCCATTTTCATTTCTCATTTTGTTAATTTGGGCTTTCTCTCTCTTGCTTTTGGTTAATTTAGCTAGAGGTGTATCGATCTTATTGATTTTTTCAAAAAACCAGCTTTTTTACTGGTTGATTTTCTGTATCGTTTTCCTAATCTCAATTTTAGTTATTTCTCCCCTTATTTTGCTAATCTCCTCCCTTCTACTGATTTTGGGATCATATTGCTCTGGTGTCACTAAAGCTTTAAGCTGCATTGTTAAGTTATTTATTTCTGATGTTTCCATTTTTTTGATGTAGGCATTAAGACCTATGAACTTACCTCTTAGAACAGCTTTCACTGTGTCCCAGAGATTTTGGTAAGTTCTATTTTCATTATCGTTCACTTTCAGGAAATCTTGAATTTCCTTTGTAATTTCTTCCTCAATCCAATTCTCATTCAGCATCATAGTGTTAAGTTTCAAGGAGTTATTGTATTTTCTGTTGCTTGTTGTGTTGTGGATGTCAAGCTTTACGTGGTGGTGGTCTGAAAAGGTACAGGCTAAAATTTCAACTTTCCTGTATATGTGGAGATTCGTTTTGTGGCATAATATGTGATCTATTTTGGAGAAAGTTCCGTGTGCTGCTGAGAAAAATGTGTATTCTTTGGTGCGTGGATGAGAAGTTCGATAGAGATCTGTAAGGTCCATTTCACTAAGGGTTTAGTTAAGCTCCAAAGTGTTTTTGTTAAGTTTTTTGCTTGTTGATATATCTCATGTTGAGAAGGCAGTGTTGAAATCCCTAAGAATTATCGTTTGGGATTGATTTCTTGCTTTAGATGTTGTAGGGTTTGCTTAATGAATGTGGGAGGGCCCGTATTGGATGCATATATGTTCAGTATTGTGAAGTCTTCCTGGTGAATTGTACCTGTGACTAAAATGTGGTATCCATCTGTATCTCATGATTTATTTTGGTTTGAAATCCACTTTGTCCGATAGCATAATAGCTACCCCTGCTTGCTTTTTGGTTACATTAGCTTGCAGAATTTTTGACCAGGCTTTTATTTTCAGAATGTGGCTATCTTTTGTGGTGAGATGGGTTTCCTGTAGGCAGCAGATTGATGGATTTTGATTTTTAATCCAAGTTTGTAATCTGTGTCTCTGATTTGTGAGTTAATTCCATTAACATTTAATGTTATGTTTAGTGGCTTTTGTAAGTGTATTGTTTTGCTTTTAGGTTTTGGTAGTAGTATACTTCCCTTCTGTTCTGGATATGCCTGTTTTTTTTCTCAAGCTTGAGTATCATTTCTAGCATATTTTGAAGGCCTGGTTTGGTGGATATGTATCCCTTCAAGTTGTCTTTGTACTGGAAAATTTTTCCTTCTCCCTCAATCATGATGCATAGTTTCGCGGGGTATATCAGCCTGGGTTGACATTTTTGCTCATTCAATACTTGAAGTATGTCTCTCCAAGCTCTTCTTGCTTTTATTGTTTCCATTGAGAAGTCATTTGTTATTTGAATAGGTTTACCTTTTAAAGTGACTTATTTTTTTTTTTTCCCTTGAGGCTCTCCGCACCATTTCTTTATCTTGAATGTGGAGGGTTTTAACTATTATTTTCCATGGCGAGTTTCTATTTTGGTCACATCTGTTTGGGCTGCAGAATGCCTTTTGTATATGTATGGGCCTCTTTTTTTTTAGATGAGGAAATTTTGCCTTGATGATATTTGAAAAATATCCTCAGGTGTGGTATTTTGGGATTCTTATTCTGGTATTCAATGAATACGCATATTCGACTTCTTCAGGGTGTCCCATATCTCTTGAATATTTCTCTCGAGTATCATTTTGGCTTTAGCAACCTCTTTCATTGAGCTGGTTAATACTCCCCCTTTGTCTTCAAGGTCTGAAGTTCTATTTTCTGCTTCGTTAGTTCTGCTGATAAGACTCTCTGTTGAGTTCTGGGTTGAAGATAACTTGTCTTTTAGCTCAGTTTTAAACTCTGCTTGAGTCTGTTTTAACTGCTCTAATGCCAGTTTTTGTTTCTTGTACTGTTTTTCTCAACTCCTCCAAGTGTCTGTTGTGTTCCCTTCAATGTGATTGATGCGGTTATTTAATCCCTCCTGGATTTCCTCTTTCATAGTATTGAACATGGTAATGATTATGTTTTGAAAGTCATTATCCTGGGTCAGGCTTTCTTGGCTATTTTCCGTGGGTTTGTTCTGGTCGGAGTCTATCATTATTGAATTAATTCCTTCAGTGGGAGATTTGTTTTCTTGGGTGTTGTTTCTCATGGATTTGCACTTTGACTTTGGCATTGTCGTTTTAACTCTTAAGACCTTCTTTCAATTTCTGTGCATTTTTCACTGAACTGAATTATTTGGCTTAGGTTGCCGTGAGTCCCAGCTGGACTGCGTGCATCCCGGACGGGTGGGGAAAGGGTCAAAAAGTATTTTTATATCATCAGCTTAGTGACTTTTCAGGTTTGTGTAGCACTGATGTAATATATTAGTTTTACACAAATAAATGATAGTTTCTCCTCACAAGTTTAAGATGAGTTAAGGAAGAAAAAACTGATGCCACAATAATCTGATTAAATTTCATTACATGTGCATTTTGAATTACATGAGTTTGCATAAGATCAATAACACTAAATTGTTTATGCATGACATTACTTATTACTGTAATGACATTTATTTCTCGTCGAAAAGCAAAAGTTAATTTGATGCAAGAAGAGTTAATTTTCAATAGATTTAAAGCATATTAATCATGAATTTTCTCCTCTACATACTGAGCTTGATTATGTGCTCCTTCTTGTTGTTCCTTAGTATCAGGTGATAACCAGAAAAAAAGTAATTGTACTTTTCTGTGTTTACTGAGATAGTATGGCAAAAAAGACATAATTCTCTTTGTCTCAGGCAGATTCAGTAAAATATAATACCACTCAAGCATTCCTTACTCCATTAGTCATTACACGATTCTATTGCATGTATGTATTTGCTACAACTATAGGTATTTGGCTCAATACTTCTTATTTAAAGAATTTATAGCTTTTCAAGGAAAATTAATATTGTTAAATACCTGTAGTAAATTAGTTTCTAAATAAATGTTAACATGAAGATTCTAAATTTATTCTATTACAATTTTGCTTATTCTAGATACAAACTGAAACATTTTTGTGCCCCTTATTATCAAAGAATAACTTGGACCATCTGTTTGTGTAGCAGATGGTAAATATTAAATAAGGGAATGCCCCATACGGTCTCCAGTTATTAAATATAAGTCATTATGTCTTCTCAATATCTTCTCTGCTTATTCTCAGTATTAGGATCTAGGTAGCGCAATATGACACAGATTAAAGGAACTTAATAGTATTATTTTTGCCTGAAAGTCAAGAAGATGTATTTTAGAAAAATATAATTTCATTAGCTAAGCAACATATGAAATTAAGAGTGACCTGATTTGGAACTAGATTGTTTTTCTTTGCTTGTCAAAAGCTTTCCCAGATGCAATTTGTTAGAAAAATTAATTTGAATAAATTCAAAGATTTTTGGCTACTATAGTCTTATTCAGAACATGTTGACAGTGGAGTGACCCAGTTTAGGAAAGTTTTATAGTTTTTAACAATATATAAACAATTATAAGTCATTTGCAAGAAAATATATATTATTCTTTAAATATCTGGGCAACAAACAGAAATAATACTTTACTTAAGAATTGATAAATGCAGATGAAGTAAGGATCATTCATGCTCCCAATTATGCTTCAATGCTTTAAAAAATTTCCACAGAAATTGAAGTACATTTAGAAGATAATGCTTTCTGCTTTTAAAAGTTCTAAGGCTATTCTACTCAAGATAAGGCTGCTGCATCCAGGAACTTACTGCAATGACACTTATCATCTCTCTACATGTACATTAGGGCCAACATATCAAATTCACATAGACTAGTGAGAACCTCAGGAGATATAATAATTGTATGTAGGTGGAACCTTAGGACTAGATAGGTGTAGGAAAGTGCCCCTGTAAGTGGGTCTGCCCAAGAAAGGGCCATTTAATCTCACACAGAGGCCCAAACCCCTCTTAAGAGCAGACAACATGAAGGGAATCTTGGGGCCCATAGAAATAGACAGGCAGGAGGCTGGAAGGGAAAGGGAAAGATTGGTGAAGAGAGAGGAGAATGGGAGAGCAAGGCAGGGAGGTTGGAAAGGGGTGAAGGAGAAGGAGGAAGGACAGGGACAACAACTCATTGTTTGTTGTTTGTTAAACTAGAAAAATTAAAAATGAAAAATAATGTTTCACATTATGCTTTCCTTGTATGCTTTTATGATGCCTTCAATATTGCTAAAGAGGTCTCAACCTACTAAGAGTTACTGATAAAACAAGGGCAAATAAAAATGATAGGGGGCCAAAGTACTTTTTTCGTAAAGTATTGAACACATCATTAGACACAAGAAGACATCATTTCACAACCTGATCTAATTAATGATTACTTTTAGATTTTTAATCACTTCATGTAAATGCTCAGTTAAGCAGAAGAGGATAGGGAAAACAAAATGACTTTTTATGATTTCATTCTTTTTTTCACCAAGAGATACTAAACTAAAGTATCTATCAACAATTTTGTTTGCCATACAGCTTACTTTTGAAGGGCTTGATAACCAATAATACCCTTCATGCTGGTATTTCCTAACATTCCAGCCACAGAAATGAATATCGTAATTATGAATAAAGATTATGATCCCAAATTACATATCCAGTGTAAAATTGTAATGGTATGAGAAATAGTGCTTTTCATCTAACACCTGCATATCATAAGTTTTATTAACAGAACTGCTAACAGTAGTCTTTTATCTGATAACTCTTGCTCAAAAATATGTCCACTGCATGTAATTAAGTCTTACACTAAGGAATTATATATTTAATAATATACAATCAAGATTTTATAAATTTTATTAGTATTTAAATCATAATACTGATTTTTCCTTTTAGAATAGTGGCATACTTTGATTTGTGTGTGTGTGTGTGTGTGTGTGTGTGTGTATGTGTGTGCGTGTGTGTGTGTATCAGAGGGCAATGCGTGTCTCTGTGAAGGACCAGGAATCATACTGGATTGCTTCTACCTTCTTTGTGCTTCTCTCTGGGATTTCCTAGGCTCTCCCCACCAGAATCAAAAGTTCAGGCAGCCAAGGTTTCCTCCGGGCATTGTTGTGTAAGATCTGGGATCCAAAATCTGGACCTTTCTGCTTTCTGGGCAAAGTTTTAACTCCTGAACCATCTCTTCAGCCCCAATAGGATATATTTTTTAACATCTGAAAACTGTTTGGTCTAATTTTAACCTTTGGAATCAGTATTTCAATATTAATTTATTATGTGAATATCATTATGTTTTATATGAGAAGAAATGTAGTAGAGTATCAAATTTTATTTGAATGAAATTTTATGATTAAGTTTTTCTTGAAGGTAATTCTGAGATATTTCTTTAATAATTTTGATGTCTACCTATTAAAATTGTTTGAGCTCAGTGTTCCTATATTTCTGCAGACTAAAACAGTCTATTCACAATTTTTTTTGCTTTATTTCCTTATCTTCATCACATACTATGCCAAAATAAATATGAGCATTAAAAGTGAAGCACAACCTGTAGTACAATTTGGTAAGTTTGATTTTCATTCATAACACCTACCTCAGTAAATGGCATTTGCGGATTTTTTGTTTTGTTGAATTTTATTTAAATATCATAAATCAAATTGGCATTTTTAATATTCCCGATGTAATCAAAAACGTGAATCATGAAAACAAAGAGATACTGAAATGGCTTATGATTATATTTCCCTCTGGTTACTTGGTGTGAACATGACTTAAATACTCATTGTTGCAAAAGTCAAAACAGTATCTGGCATATTATGTTTTCACCCCCTAATGTCTGTTCCTAGCCCTACTCCCATTCTACCCACAGGTTTTCCTTGTCATTCTGCACGTGTGTTCCATGTATTTATCAAGATGTACTCTCTTTCTTAAAGATGAGAACAAATTGATAGACTAAATATAATCAGTCAAAAATTGTAGTTAGGCACATAAAAATTATAGCTCAGGAGCTGGAGAGACAATTCAGGGGTTTAGAATCTGCCTCATAAACTGAATCCCCCCAAAAAATATATCAGGAAGAAATTATTGGTGACCTGTAATTTTGGTTTTTAGCTACTCTTTTCCTTCCCAAGCAAAGAGATGGGGATGCCTTCTCTCCAAAGAAAATGACTGTGGTGGTATTATAAGTCAATTTTTTTCTCCATATTTTATTTTTTATCCCAACCATACAAGCTCAATAGGTACCCCTTGTCTACTCCCTCCCCTCTCTCCTCCTCAACAGTTGCCCCATTGCACTCTATCACCTTTCTCCTGTCCTTTCACAATCCTCCCTCCTGTTGGGCCTCATCAAGACCCTGGACAAGGCCTGTTGGAACTTCCTGAGCCTGGCTAGAGTTTCATGATCTGTTTAAGCTGCCTCACCAGCATAATTCAGCACAGCCTTGTGGCTGATGCAATATAGCCTTAGGTTGCAACAGCAACTGGCCTACAGTAATGTTCCACTAGCCCATAATAATCTCATGATACTGCAAATCTCGTGAGACTACACCTTCTACAGTTGGTGCTGCTAACTGCCTAGCTGAGAAGGCCAATCAGCAAAGACTCACGCTAGGACTTATGGGATGTCGGGTGGGGCATATAAGGGCCTAACTATTGGAATAAAGGAGCTTTTCCTGCTTTGACAGAGCTCCCAGCCTGGTGTGTTTTTCCCCCGGTAGTGAGATGGGTCAGGGCTGGTGACACTCATCTTCCTGCTCAGCCCCAGGTTGTGCCTGGCTAGACCAGCACTCCCTTCTGCACTAGCTGCCGAGAGCCTGGCACCCTCCCTCCTCATCTCCCAGTGCCTCCTCTTTCCTCCCTCCCTCCTGTCCCCTGGAACATCCTGAATGCCAACCCTCCCTCTGAGTCCTGCAACCTAGTGAGGATAAGGACTCAGTGGCATATCCTGGAGTCTTTCCTTGGGCTCCCCTTCTCCCTTGAGATCCATGCTAGACTTTGGGGAGTTGTTGACATGTCAGCCATTGTGCAGGTCATGAAAAATCCAGTTATAGCTACTGCAGCCCTACCTTGTATAGAGTATCTTGCATATCATTGGTACTTCCTATCTTTAGGCTTTTAGAATTTTGCCACTCTGCTTTCACAAGTTTCCCTGAGCTTTAGGATGGGGAGAGATTTGGCTGGTCTGGTTCCAGGTGATTAATGTAGGGTCTTCTGAGTTATGGTTTGTTGTTTTTCCAGTTTTTCATTTCCTGCACTGCCCTTGGATACATCCTGATTGGTACTGAAGGTCACCTCCTAACAAAAGATAAAAGACTGGTTAAATGAAAACCTTAAAATAAGAGGAGACTCAAAAGTAGATGGAATAGGAATAAGACACAGCAGTGAGGGGGGGTCAGTGTCACATTTGTAGGATCGTTAACATCTACCTAACAGTACTATATCCTCCCTGATTGTTGAGATCAACCCTCTTCAGTCTCAGGTGACCAGGAAGGGAAGTGAGAGTGAACTTTACAAGATGTCTCCTTACATGCAATACTTGACAGTGCCCTATTTTCTCTACTGAAGCATGATCCCCTCTCTCCTTTTTCTCTGGGGGAAGACCATCACTCCCCTTCTCTCTTGTTTATAATCTTTGCAATTACAGTAGGTATTACAGAGTGTACCTTTGAATATGTCATTAAGTGAGTTTGGTACTAGGATCCAACTACTAAGGAGTATATATGGTGACTAATTTTTTGTGTCTGACATACTTTACTCAATATAATTTTTTATAATTCTATCCATTTCCCAGCAAATTTAATTCATCTTTTTTGATGGCTGAGTAGTATTCCATTGTATAAGTGTACCACATTTTCCTTATCTATTTATCAAATGTTGGGCATTTGGGTTAATTCCATGACTTTGCTATTGTAAATAGTGGTGCAATGAACGTGGTTGTGCTCTTGTCACTGTAGTGCATTTCTGCATTATGGGGGATTATTGCCAGAAGTGGAATACCCAGGTCATATGGAATTTCAATCTTTAACGTTTTTAGAAATCACCAAACTGATCACCAGAGTGGTTGTATAAGCTTGCATTCCCACCAGCAATGTATGAGAGTTCCCTTCTCTCCACATTCTCTCCAGGATTTTGTGTTGTTTGTATTGTGGATTTTTGCCATCCTGACCGGGGTGAGATGATATCTCAGGGAAGTTTTGATTTGCATTTCCCTGATGGCTAAGGATGTGGAGCATTTTTTAAGATATTTGTTAGACATTTCAATTTCATCACTGGAAAAATTTCTTTTGAGTTCCCAAGCCCATTTTTTAATTGGACCATTTATCTCCTTGGTGTTTAGTCTTATAAGTTCTTTGTGCACTCTGAATAACAGAGCATCAGCTATGTGGTTAATGAAGATTTTCACTCATTCTGTGGGTTGCCTTTTTGTTCAGTTTACAATCACTTTATCTGAACAGAAGCTCTTTAATTTCCTGAGATCCTATGTGGTGACTGTTAGTTCTAGGGTCTGTGTATTAGATTTCTGTTTAGGAATTGTTAACCTAACCCAATCAGCTCCAGGGAGGTCCTTATCCTTTCAACTAGGGTTTTTATAGTCTCTGGCCTAATATTAAGGTTTTGGATCCATTTGGAATTAATTTTTTTGAATGGTGACAAATGTAGGTCCAGTTTTAATCTTCTGTATGTGGACATTCAGTTTGCCAGCACCATTTGTTGAAGATGCTATTCTTATTCCATTGAATTTTTTGGGCCTCTTTGTCAAAGATCACATGGCTGTAATTGTGTGAGCTTATATCTGGGCCTTCAACCCCTATCCATTGATCTATGTCTCTATTTTGGAGCCAGTACCAGGCTGTTTTTAATTAATATGGATTTGTAGTATAGATTAAGGTTTGATATGGTGATACCTCCAACAGCGTTTTTGTTACTCAGGATTCTTTTTCCTGTCCTGGGCCTTTTGTGCCTTCATATGAATTTTGAGATTGTTTGGTTAATTTCATTAAAGAATTGCTTTGTGATTTTGATTGGTTTAGCATTGAATCTGTATATTGCTTTTGGTAGGATGGTCATTTTTATGATGTTGATTCTGTCTATCCAAGAGCATGGGAGGTCCACCTTCTGGTGTCTTCTGTAATTTCTTTCTTTAGAGTTTTAAAGTTTTCATTACAGAGGTCTCTCACTTCTTTGGTTACATTTATACCAAGGTATTTCATTTATGTAGGGGCTATAGTAACTGGTATTGTTTCTCTTAGGCCTTTTTAACTTTTTTCATCTTTGGTGTGTAGGAAGGGCATTGATTTTTGCACATTTATGTTGTAACCTGCCACTCTGCTGAACTTATGTATTAGTTCCAGGAGTTTCCTGTTGGAGTTTTTAGGATCATCAAGGTATAAGATCATCTCATCTGCAAATAGAGATATCTTGACTTCTTCCTTGCTGATTTCAATCCTTTTGTCTTCCTCTCTTGTCTTATGGCTCTAGCTAAGACTTCAAGTACAATATTGAAATGAAGTGGTGAGAATGGACAGCCTTGTCTAGTTCCTGATTGAAGCAGGAATGCTTCAAACTTTTCTCCATTGAGTATAATCTTTGCTGTTGGCTTGATGTATACAGATTTTATTATGTTGATGTAAGTTCCTTTTATTCCAACTGTCTCTAGGGTTTTGATCATAAAAAGAAGTTAGATCTTATCAAAAGCTTTTTCTGCATCTATGGAGAGTGTCATGTGGTCTTGGACTTTGGATTGGTTATTATGATGGATTACATTTACTGATTTGCATATGTTGAACCAACCTTGTGTGCCTGGGATAAAGCTACTTGATCACAGTGAATGACCTTTTTGATATCTTTTTGAATCAGATTTACTAAGACTTTGTTGAGAATCTTTGCATTTGTGTTCCTCAAAGAGATTGGCCTATAGTTTTCTGTTTTAAGTGTATCTTTATAAGGTTTTGGAATTAGCATGATATCAACTTCATAGAAAGAATTTGGAAGTGTTCCTTCCTTCGCAATTTGCTGGAACATTTAAGGAGTATTGGTATTAGTTGATCTTTAAATGTCTGGTAGAATTCTGTGCTGAATCCATCTGGTCTAGAACATTTTTTTTTTGGTGGGAAGATTTGAGATTGCTTCATCAAGTTCCTCATATGTTACAGGACTATTTAAATAATTCAAAGCTCCTCATTTAACTTAAATAAGTTGTACTTACTCGGGAATTCATTCATTTCTTTTGTGTTATCAAATTTCATGTAATATAAGTTTTTGAAATATGACCTTATAAATCTCTGATTTCTTGTGTATCAGTTGTGATAACTCCATTTTCATTTCTAATTTTTTTAATTTGGGTTTTCTCTGTATTGATTTTGGTTAATTTAGCTAAGGGCATATCAATCTTATTGATTTTTTTCAAAGAACCATCTTTTCTTTTGGTTGATGTTTTGTATCATTTTCCTTATCTGAATTTTAGATGTTTCTCCCCTGATTTTGCTCATCTCTCTTTAATACTTTTGGTATTGGAATGCTCTTATTTCTCTAGAAGTTTTAAGTTGCATTGTTATTTACTTGTGATGTTTCTATTTTTTTGATATAGGCATTAAGAGCTATAAACTTACCTCTTAGGACAGCTTTCATTGTGAGCCAGAGATTTTGATATGTTGTACTTTCATTATCGTTCACTTCTAGGAATCTTGAATTTCCTTTTTGATTTTTCCTGAACCCAATTCTCATTCAGCATCATAGTGTTTAGTTTCCAAGAGTTAGTGTGTTTTCTGGTTTCTGATGTATTGTAAATGTGAAGCTTTAGACCATGCTGGTCAGACAAGGTACAGGCTATAATTTCAACTTCCCTGTATATGTGGAGATTCATTCTGTGGCCCAACATGTGGCCTATTTTGGAGAAATTCCATGGGCTGCTGAGAAAAATATGCATTTTTTGGTACTTGGATGGAAAGTTCAACAGAAACATGTAAGTCCATTTCAGTAATGGTTTGATTAAGTTCCAATGTGAACCTTTTAAGTTTGGACCTGTTGATCTATCCCAACTTGAGAATGTAGTATTGAAATCCTGAGTATTATCGTTTTTGGATTGATTTCTTGTTTTAGACATTGTAACGTATGCATAGTGAATGTAGAGGAGGCCATATTAAGTGGGTTTATATTCAGTATTGTGAAATCTTCCTGGTGAAATGTACCTGTGACTAAAATGTTCCTTCTGTATCTCTTAGGATTTTCTTTGGTTTGAAGTCCACTTTGTCAGATAGCATAATTGCTGCTGCTGTTTGTTTCCTGGTTCCATTACCTTGAGGAATTTTTGACAAGCTTTTTACTTTTAGAATGTGCTTGTCTTTTATGGTGAGATGGCAGCAGATGGATGGGTTTTGATTTCTAATCCATGTTTGTAATCTCTGTCTTTTGATTGGTGAGTTAATTCTATTGACATTGTTATAAAGGAGAAATTACTTTTAAATAATTTTAATTTTTTGTTTAGTGAGTTTCATAAGTGTATTGTTTAGCTTGTAGTTTTTGGTAGTATTATACTTCCTTTCTGTCCTCCTGGATATGCTAATTCTTTTCTTCAAGCCTGAGTATCTTTTCTAGCATTTTTTATAAGCCTGGTTTGGTAGTCAGGTAAGCTTTCAAGTCGTCTTTATGTTGGAAAATTTTTCTTTCACCCTCAATCATGATAATATTTTTGCTGGGTATGTAAGCCTGGGGTGATATTTGTGCTCACTCAGTACTTGAAGTACATGTCTCCAAACTCATGGATTTTACTGTTTCCATTGAAAAATTATTTATTTTAATAGGCTACCTTTAAAAGTGACTTGTTTTTCTTTTGAAGCTCTCAGCACATTCTCTTTGTCTTAATTGCTATTAATTACTTAAATACTATTAATTGCTGTGGCAAGTTTCTATTTTGGAATATATCATTTGGGGTATGAAATGCCTCTTGTATTTCGATGGGCCTATCTTTCCTTAGAAGAGGAAATTTTTCCTTTATGATAAGTTGAAAAATGTCCTCAGGTGTGGTATTTGGGATTCTTATTCTGGTATTCCATGAATGCGCATGTTAGGCTTCTCCAAGATGTTCCATAATTCTTGAATATTCCTCTGAAGTATCATTTTGGCTTTAATAACCTCTTCAATTGAACAAGTTAGTTCTTCTTTGTTGTCAAGATCTGATATTCTATTTTCTCCTTTATTAGTTCTGCTGATAAAACTCTCTGTTGAGTTCTAGATTGAAGATAGCTTGTCTTTTACTTGGATTCCATCATTATGGGGTTAATTCTTTTGGTAGGAGATTTGTTGTCTTCGTTTTTGTTTCTCATGGATTTGCACTGTGACCTGGGTATTTTTGTTTTATCCCTTATGCCTTTCTTTTTGTTTCTGGGTGTTTTTGACTGAAGCAAATTAGACAGTATTACTACACTTGAGCAGTTATTACTAGTGTTTGCCTTGGAGTTGGTTATGCTAATCTGGTTTTGGTGTTATTTCCTAGATGAGGCTATTGGACCATTAGTACATCAGTTAAGATGGGTTTAGTAGACAGGGAATGAAGATTAGTGTGGTAATATACTTTGTAGTTTTCCTTCCTTCATGATATGTGAGGGTGAATGGTATATCCCTAAAATTGTATGGGTTTTTTGGGTGGCTATATGGAAATGTTAAACTGTAGTGACTAATATTTGAGAGGATTGAGATGGTAAAAAGAGTTTACGTATCTTAGAACTGGATGTGATGATTCTGTCCCATGAGATGGGATAATTTAAGAGGAACTCAGATGAATGGTGCTTTTCCCCTAGAGCTTTGCTTGGGTTTTCTTTAGATTCTATTGAATTCTGAGAAGCAGGGAGTGCAGATGACTGAGGCCTTGGGGTGGGATCTAGGGGGTTTACCTGAGGATCAGGGAGTCCACCATGGTCTGGGTGCCGGGCAGAAAGGCAGAGTGCTAGTGTGCCGTACAGATCACCTGGTAATTGGAGCATGGCCTAGGGGCTTTCCTAAGTGCCAGAAAGGCAGACTGGCTACTAGTGAGGTGTACAGATGACCTGGGATATGGGATGGGATCTAGGGAGCTTACCTGAGGAGCAGAGAGTCTACCTGAGTCAGTGTCCGGGGGCAGAAAGAGTCAATTTTTTTT
Source organism: Typhlomys cinereus (assembly GCA_023101885.1). Classification (NCBI taxonomy): domain Eukaryota; kingdom Metazoa; phylum Chordata; class Mammalia; order Rodentia; family Platacanthomyidae; genus Typhlomys; species Typhlomys cinereus. Next base: position 4,803,430 of record JALPQD010000020.1, read on the forward strand.
AATAAATTAATAAATAATATATAAAATTGAGAATATTCTTGTGAATGTATCACTTAAAAAGAGTGGGTAAACTATAAATACAAGTCATCTTGATGATGGATACTAATGTCAATCCATCGTAAAAGTCCCCATAACTTGTAACACTTACAATGCTTTTCAAGGAGTCCAAAGTTGGGCTGGAGAAGTGGCTCAGGGGTTAAGCCTCTGCCTTGCAGGCGGAAGGTCCTGAGTTCGGATCCCAGATCCCACGTATAGACGCCAGGCGGAAGCGGGGGCGGCCTGCGCTTCTGGTCCTGGTAGAGCAGAGCCTGTGAATTCCGGGGCAGGAGGTGGAGGCGCCCATGGTGGTTCGCGAATTCGTCCGTGGTTCTACACACACGCAGACACGCACGCACATACATACGCATATGCACACGGTTGAATAAATAATAATAATAATAAAAAAATTTAAAAAAAAAGAGTCCAAAGTCTTTTCTGAGACTGAAGACAATAATAATAATAAAAAAATTTAAAAAAAAAGAGTCCAAAGTCTTTTCTGAGACTGAAGACAATCTTTTAACTATTACTTTTTGTAAAATTGAAAAGCAATTTCAACAGTTCACTCTTAAGGTGACACAAGGTTTTGCTATTCCAAAAAAAGAAGAAGAAAGGAGACATAATGAGGCAAGCTTGAACCAAATGAAGACCAAAGCCAAGTAGGAAGAAATTAATCCTTTCCCTCCTTGCTTTGACCTTGGGTTACATATGAAATTACTTTAGTTTCAAAGGATTAGATGTTACTGTCCTCCATCTCCAGTATACACAATACACATAACATTCTTTCTTAGGCTTTCTGCAATTCCTGAATGTAATCCTCCTTGGGCAAATGTCCCACAGTGTGTAATCTCCAACATCTGGAGTTCTTCAGTGCAAGCATGGCTTCACCATAATGACTTTACTCAGTGGCCTCTCAGGGTATCCTTTCAGTAAGTACAATCATCCCACACATTTCCTAGCCTCAGGATATGCCTAAAACTATCCTAATAGAATCCATGACCTGCTCAATCTTGCATCATTCATGCCTTCAAAGGAGTGCCAGATGGATACCATTCACATTATACTCGTATCTCATGACAAGGCATTGACACACAAGCTTTGGTGTTGTCTGATACACATTTTCTATAGCCTTCTGTGTTGATGCTGAAGAAAATCTCACCTAGACAGCTTCTCTTCAGGAGTAGAAAACTTACTTTGGTATTTTAAATTTAGGTTCGACTATTTATTTATTTATTTAGTTTCTTACTTTACTTACTTACTTACATTGACTAGTTAGAATCTATTTATTTGTTGTAATGGGATACAACACTAAAATCTGTTCAACACTGGGATGACTCCACAGTGATTAGGAGACAAGGGGGAAAGACAGGGCAAGGCTTCTGAGCAGAATTTAAAATGTCCAAGGTGGAATCTTCTGAAAGACTCTTTCCTGTTTACATAAGGCAAAAATAGCAATCCTGTGATTGCTGCTGTGTAAAAGGGAAGAGATCATGGGTTGCGGTAGTACACAGTGGACACCAATCAGTTGTACCCTGGCTACCTGCTGGTGAGATCTCTGGAGTCTGCTTTTCCTGCTCAGAGCCTGCTTGCCTTGTCAAGACCTTCCTCTCAGTGACAGTGGGAGGGCATCCAGTGCCTGAAAGCCCTGAGTCAGGAAATGCTAGGAGAGGGAAGCACTTGGTAAGGGAGGTCTTATTTACAGAGCCGTCACTCTTCAGGCTGCCACCATGAGTCTTGCAAGGTTCCTCTACAAAGATTTCTGGTATACTGTAGCAATGCTGAGCAGAACTGGGGTAGCAAAACTCGGGACCATGGAGAGAATGCTGGAAGCTTGTGATGTGTGTTTATAGCACAACTCATCATGCAGACTTAGCCTCTGCCTCAGAGGCTGAGGGCCCACAAGTAGCAACTGCCCTCTGTCCACAGGGCAAAGCCCTATGGGTCCGCAGCAGTGGAGCTGGCTGATGCTGGAGCTCAGCATCCTCCTGTTTCCATCTGGCCAGGCCTCAGAGCTTCAGTTTCTGGAAGGATGGTCAGAAGAGACAGGTCACCAGTATGTAACATTCCAAGATCCAATAGACAGTAAGTGACACAGCAGGTGACTAAGAAGCCAGGAAACCATCCACCATATAATTGTCTCCAGTGGAGGGAGGTATGTCCCTAGAGCTCTGTGCTCTTGTGAACAGTCAACACTCCTCTGCTCCTATCCAAATACAATGAAGAATCACAAGGAATAATGAAGCCACATTTTTCCCTAAGCTCTTTGGTCATGATTTACCAACTACATGCAGGCAAATAGGAACACCTGCTTCCAGTAGCATGCTTCCTACAGCAAGGCTCTATGTCTTAAAGGTTCCATAACTTTTCCAAACAGTGCCACAATGTGGAGGACAAGTGTTCAAATAAATCACCACAATGGGGACATAATACCATTCAAACCACAACAATCACTTTTTTCTCTATGTACATATAAAGAAAGACACACCAGTAAGTATTTAATGAAGTAAATTTATTTTCCTAAAGTGTAGACTCATACCCAGAGACTATATTTAGAAGAGCCTACAAGAAATAGCCTACAGAAATATAGAATCTCAAAAAGCAATTGTTAATGTTATTCTAAAGAGACAGAACCAAAGACAAATAACATATATCTGTAGGATGTTACAATGTCTGTCAATCCAAATATGTGGATGAATCTTATTTGTTATAATAAAATTCAGTGTCTGGTTATTATTTTGTCATTTTTCATCAAATATAGACACTGCATATTCAAATGAACTAGTAGTGTCAATGTCAGTTACGAGCATATCTAAATGAGGAAACACTATGATTTATGATAAAAATCATAAAACAGCACACATTCAATATCTCTCAAAACTTATAGAATGTAATTTTTCTTAGGAAAGACAAAGCACCAATCAGATTGAAGTTCATTAAAAGACTTAAAAATATCAATGCTTGCTAAAAATACTTTACACAACCTGAAAACATGAATAAGATTATTCTTGTCTTCTCATTTAAAATACTTTTTCTTCTTTTAGAAAGCTTTTTTTCTTGATAAATGACTTCAGTAATACATGGAATCTCTGAAGGAACTGAGAAGTATACCACCTGAACAATGCATTAAAGTTCATGGAAGAGCAAACAAGTGTTTTATCACTCAGTATATGCTCATGCATCATTAGGCAGTCACTTGGACCAGGGTGTAGCTCTGATTCATGTCTAATGACTGCAGCAATGGTTATTTGATTTTTGTTAAGATTTTAGTAGATACTTTTAGTTTTAATGTTTCAATCTAGCAAGTAATTACCAAAATTCATTATAATAGAATGAAAATTTTTCACTTGAGAAAATAGTGATTTATAGTTTATAAATTATAAAACTTGAAGTCATTTTAAACTATAGAAGAAAATAATCAGTATCTGTTTATGTTGATCAAATGCCAGTATAAGAACACTAAGATATTAATATATGTAGCATGAATATCTGAGGAAAGTAATTTTTCTGCCTAGATTTGGTGTAGTTGAACCCTTAAAAAGTACTAAAATGATTTGCAATTTCATATATATTGTTGTACCACATGTTTAATTTGTGTGGCTTAAAATTCTAAAGCATTTCATGCACATGTTTCTGATTATAAAAATGATATACAAATACCACAGGGAAATTTAAGAATTATATTTTTTGGGAATTCTATCTAAAGTGGATATAAAATATTCATGTTTTGGTGAGATGAATTCACTCCAAACTTTACTGCAAAGCCTGAAATAACACATGGCTCAGGTGGAAATAGCAACAGAAAAATGGAATTGTATTCCCCAAATAAAAGTATATTTAAGCCTGAAGCATTCTTAATATTTTCTGAGTAGCAGTCCATCTTCTTACAAAGGAAATCCACTTATATTTATAGAAATATCGCTTTTCCAAATCATTTAATTCACACGTCACTGAGATAATCATCTGTTTTACTATTAGTTTATATTTTTAACTTTTAATCATGATATATATTACAGACATGACTGTCATAGTTGGGGACAGGTTGTCAACTTGAGTGTTGAGGATTTAAACTCTGTGTACAATTATTAGAGAATTAGTAATTTAGTTAAGCCCAGATCAAACCTGAAGGAGACTGTTTAGCTGAAAGGGAAGGTCGAACTCATGGTGGGTGGGACTGGAACCTGGTGAATAAAATACAAAGAGCTGGTTGAGCAAGGTGGCACCCTCCTTTTTTCTTGGCTAGACATTCTGGTCTAGTAAATAAGTACTGTCCTCAGCCAATATGATGTGACCAGTTCTCTTGGCCCTTGCTGGTGGTGTTAATATGGATTTTTCTGCCAAACTGGACAATCAACTGTAACCAGGAATCATAAGCCAAAAATAAAAACCCTTGTTCCATTAAGCCCTTTGATTGTGTTTTATCAGCGTCCATGTAGAGTAACTGCAACAATAACTGAAGTGATGGTAGTAGGTAGTGATGGAGCAAAAAAACATTATAGTTATGACAACAAGCAAGACATAGTGGCATTTCTATTTCTGCTATGGCAAGAGATTCATCATGCTGCAACAGGAATAATCAGTCAGTCTATATTAACATCCATATGCATATATGTACTTATTTGTAAATATCATCCTACATTTTTTAACTCAAACCAGAGTCACTTTTAGAATTAATTGTTTTTGCAATTATATTAAGTGAAGTATCCCAGACCCAGAAAATTAAGTGTCATATGTACTCCCTAATAGATGGCTCCTAGTACCAAACCCACTCAGCCCACCTAGAGGCACTCAAAGATAAATCTCTGTAATACCCACAGTAATTACAAGGATTATGAACAGGAGGGATGGGGTAGGAGGGCCACACCAGAAACAAGGAGAGAGGAAACCATGTTACAGCAGAGAAAATAGGCCTCCATCAAGGACTGCAAGGGGTGACATATAATACCCATCAGGATGGAGTGAAGGGCATTGCAGGAGCAGCAAAACTGCAAAAGAAAATCAAGAAACCATAATCCAAAACTTCAGAGACTCTATATCAACCACCTAGAACTAGGCCAGCCTAATCTCTCCCCATCCTGAAGCTCGAGGAAATTTGCAGAAGAGGGGGCAGTAAGATTGTAAGAGCACAAGGATGCTCTTGCAATGATATGCAAGATACTCCACATAAGTTAGGGCCGAAGCAATCATTAATTGGACTTTGCATGCCCTGTGCAATGTCCAACACACTATTGACCCCACAAAGTCTAGCATTTGCTAAAGGCACCAAGATCCTTGCAGACAAGGAATTGACAGCTAGGGTAGTGTTCCTATGCTTAAGGGGAACACAGGAAAGGGTTCAGGGAAATGCCACTGGATCCTTTTACGTCATTGGAGAGGAGGGCCCAGAGGAAAGTCTGGCATGCCCATTAAAGGATTCTCCAGGGATTGGTGGGAGGAAGCACTGGGGAATGGGGAGAGAGGGGTGAGGGGAGGGGGAGCAGGGGGCTCGGGGGAAGGAGGAGGGAGGGAGGGAACCGGTGTACCTATTAAGTTTGTATGAGCGGCAATAATAATAAAAAATGTTAAAAAAAGAATTAATTGTTTTTTCTCTATATAGCCAAAATGGAGACTGGGTGATTTGTGTAAAGTGTTTATAAAACAATATTACAGTTTGGGAAGCACTGAAAATAAGTACAGTGAATATAGGTGAGAATATAACTCTTATTAGCATGTGAAAAGATTTAATAAAGAAACCAGCAGTTCCCTAAAGGAGTAAAAAAAAAAGTATATTTTTTATTCTGACATTCTTTGAGTACAGGCCAGATAGAGAACAGACTCCTGGCAATCTGCACCTAAGGAGGTGAAATAAAGGATATATGTCACATATTCTTAATATGTGACAGGTTCTGATGAAAGATCATCAGAAGAGGATATATTAGATTCATCTCAAAAGTATAATAAAGAAGCTTGAATAAACATAATAGCATAAATAAGCAATTTGGAAATCTTTCAGAAAAAAGTTAAATGCAAATGATGAAAAATATATAAGATGTGAAGGAAAGCAGAATAGTAATTTTAGTACAAATTAGTTTACTGAACCAAATAACAGAATGAACCTGAGACCATAGACTTGAGAGAGAAAGAAAAGAAAAATTAATACATTAAAATTATGGTCAAAGCCAAAAATCCTTTATGAATAGAACAATATATGAAATTTTCAATTTGATAAGCAAGAAAAAAGTGTTATGCTGTAAAAATACTGGAAGAAATAAGGCATTAAATGTTACACAATTCCACTGTACTGCCTGTCTGCCTCTATAGATCCCATGGTTGCCCCCGCCCATCTACTCCTGTGGGTTCAGGCCTCTGTGGCACACCAGGTTCCCTCTCCTCGGGTTACTCTATTGATAGAGTATTTTTTCCTTCACTCATCCAGCCTCAATCCCCAAGGTTTCCAGTGTGTATATTCTCATGTCTCTTGAGTTCTCCATATTCTATGGGGACATGTTGGTAGGGATGGTAGGGAGTGATGATGGAATGAAGCAGGGATAAGTACGCAATATGCTTGCAAAAGTAGAAAAATTAAAAAAAAAGAGTAGACATGCCAAAGAAGACCTGGAGTCCATGAAGGTAAAGTGGCAGGAGAGTAGGGAGTGGGAAAGAGGATGGGTGGAAGGGGGGATGGAGGAAAGTGGAGATAAATGCTCAATATGCTTGTAAAACTAGAAAAATAAAAAAGTCACACAACTGACAAATAATACAGATTTATAATTGGTGAAACTATGTGCATTTCTAAAGGTTTAAAAAGAAGGCTTCATCCCCATATAAAAAATAAGCTGCTGTAAATTCTAAACCAAAATACTGAAGACAGCCACCAAATAGTAATCCATTGCTTTGTCAGTTATCATACATCTTGCTATGACAAAATGTCTAAACAAAATGACTTAAGGAAGAGTTTATTTTGACACAGCTCCATATCCTATCCATCATGGCAGGGAAGGCATGGCAGCAGAAACTTGGGGCATCTGGTTATATTATAATTCATATTCACAAAAGAGAAAGAGATGGATGTTGTTGCCATGCTCTCTTTCTCCTTCAGGTTCAGTGTGGGATCCCAGTGTGTGGAAAAGTCATTACCCACACTCAGGATGGATCTTCTGTATTCAATTTCAACCTTGGAAATACTTTTATAGTGACACCCAAAAGTGTGTTTTAATGTTGATGATAAGTTCTATCAAGTTGATAATGAAGGTTTTCCATCATGACTGCTATTGGAGGATGTTTTGAAATACTGCAGACTTTTCAATGCAGACATTGACAGTCATAAGAAAATACTTTGATGTGATTTCTCATTTTAGTTTTCATTTGCTCTATTTTGGAAAAGAAATAAAAGAACTATGAATCCAAAATGTAACAGTGAACAAAAATATTCTTTTGAAGATGAAAAAACATATTCTCAGATGAAAAACAAAATAATGTTGTAGCCTAAAAATATATTTGAAAATAGCTGTTAAAAAAAATTCTCCAGGCAGAAGAAAAGTCTTGGGAAATTGAAAATAAAGTAGAGTACATATGCATCTCACAAACAAAGTAAATTTAATAGACTATATTTCACATCTTGAACCTTTGCAATATTATGGAACGTTTGAGGCAAATATTTTAACAGTCCCATGGGAATTTAAACTTTGTAGATGAGCAATTTATGACTGAATATAGTTAAAAGGAGGATAGAATATTCCATAACATACAGATACATGCACTTTTTTATTTAAATATTTTTAAATTATTATTTATTTACTAGAGGCAGAGATAAAGAAAGAGAACATGTTTAGGTGTGTGGGCAGATATCAAAGGACAACTTTTTCAAGTCAGTTATTTCTTTCTTCAACTATGTAGACTGTAGACAGGAATTGAATTCAGATCACCAGGTTTGTAAGGGGAAACCTTTCCCCTGATCTATCTCACTTAGCCAAGATTTCTCCTTTCTAATCAAAAATATAAAATATTGATTCTAAGAAAACTGTATAATTCTCCAAATAAATTTTTAGAATCATTAAAGAAAAAAACTGTTCATTTAATGAATGAATAAACAAATTAGAGAATATCCAAAAACAAAATATTAGTCATTAAAACATGCATGACTTTCACATTTGTTCTCCTATGTAATAGTAGAATTTTTTAATACTTTGTAAGTTGAGAAAATATAGTAAAAATAAATAAGCACAAATGCAATGAAGATAACAGATTACAAGAGATTGACTGTAAAGAAATAGAATAAGGGAGATTTATCTTAGCTAGGGAAAATTATCAGTATTAAATGATGAGCACATAGAAATAACAAAACTCAAAAAATTATACAAAAAGAATTTCATTTTATATATTAAAGTTTTTGATGTTTGTGTGTGAAATGCAGGATGTCACCTGCCTGTCTCAGTGAGCTCTTGGAAGTCAGAGAAGAACTTTGGGAAGCTATTTTTTTCCTTCCACAGGTACCTTCTAGAAACTGATCTCAGATCATTGGGCTTAGAGTCAAAAACCATTATCTGCTGAAACATCTCACCCACTCTACTAAATTATCAAACATTTCATAAAGCATAATCAAGACAGAGAGCAATATCGAGATAGAGCAAATCAAGATAGAGAGCTCATAGGTTGATACAGTTACAAATTTTCAAAAACAATTCATTTGTTGCTAGCACAGGGAGTAGTGCAAAATTAGAAACCTTAGTGAGGGGGAGGGGTGTTGCTCCAGACAGTATATTCTGAACTTTACAGGTACTTCTATCCATGAACCCATTACAACTGTGCCCACTACCTCAAGACCTGCACAAGGTTTGGCCCAACAACATTTCACCATGGAATGGGCAAGATTTCAAGGATCACCACATCTCCTTGGGAGACTATTAAGAGTTAATTCTGGAAAGGGTTTGGGGGTTACTTTGTTAAATGATATACCCTACAGCATATCACCCATGCTCCAACAAGTGCTCAGGCACATACCAAAACAGATAACCCAGATGAATTTCAGTGGGTCACACACATACAGAGACATGAAAATAAGAGGAAATTGGTCACAAGTAAGTTTGCAGTGGAATAAGGAGTCTCCAGGGATAGGAATGGTTAATAAGTTCATTGCATTCATATATAAAACTATAAAGTTTATAAATTAAATAAAAGAGTTTACATTAAGATTCATATTTTATGAATGATATTCTGTTAGAGAACTAGCAATTAAACATAAAATTTCAATGTTTACATTGTACAGGGATACATTTTCAAACTAATATTATTCATAAGATTACCATAATTGTGAAAAACTGAAAACGACATTTCAAGTATCTTTATTATGTGCACCAGAAATGCTATAGTTATTGGCCAAATTTGTCTTTTATATCTGAAATATTTCAACTTAATCTAGTTTGTCTGTAAACAAATGGATGATATTAATGTATAATCTGGTGTTATTACAGGAAACAGGAATTTTAATGAGTCCTGCTTGATTTGGATTAGTCAAGACAAGCATAACACAACTGAGTCAATTACCAAGAATTTTGTAATCACTGCTGATTAAGGAAATGGAATGATGGTATGTGTATAATTTGGAGGTATTCCCTACCTGGAACTCTGAGATAATGAAAAATATTGGCACCAAAAAATCAGTGCATTGCTTTAAAAACATTTTCATGTAAATATTAATTGTATATATTTCATTGTGCATTAGTGACTACTCTTTAAAGCACATATAAAAATGACAATAATATTTCATGTTTCTATCTTCCAGTAAATTATAATCACTTACCTTGCTGGGGCTAAACATTTTATGATATAAGTCAAGTATACAGACAAGCAATTATTATTTACTATAATTTTCTCTGTAATTCAATGATTAACATATACCTTTCTGTTTCATACCTGTACATTATAAATACTTTCTTTTTCTCTTAATGCAAGATTGTTTAGCCTGTGTATATTGTGATGTGTTTAACTGTGTTTGCAAATATAATATGCACACTTCCTTTAGTAATTTATGCAATCAGCAATACACCTCCTTAAGATAACTGCATGAATTTTGCTATATAGTGAATAATTATATGTTCTCCCATAGTCATTACAATAACCCTAATTTCTTGTTATTTTGAAGTGTTTTACTGATAACTTTTTGAAATCATATGATTCTATGTCTTAGAGGTGAATATAAATGACTTTTCATTGGCATGTAACCTTTTGAAACAATGACATTATGCCTAAAAGTAGAGTTCTTGGCCAGATCTTGGAAAATCAACTTCTATTAATATAAAATGGACAATTAGTACATCAAAATATTACAAGATGTAATTACAATATGGGAAGAATGATTTAACAACTCCATGAAGCACATGGAATTAGAAATGACAATAATGGATTGTATATTTTGGGAAATTAACTTATATATACACATTCTGTGTTAATAAACAAATTCTTGATTGACATTATTTGGTGGATTTTATTTTAATATATATAGAGTTCATCATCTAAAGAAACTTATTTAATCCAATGATATTCCTTATGCTCATTATGTAATTGATATTTACTTTGCCTAATATTATGAAGTATTACAAATGCTCCTTTGTACATTATAATGAGTATTATTGATGAAACTTTCTAGTGTTATACTAGTCTGTATTTGTTATGTAAAATATTAAATATTATTAGGTTTTTCATGTTTTGCACATGCTTTTTTCTTATTTACTAATCAAGTATTATTTCTATTAATATGAACAATTATTTTTTCAAAAAAATTAGTGAGAATTAAAAATACTTTTGTTTATGTATGTGTGTGTGTGTGTGTGTATGTATAGAAGAGAGCACAGTGTATGCCTGTGGAGGTCCAAGGGTAATTTTGGAAATTACTGGATATCCAAAATCTTCCTGGATTGTTCTACTTCTTTTATTCATTGCTCTGTGGTTTTCCAAGTTCTACTTTCCTAGGTCTGAAGAACAGTCTGTTGACATTTGTGTCTGGGTTTTTTTTTTTCATTAACTCTACTTATTTATTTATTTATCTATTTATTTGTTTATTTGTGTGTGTATGTGTGTCAGAGGGGACTGTGTGTCCCTGTGGAGGACCAAGGATTGGGATCATTCTGTATTTCTTCTCTTTCCTTTGTGCTTTGCTCTGGGACTTCTCAGACTCTGCCCACAATTTCTGCCTGGCATTTTTACATGGGATCTGGGATTTGAACTCAGGATCTTCTGCTTTCAAGAAGAGTCAAAATCACTGAGTCATCTCTCCAGGCTTTAACCCCAAGGCCATCTCTCCAGCCCCTAAAAATTCCTTTGTAGTATACTTTTTCACAACTTTTTGTGCAAACATTTTATTTTTAAATCTACACTTTAACTTATTTTTGAATATTAGAACACTGTAATAAAGGATAGCTTACAAATTGTGATATACATTATAACTCTTTAATGAAAAAGTCAAGTGCATTCTATGGCAGAGCATGATCTCTAGGCAATTTGTGATATGCTGAGTTTCACAGAGGAAATATAATCTATTATGGAAATATACCACAGGAAAAAGGATTATACCCAGAAAACATCACTTTGATGAATCTTTGAAAAAAATTCTGCATTGTATGACACAACTGATTCCTGGATTCTGAACATAATTTATATACTTCCTTCTGCAGGAGCTTTCATATTTTGGGGCCCATTCTCTATGTAAAGAGGTAAGTTTCCTGGGAAATGTCTTGTTACAATGGTTACTATCTTAAGAGGATATTGCTGTATTTCTTCTAAGTATGTTTTGTGTTTTGAAGTATGTACTAATTTGAATTTCCCCTTCCTGATTAGTGTAGATTTTTATTTTCTAAGTGAAGTTGTCTTCAGAGAGACTTACTCTCCTGCAGACCTGCAATTTACTGGATAATTTTACTCAGTGAGCAATAGAGTAATGAATCATAGGTGCTGGGAGAGAGTCTCTAATATTTTGCTTATGCTTTAGTATTAAGCTTTTTGGAGATAAAACTCACAAATTAGTTAGACATAATGCTGAGTCTACCATGTTTTACTATAAACTCATCCAAAGCAGGGCTTCTTCTTTTGTTTTGTTTTCCTCTTCCTCCCATGAATTCCCCACCTTTGCTGTCAAGCTGAAATTTATTTTTGTTATTTCCTCTGTAATACAAATGTTTTAATCATTAAAGGAGGGAGGAGCCATGGATTCTAGTAGTTTCTTCATTTCTGTTCTTCCCTTAGCCACTATCATTTCCTGATTAGCCTTGAGATTACATAGGTGGAAAGAATCTCAAGGAAAACTTCAAGATGCTACATATCTTTTAGTCTGTGGTCCCTGAGATATTCTCATGTTCACTTGAGTTTACCTCTGAACATTGATAATTTAGTAGCAATGATTAAATGATGGATTTCCCTCCTTTCTTATAATAATTTTTTTATTATTTATTCAATTATGTATGTGTGTATGTGTGTGTGTGTGTATGTGTGTGTGTGTGTGTGTGTGTGTATGTGTGTGTGTGTAGAACCACGGGCGAATTCGGGAACCACCATGGACCACCTCCACCTCCTCCTTGTTTTTTTTTTTTTTAAGTTGACATAATTTTTTTTCTTTTCTTTTCTTTTTTTTTATTTCCACTCATAGAAACTTAACAGGTATACCAGTCCCCACAACCCACCAACCCCCATCCTCCTGTGCCCCCCCACCCTTCCCCTTCCCTCCCCATCCCCCAGTGCCTCCCCCCCCATCCCCGGAGCATCCTTTAATGAGCATGCCAAACTCTCCTCTGGGTCCTCCTCTCCGATGAGGTGCAAGAACCCAATGGCATTTCCCAGAAAGCTTTCCTGTGTTCCCTTTAAGCATAGGAACACTACTGTGGCTGTCAATCCCTTGCCTCCAAGGATCCTAGTGCCTTTAGCAAATGCTAGACTTTGGGGGGTCAATAGTGTGTTGGACATTGCTCAGGGCATGCAAAGTCCAATTATGATTGCTTCAGTCCTAATTTGTGTGGAGAACCTTGCATATCATTATTCCTCCCATCCTTTTGCTCTTACAATCTTACCACCCCCTCTTCCGCAAATGTCCCTGAGCTTCAGGATGGGGAGAGATTAGGCTGGCCTAGTTCCTGGTGGTTGATATGGAGTCTCCGATGTTCTGGATTATGGTTCGTTGATTTATTTTTTTCAGTTTTGCTGCTCCTGCAATGCCCTTCACTCCATCCTGATGGGTATTGGATATCACCCCCTGGCCAGTGATAAAAACCTGTTAAGTTAGAGTCTTGTTATAAGAGTATATTCAAAGGTATATATAATAAAAGTAGGAAATCGTGGTGAGGGAGGGGTCAATCACCCATTTGCAAAATGGTTTCTTTCTATCTGCCAGACTATACGCCCTCCCCTTCTGGTAAGATCATATCCCATCAGTTGTAAATGATCAGGAAGGAAAGTCTGTGAACTTAACCAGATGTCTCATTACTTACTTGCAGTCCTTGATGATGGCCTATTTTCTCTGCTGTAACATGGTCCCCTCTCTCCTTGTTACTGGTGTGGCCTTCCTTCCCCATCCCTCCTGTTCATAATCTTAGCAATTACTGTAGTTATTACAGAGATTTATCCTTGAGTGTCTCTAAGTGGGTTTTGTACTAGGAGCCTGGGATAATGGGTATTAGGAGTCTGGGATACTTCACTCATAATTGTTTCTAATTTCATCCACTTGCCAGAAAATTCCACTAATTCATGATTTTTGATGACTGAGTAGTCCTCCATTGTATAGATGTACCACTTTTTCCTTATCCACTCATCAACTGGACATTTGGGCTGATTCCATGACTTTGCTATTTTAAACAATGCTGCTATGAATATGGTCGTGCTTGTGCTATTAAGGTGAATTTTTGTTGTATGTGGGATTATTCCCAAAAGTGGAATCGCAGGGTCATATGGCATTTCAATCTTTAATTTCTTTAAGAATCTCCAGACGGCTCGCCAGAGTGGTTGTATGAGCCTGCATTCCCACCAGTAATGTAGGAGAGTTCCCCTCTCTCCACAAGCTGTCCTTATTTGCAGATGACATGATCTGATACCTGAGTGATCCCAAAAAATCTACCAGGAAGCTCCTGGAACTGATTGAGAAGTTCAGCAGGGTGGCAGGATACAAATAAATGTACAAAAATCAGTGGCTTTCCTATATACCCAGAATGAAAAAAGTGAAAAAGCCCTGAGAGAAACAATCCCATTTACTAGGGCCCCTAAAAAAATGAAATACCTTGGTATAAACCTAACCAAGGAGGTAAAAGACCTTTACAATGAAAACTTTAAAACCCTAAAGAAAGAAATTGCAGAAGACACCAGAAGGTGGAAAGACCTCCCTTGTTCCTGGATTGGCAGAATCAACATCATAAAAATGACCATCCTTCCAAAGGCAATATACAAATTCATTGCAATACCAATTAAAATTCCAAAGCAATTCTTTAAAGAAATTGATCAAACAATCTCAACATTCATATGGAGGCACAAAAGACCCAGGATAGCAAAAACAATCCTGAGTAACAAAAACACTGCTGGAGGTATCACCATACCAAACCTTAGTCTATACTACAAATCCATAGTTACAAAGACAGCCTGGTACTGGATAAGGGTTGAAGACCCAGATATAAGTCCAGAAAATTACAGCCTTTTGGTCTTTGACAACGGGGCTCAAAAAATACAATGGAAAAAGAACAGTATCTTCAACAAATGGTGCTGGCAAAACTGGATCTCCACATGTAGAAGATTAAAACTGGACTCGTACTTGTCACCATGTACAAGACTTAATTCCAAATGGATCAAGGACCTCAATATAAGGCCAGAGACTATAAAAGCCATAGGTGAAAGGGTAGGGAACTCCCTCGAGTTGATTGAGCTAGGCCAACCGTTTCTAAACAGACATCCATTGGTACAGTCACTGCTACCAACTCTCAACAGTTGGGATCTTGTGAAACTAAAGATCTTCTGTTCAGATAAAGAGATTGTAACACGAGCTCAAAGGCAACCCACAGAATGGGAAAAAATCTTCACTAACCACATATCTGATAGAGCTCTATTATCCAGAGTGCACAAAGAACTTAGAAAACTAAACACCAAGGAAACTAATGGCCCAATTAAAAAAAGGGGTCATTGTGGGATGCCTGTGTTGGTAAGTGAGTCAGGACTCTGTTATAGTATGTGTGTCTTTTTGCGGTCAAAGTATAATAAAATAAGTAGGAGGATTCCTTTTCTTTGTCCAGCACCTGTCTCAGAGACTGTATCCAAGTGCATTTTTTTCTCCTGAAATTCTCACTAGATCTTTGAGGAATGTTGACATATCAGCTGTTACAGATCTGGTAGTAGTTCTCTCTGCAGTAAGTACTTGTGTTGAGCAACCCTTTCATGACTGTGGTGTATTGGCCAGAAGTATCTCTCACCAATTTTAGACTCTTAAATTCTTATTGGTTCCTCTTTGAAAAGGTTGCCCGATACTTGGGAAGTGGAAAGATTGTAATGGCCTGATTAGGGCTGGACATTCCAGTATCGCAGATATTCTGTATTCACAGTTGTGGTTTTCTGCCTCAATGTTCTACTGTTGTAATGGAGTACATCTTGATTAAGCACTTTTTTCATCTAAGGATTACAAAGTGTTTATGTGGTGCTTTGCAGTCAAATTTTTATACAGTTAACACTGAAACCTCTCTCTGCTCCTTTCTTCACTTCTACTATTATTTCAGGTATGAGTCCCCTGAAAATAAGCGTGGGTTTAGAACCCATTTAGGGAGCTCTTACATACTGCTGTTACACCCTTGAATTCTCCTTACCAGAGTTGTAGCAGCTTATATAGTTCATAACAGGGTGGGACCCTTGATCCTTTTTTTTCACAGCCATATGCCTTTTTTTTCTTTACTCCTTATTAAGATGTATCCCCATACTTTCTTCCCCAATACTTTTCTTCAATAATCACCTAACTTATGTATTTGCCAACTTACATTCCTTTGTAATTTGTGGGTATTATAAAAGTTTCCCTTTGAGTATATCATGTTGAGCAGTTTAATGCTATGACCCACATATAAGTGAGAACATACAGCATATGTCTTTCTGCATCTGTTATACTTTTCTCGGTATAATTTCTTCCAGTTTCTTTCAGTAATTCGTTTTTTTTCTGACAAACGAGTAGCATTCCATTGTGTGTGTGTGTGTGTGTGTGCATATATATTTCATTAACAAAAATTTCTCACTTATAACCTTAAAGTTCAGTGCACTCAGCTTGACAGTCAAGAAACATAAATTAACAGCATGGATTAAAAGCCACAACCCATCAATTTGTGCCTCCAAGAGGTACACCTCACCTTGAAGGATAGGCACTATTGCAAAGTCAAAAGATGGTGAAAGATACTCCAAGAAAATATAATTAGGAAACAAGTAGAAGTAGCCATCCTAGTATATGACAAAGTACGCTTCAAACCAAACAAATAAAAAAAGACACAAAGGATACTACCTACTCATTAAAGAAAAGATCCAAAGGTATTTAAAAAAAAAGAAAAAAAAAGCAAGCAAAGTATACAAATTCCTGGAAACTAACCATCCTATGGAAAAGGAGTGGACAGAAGTAAAAATGAAAAGTCAAATAATCCTAGAACTCAACAAAAGCACAACATATCAAAATCCTTAGAATGCAAGAGGAAAGTTTAAATCCCTCATTGCCTGCATCAGAAAAACAAGCAATAACAATGCAGTTTAAAGCATTAGAGGAACAAGAACGAACCAACTCCAAAAGCTGCAGACAGAGAATAGTAAGATCAGAGGATAAATAACTGAAATTGAAACAACAAAAAGAATACAAAGACTCAATAAAACAATAAGAAAAACGTTTTTAAAATTTATGACATCACAATAGTTAGGACTTATGAAGTGCTATTAATTGACCTTTCCACAAACTTTTATTGTGCTCTGAGGATAACTGCAAAATTATTTCTAGATCTCTACATATCTAAGCTGTAACAAAGCATATATATTGTGAGAACTTCTTTTACTAAAGTGATCATTTATAGCATATCACCAACTATTTTCAGAAAATTCTGAAGTAGTAGAAGGACAATGACAATTAATGACATTTCATCTACATCAAAGATCCTTTTTAATTGTACATGAAATTATTTTGCCAATTTTAAATATAATTTCCCATTCATCATAAAATATATTTTTGAAGTGCTTAGTCTTTAACTTGTAATGCACTCTTACAAAGCAAACTTGGGGGAGTAAGTGTTTACTTGATTTTCAATGCTAGGGTATAGTCAATCATGGCAGGGAAGTCACAGCTGATGGAGCAGTCATTTTATGTCCATAGTAATGCTGCTTGATTGACAAACATATGTTCTCCTTTTGTATTGAGCCAAGAACCCTTTATCCAGGGAATGGTGACACCTACTTTTAGGTTTGTCTTCCCTCAGTAATTAATGTAATCAGGATAACCTTTCAAGTTAAGAAATCCTCTGTCCTGGGAGTCTTGATTATGTCAAGTTGAAAATTGAGACTAGTCATCTCAGTAGTTAAAATGAATAATATAAAGTACTTATTTATTCTTGTTTCACATATTTTATCCTAGGGAAATGTGCTGCGTACAGGGAAATTGCATCTGCCATAATTAAATTTTATTAATATAGCTTGAAACCTTTTAATCAATTTATATTTCATCTTGTAAAGGTCAATAAATTAAGCACAATCAACTAACTGTAAATTGTTTTTGCTGAAATGCCTAAAATTTATTATTGTAGCAAATATCAGACCAATAATTTTAGAATTATAATGAAGAGACGGAACATGATTAATTTCTTTGTAGATTCAATTTGAAGTTACATGAGGATATTATATAGGAAAAATTGCTTTTAAATTCGATTATACTTCTAAATTTAAAATAAAACACAGAGTTTAAAAACTAGTTGCAAAATTTTAACTATTTTGAAGATTTATTTTTATATTAAATATGGGAGATGTTTTATACTGAGGTGCTCACTTCTGTATTCTTTTATTAATTGAACATTATCAACTAATTTAGTATCAGCAAAATGGTGAGAAACACAGTATTATTATTCTTGATATTAATGGTGATATTGTAGTGTTTCTTCCTTAAATCTTTAAAAGTAGTGATTTAAAAGATGAACATTCTTGTTAATTGAGCTCAGATACATTACCCAAGTATATACATATATATATGTATATAAATATATATATTTATACTTAGTATAAAGTGAAATTTACATACTTGTCCAAAGTATTCCTTTTACAGTTGACTTGTATGTCAGATAAGTATACAGAGGAATCTACACTATTTTGAAGCTGAAGAATGTGATTAATAACACATGCCTGCAGTCTTCAACAGACAATGTATTATTTGTCATGCTTTTCACTGCCATTACATATTGACATTTAATTAAGTCAAATTATTAGCATTTGTTTTGCTTTAAAAAGTCAAATTCTTGTAAAGATTTGGACTTCAAGAAACCCTATTATATAAAGGCTCCCATTCATAAATTTGATACCTTGGGACCACAAGTTAGAAAGAGAGAATCAGTTTCCTAAAGCTGTTCATTCTCAGACATTCAAGTACATGTGCAATCACATGCATGTCCTCTCTCTCTCTCTTTCTCTTTTTCCTTCTCCCTATCTCTATCTCTTTGTCTCTGTCTTTTTTATTTTTTTATTTTTACAAGTATATTGAGTCTCTTAAATAAATGAAATATCTAAATAAAATAAAATATTGTACTTTCAGAAAAAATATATAAATACAACATCTTTGTATAACATGAATATTGTAACTTTACAAATTTTGTTTTTTAATACTTTCTGTCATATATAAGTCTATTTTACACTCGTCCCCAAAGTAATATTACATCAACAGGAAAATCTCATTAAGGAAGAAATATACATTCTATGCAAAATGGCTTAACATCCTTGTGGCAAACTAACTGAACTTAGGAATGGAAGGATTTATTTTGGCTCTCAGTTTCAAAGATTCATTGTCAGGTGACATTATTGTTTTTGAATCCACGTTAGGTCAAAACATCATGGCAGGGCATGGTAGAGCAAAGTAAAGTACTTTCTTGTAAATGCCCAGAAGCAGTGTGCGCAAAACCTTCAAGATATTTACATTTCCATAATTTTCCTAATGCACATTGATACAAATCAAATTGTGTGCCAAAGAGTTGCATTTATTTGGTATCAGGATACCTTGAAATTGAATCAATACTTTCCTGAAAATCTTTCAACATCCGTCTCCATTGACACTGTACAGGAAGAACTATAAGTCACCTAATTGTAATTTCTTATTTCTTTGCTTAATAGGGAGATTGGAAATCTCTCCCCCATATTCCTTCCTTTCTTAAAAACACAATGTATTTCAAATGTATGTGATTAAATACAAAAGTCATTCCTTCCTGGTTACTTTATTTTATTCAATTGACTTTACCTATGAGCTTTGTAACCTACTTGTGAATGGCATTGTGTATATATATAAAATGTTCACATCAAGTGAATGTATTAATTAACCATCAATTTAACTTATTTTGAAGCAGTTTCCAAATATGTCAAACAGAAGCTTAAAAGAGTATTAACTACAAATCTTTCTATGTTTCATTATGGAAATTTCAAGATATTATGGAGTAAATATGCTTGCCTAAAAATTCATATCTTTAAAATAAATTCTTACATGATAATTAGCTACTTCCAATTAGAGCCTCTTATTTATTTCTGTGTTCTGACAACAATACATTTCTGGAATTCCCTAATATCAACATTTTAGACAAATGCTCAGATGATATAATTATGACAAAGAAACACAGAACAATCAAGCAAAAGCAACACATAAATCAGCACACAACTATAATATTCGCCAATGTATGACAGGTACAACAATCTCTTTTTCTCAGAAATTGCCGATAGGTATTTACTAATTATGAGCATAAAAAGTGCCTATAATTTTTCAGGTTATAATTAGTTATGGTGACTGATTCAGATCAAGGACTGGGCCATCAGCTGTCTCAGATTATAAATGCAAGACATTACTTGCTCTCCTCCAGTCAAGGCAATTCATTAGTTATGCTGTTTGAGAGCAGCTGTACCCTCTGAGATGTGATTTATTCATATTCCCTCAATATTACTGCAGAAGCATGGGGAGATAAGTGATTTGATGAGGCCTTGTATTTACTGTCAAATGTCATTATGTCCTGAATGTGCTTTAACAGTGATAGGAAGTTCAAGTTTCAAAGGCAAGACTAAATCGAACAACAGAAAGTCCAGAAAATCCAAGTGTGCAAAATCACACATTTCATAGTCATATATTTCTAATGGCTGCTTAGAAATCATTTAATGCCATTGCATATTACCACTTAATATTGTGAAGATATAAATATTATAAACTTTCATAACATAATTGCTGAAAAATATGAAATTATCTGATCTGTTGAGCCTAACTGTAATTGTCCTATATTGCTATAATCTAATAACCCATGTTATAAATTTTGGAAAATGAATTGACAAAAAGAAATTTGACTTGAAATAGACTATGTGATCTAATGAATGAAATTTTTAAATGAGACATTCAGTCATGGAGTAGTCTAGTCTGCCCTGGAACTCCTATTCCTTCTACATCATTTCTCTAATGTGACAAGAAGTTCTTCTAAAATAATCTTGAGGTTATGTGATAGTGGATATATAAATCAAGCATTTGTTTCCATAGATTCCTCAGCCTCATTTACATAATATCATTTCATAATGTCATTGAATAACAATATTGTAAAATATATTTCCTTATACATTCTACTGGCTAAAGGACTTCAGTGAAATTGCTGCACTAACTTTTCAAATATTTATCATTTTAACTTTTATACTAGTTAAGGTTTTAAGCATATATTTTTTACATAATCTATTCCTTTACAATGTGCATATATAGATATGCTCATTATATGTAACATCAGGTGTCTACTAAGGCCATTTGTGCTTTTTTTATTTCAACTTCTCTCATCTCTAATGAGTAAATTCAAAATGATCGTTGTTCAGTCCTCATGTCCCATCTAACTCACTGAAAAACTAAAATTCTTTGAAGAGCATAATACTCTGCCTCCTTTAAGGCAATGAATAAGACATGACTGTAGCTGAGCATGTGCCACCTATGTTCTCAAAATTAGCAGGGTAAAATTCAAAACATATATTGAAATTTCTAAAGCCAGGATCACCACAAATTAACTCAGAGTTAGAAATTCAAATCAAATATATATGTCCTCATGTTTTAGAAGTCCTGTTTCAAATTAGGTTTCTATGTCTGGATATTTCACTTAGTATTATTTCTATCAATTCAATCCATTTACTATAAAAGTTCATCACATATTAATAAATCCTAACATTAATCATTCAGTTTAATATAACCAAAGAGACGCTCTTACAACATCCACAAATGGAAAGAAACATAAGGGGGATAGAGAGGAGAAGATCAGAAAAGAACAGAAGCAAAAGAACAAGGGGTAAACAGTTTAAAAAGACTTTCATATAAGAAAAGTCTTTAAGAATAACAGGAATAGGACACAGTAGAGAGTGGGGTTAGATTCCAAGTAAATAAATATCTGCCCCCTGAATGAGAGGGAACACAAGCCTAGCAATGCAAACCAGTATCAACAATAGTAGACCAGAACAAAACTGATAGAATTCAGGTTCAGATCTCAATACTAACCATAAGTACCTGATAACTCCATCTATATACCTCTCATTTTTTCAGAAAAGATTTTGACACTTAAAATTCAACCTTTTGCAATGGAAGAGCAATGAAACAGATAACAGCAACAAAACAAGTACCAATGACCCTAAAATGTTCAACCAGAATCAGTTCAACCAAATCTCTCTTTATCCCAAAATGCAGGGAATCTTGGGGGCAAGGAAGAGGAAAGATTATGTAAGATCTACTCATAACTATTCTGTGAGAAAGCATTCAACACCAAACAACTTAAGGAAGAAAGGGAGATTTACAGTTCCAGAGGGGAAAAAAAGACTTTCATGGCAGAAGAGACATGAAGCTGGTAGGCCAAGTCCCTCCTATCCACGTGAGTGAAGGCTGGAGGATTCCTGGAGAGTCTCTCATCTTCCCAGTCTTTGGTTTTGAGGTTCCTTTTATCTGGTCCACTACTGAGAGGTTCCAACCAGATCTATGGAAGTTCCCATAGATCAAGGGCTGGTCTTTGCATTGTAAATGTGTTGATCCAGATAATCTCTTCAAGTGATCTCAGCTGATCTTAGTTAATGACACATGTGTCAGTTGACACCAAGGATTAACTATCACAGATTACAAGAGCCTAAAGGTAGGGAGGTCCATAGGTAGGCCAGGACATTCCACTGAAGCTAGGTTTGCTGCATCCAGAAACTTCCTACAATGAGACTTATCCTCACAAGATTTGCATTATGATCGACATATCAGCATTCTTCTATAAAGTAGCAAGGAATTCAGGAGAAATAATTACATGCTGGTGGAACCTTAGAGGTTAGGGATAGACAGGTGCAGGAGAATGCCCCTATAGTAGAGCTACCCAAGAAATCAATCTGCCACAAAGATCTTAGTCCATACAATGCAGACAACAGGAAGGGAACCCTGGAGCCCACATAAACAGACAGGCAGGAGGGAGGGGAAGGAGAGAGGTGGATTGGTTGAGGGAAGGGTCTGAAAGATAGCAGGGAAAAGAGGGGATGTCAGGGAAAACTACTCTTTATGCTTGTAGAACCAGAAAAAGAGAAAATAATTTTAAAAAGAAATACAAAAAATAGAAGGTTTCATACTAGTTTATTTGGTTGTAAAATTAATGAAAACATTTCAAGTATAATTGGAATAAAGACTGTGTAGTTAAGTTTGAATATACAGGTAAAGAAAAATCTTCCTATGTAGTGAAATAGGTTACAAATATATAATAAAAAAGTAAACTTATGCTTATTTCCCAATGTCCATGTAAGAACAACACATGACACATGTGTCAGTTGACACCTAGGATTAACTATCACAGATTACAAGAGCCTAAAGGTAGGGAGGTCCTACCTTTTTTTTTAAATTTTTTTATTATTATTAATTCAACTGTGCGCATGTGCGTGTGTATGTGCGCGCGCGTGTGTGTGTGTCTGTGTATGTGTATGTGTATGTGTAGAACCACGGACGAATTCTCGAACCACCATGGACCGCCCCGGGATTCACAGGCTCCGCCCTACCAGGACCAGAAGCGCAGGCTGCCCCCGCTTCCGCCTGGCGTCTATACGCGGGATCTGGGATCCGAACTCAGGACCTTCCGCCTGCAAGGCAGAGGCTTAACCCCTGAGCCACCTCTCCAGCCCCACAACACAGTTTTTTAAGGACAAGTGATACAAATTTTAAAAATCCGTATTTGTGTTATTTATTAACAGTGTCAGAGTGTTCCTTATACCTATTCAAGCCAAGAACATTGGTAATGCTACTCTAATGTATGATGAATCTAATTCTTTCAAGACTATTCTGAATTCTAAAAGTAGAAAGGGTCATGTCATTACAATTTATGTGTTATGGCTTACCATTCAGTTTTTCATTTAACTCTTGATGGAACACAAGTACTGCTTATTAACTATGAAAGCAATTAAATTGTCTTGTTCTGTGTGCACATAGAAGATAATTCTCCCAACTTTACCTAGAATGCTTCTGCTACTTCATAATATTATTAAAATTGAAGATATTCATTTCTGTTAAAATAAGCTTGATTGATTTGTGAAAACTGTATTCTACTTAAATGCTTTTGAACACATTTTAAACTGATACTAAGCTATTATAGTAATAATCTTATGATAAATAAAATAATAGTGATATACATTCTGCTGCTGGAAACTATACTTTGTCCTCAAAATGCATATTTTTAGTTATAGTATTATCTTGTAAGACTTCTACAAATTTAAATACCATTCATAGCTTTCAATTTATTCTTAAAATACGTGTTGATATTACATGCTTAATAAGTTTATGTATAAACATTGTTTTCAAATAGAATTGCATTTATGCTAGCCTATGAAAGTATAATTAATTTTATTTAACAGTAACTTCAGGAAAGCTTATCTACGGCTTTAATATAGGAAATTTAAATGATATTATTCAGCTGTTAGTAATTCTATCACAATATTTTTATTTCCTAATAATGATAATAATAAAATTTCTCACATTGATTTTTGTATGGTATTATGAAATACTGATATAATGATAATTTTTAAAGTAATTGTTCATCTGGAGAATACTTGTCTGTTGCTTGGTGTTTTTTCATATTCTGTTTTCTACCCTTTGATTACCTGTGTTCCATTTTCTTGAAGGAGTACTCAAAGATGTACTTTAAATTCATATTGTCCTCAAAGGTATACTTTAAACTCATATTGTTCTCTTGTGATACCCTTTTCTATTTCTCTTCTTCAACATGTGTATCTTGGTCACTATAATCTTTTTTAAGTTAACTTAAGAGTTCCAGCATGTTTACAGGTTATAATTTTTTCTTAATTCTGGAATGTGTATTGTTATTGATTGGTGGGATTGTGTAAGGAAAAATAAAAAAGAAGAAGCAGATTTAAATCTCTTCTACTTAGCATTTAAAAAAAGAAGTTGTTTTCTTGCAATAATGGAGATCAAGTAGATGACTGGAATCTTCCAGGCATTTAGAAATTATATATATATATATATAAAATCTTACTGTGTTTATAGATTTCTGTTCTGTACTTTTAGAGCTTTTAGAGGATGGTTAATTGCTAAACTAGAATAAACATTTAAGAAACTACCTTCTTCCTGTGATCATGACTGTTGATGTCTTTGAATCTTTCTATCTCTGAAGACTTTTAAATTTTTGTTACTTCTTGTTTTCAAAGTAAACTTATGTAGACTTCATGATATTATTTAGCTTTCTTAGTATGTAGTGCCTTAATTTTTGTAATGAATGGTAAATATTTAGAGTTAAATATGATTACACCTATATGTACATTCACAAATGTATCATACTTGAAATTTGCATTCTCTTGGCAAAGTATATGAAGAATATGAGACCTGCAAAGATGGCTCAGTGGTTCAAACTCTTGCCATGTAAACAAAAGGATTAAAATTCAGATTCCTATATCTCATGTACAAATTCCAAGTCAACATGACGTCCTTTCTAAAAGTCCATTCTCAGAAGACAGCGCCTTGGAATCCTCAGGAAAGTTGGCTAGGTCAACAACATCTGGAAGTTTGATTAGAAATCTCTCTCTAATTAAGTTTGGGAGGTTTAAACTACATATACAGATACATTCAGATAGAATTATTTTTATCCTGAATAAGTAATAGCACTTTTCTTATTTTTATAGTATATATGCTGTTCTGAAAGGTTAATGTAGACTTATTAATTTATTCTGTACAAAAGATAGAAAAATAACAATTAAATGGCCTGTCTTATTAAGCTACTATAATGTGCTTATGGCACTTATTTTTAATATTGTTCCTCTTTATCATTTTCATTAAAGATTTTTCCGGTAGAAAAGCTCTGCCTCTCCCAGCACTTAAATGTGCTGTTGCTGCACCTGAAAAAAATAATGACATCAATTCAAAGCTCCATAGAAGTCTGACAACTTTTGAGTTTCACACCACAGAAATGTTCTGAAAGCAATGAATTAGATCAGAAGAAGTGGGTGTTCCAGGAAATGACTGATGAATGTGTTTACACTGAGGACTTGTTGCTCAAGCTTTTCTCTCCAGATGATTCCTTGGCTGGCTGCTTAAACCAGGTATTTTAAAGCAGTTTCTTTCATTGAAGATCACTCATTTTATACAGGCAGCAATGATGGAAACTGGGCAAGAAGTTTAAATTTCTCTTTGTTCCTGCCACTGAGATTGACTCCAGCTATAAAAATAGCTACGGTTGTTCCAATGGGGAACGTGCAATTTCTTTGAACTAAATATATAGTATGTATCCAAGTTCTCTATGAATAAAGGGATTGATTGAGACCCTTATTACAGATAGATTAAAGAATCATATCTGTTTAGTCCTTAGAGCACATAGCATAGAATGAATGAACCATCTTCCTGTGCTCTGACTTCCACATATACTGTAGTACATGTATACCTAGTTTCTTTATTTCTCATTCTCTCTCAAGTAAGGAAATATAAAGTATATTAAGAACATAAATTATACATGCCTTTATATGAGGTTGTCATAACATTTCTATGTTATCTGTTACTCTTCCTTAAAATTATAAAATAGATAGCTGATGCAAGTTTAAATTATTATGATGTGTCTGGAGAGATGGCTCAGGGATTGACTCTGCTTCACAAGCAGAAGATCCTGAGTTTGAATCATAAGTCTCACATAAAAAAGTCAGACAAAAAGGGCAGCAGCATGCACTTCTGGCCCTGGTGGGCAGAGCCTGGAAAATCCCAAAGTAAACCAAAAGGAGATAGAAGCACTCCAGGATGATTCCCGAAGTCACCTTAAGTCCTCCACAGGGACACATTGTGCCCACTACCACACACACAAAAATATAAATAAATAAAAATTATTGTAATGGATATTTTACACAATAATATTGAGTCAAAATTAATTAAAAGTTAATTTTTAGGAAATAAAAATAATCATTTGATTGACATGGCAACAAATGAGGATTATATTTTATTACAGTAAAATAGATCAATAGTTTTCTTTGGAAGACAATCTTCCTAAATCCTAACAAAATTCAACAACAAATTAAGTAAACATTTTGTTGTTGAAGAGTAAATATAGGTTTTATCTAGTTATCTAGTTACAAATCACTAACATGATAACTTACTGTGATGATGCAATGTTCCCAGTAATCACTGCTTTAAGCTTTGATTTTTTCGGTTTGGCTCTTTTTATGATTTGACATGGTATCAGGCATTATTTTTCTTTTCACATTTAGTATACAACATAGCAAAGTTATAAACACTATTGCAGACACATATGTGTTCATTGGAAAATTAAAAATGCAACTAAAATATGACCTAGTAACTTGACCACTGGATATAACTGAAAGGAGTGGCCTCAGTATTTCAAGAGATGCTAGTTATCACACACCCACACATTCACACACACACACACACACACACACACACACACATTCACACACACACAAAGAGAATCGGGTATGCCTTCTTTGCATATATAG
Organism: Typhlomys cinereus; assembly: GCA_023101885.1. NCBI lineage: Eukaryota > Metazoa > Chordata > Mammalia > Rodentia > Platacanthomyidae > Typhlomys > Typhlomys cinereus. Next base: position 4,830,616 of record JALPQD010000020.1, read on the forward strand.
TATACATGCAACTTGTATAATATGTATATAAAATAAATGTACATTGGTATATTAAGTGCTAAAAAGAAAGCAGTTTCTTCCATTACATCATACAGAATGGAGGACAATGTTGTCTTAAAGTCTGATGAAAAAAAGCAATGATAAAATGAAACCCAAATCTTGTTTCCCATTGAAAGCTCTAGAAGCAGTAGGTCAACCATATTCTTTCATAAATGTATGTATATATTAAATTATCTATGTAATCAAAAAATAATGAAATTTTGTGGACTGTAAGTAAACAGAAAATGGTATAAAGACAAAATATAAAGAAAGTAAATATAAATTACAAAAAATCTCCAAAATTACAATTATGGAAATGTAAAATATGGCTTAGCATTCACTCTAAAAATATAAAATAATGGAATAAAATAAAATACTACAGTACTTACATGATCTTATGGAGCAGGACCTTTAATGCAATGTTTCAGAAGGAAAGTACAAACTTTACAAATGGATACAGAGTTTAATTTTTTTGAGAAAGTAACAGAAAAGAAACACAGTTGGAAACCATCTATCTATATATCCATCTATCTATCATCTATCTTTCTACTTATCTGTCTATATCTACTTATATACATATCACCTATAATCTATTTATGTATCTATCATCTATAATCTATCCTTTATGTGCAATCAATTCAAGTAGCTATTATCTATCTATATCTATATATCTGTTATCAATCAACTATCTATCTACACATTCAGTATCTGTCTTTTAAAAGAATGACGATTTACATATCAGTAAGAAAATATAGGAACATTAAAAATTAAGCCACAGAAAATGCCATTTTACTCTTCATATATCCTTTATGGGTGTCATAGTTAAGCACGGATGTCAACTTGACAGTTGAGGGTTTGAGCTCTGGCCACATTTGTAGAGAATTAGCGAACCTGAAGGAGATTGTCTAGCTGATGGGAAAGATCTGGCTCATGGTGGGTGGGACTATGCTCTGGAATAAATATACAGATAGCTGATTGAGAAAGTTGGCATTCTTGTATACACCTAGACAGACAAACTGGTCTGGCATGCGAGGATCATCCCTCCCTCAGCCATTACGTAGAGATGGTGTGGCCAGTTCCCTCAGCCATGGTGCTGGTGCATGTTCTCCTGTCAAACTGGAATATGAACTGTAATGAGACTATCATAAGAAAATATACCTTTAGTCCCTTAAGCTGTTTGATGGTGATTTATCATCAACCATGCAGGCAAACTGCAACAATGGGGATATGATTTTCTACTTGAGGTACCTGATGCAATCTATTTCTGATTAATGGAGCTCTTACTTTCTGTCTTCGAGACAAGGAAAGTCTTCAATATCTGAGAATTCAATTGTAAAGGAGAATATTAAATAATAACCTTTTCACTGCTATAATTCTCTAATTCACACTCTTTTGGAGATTTAGAAGCTGAACATTTTTCTGTTCAATATACATTGAAATGTTTTTATAAAAAATACCATTTCTTTGTGGAGTCACTATTTCAAAACCTTTATTGTTAGTAGCATTTCTAGTTAGACTATTTCAAGTTATTCAAACTCAGCATTTTCAAACCCTTTCAGACAGCACACGTAATTTCTATTTTAAATACCACAGGGGAAAATTATGAATACTAGAATGAACTAATATATACAGAAATGCATTGTTAATTTTATCTACAAACAGGTCACCCCATCTGTTCAAACATAATGCTCCAAAATAACGAATATGTTCCAAACCAAAGAGCATGGTATTTGACAGATGGAGAGGTCTGTAAGCCTGTCTGGAGTATGGGTACTGCAGAGTACATAGCAGGGTCCAATATTCCATATTAATTGGAATCTAATAGAAATCTTTTCCCAGTGAACATCAAAGTCAGCAACAATTCTACCAACTTATATACATTATAGATAACTTCATTTGATCTTTCTCACACAAAGGAAATTCCCTTTTACCATCAGAGTTAAATGTAACTCCTCATGATTGTTCTCCTAAATAAGTACACATATCAAACACTTTTCCAATAAGTTAAAATTAGTACATTTTGTTGCTTTGCATAGAATATTTGGTTGAGGGTCTTTTTAAAACAATGAATTATGATACCCCATGTGGTTCAAAATAGTCTGTGATATGTTTTGATGTATCTTTTAAGTTGAGATGTTTATCTTCCTCAGAAGCATGCAGCCAGTGAGAGACTGAATGTGAGTTCTTTGCTCTTATTTAGGTTTATAACTTTGAAACCCACTATCTAGTGAGAAATATGGCAGTGGGCCTCATTATTTCCACTTCAATGTGATTATACTGGACCACAAACATCTGTTATACAAATAACCAGGAAATATTAATACTATTTTAATCCTCATAAACTTAGTGAATGCTTCAGAAATAGAGTACACAGGCTACTAGTAAGAAAAGAATAAATATACTAATACTGATAAGGATTGCAGAATATCTAGTTTCACAAATCTGTTACACAATGTAAAATATTTTCACATTTCAAAATTCTCACACAGAGCTGGAAAGATGGCTCAGGAGTTAAGCCTCTATCTCCCAAGCAGAAGGTCCTGAGTTCAGATCCCAGGTCCCACCTAAAAATGCCAGGATGAAATAGCAGCAGCCTGCACTTCTGGTCCCTGGCAAAGCAAAAAGGATGTAGAAACAATCCAGGATGATTTCCAAAGTTACTCTTGGTTCTCCACAGGGACACAGGCTAGTGCCTCTAATACACACACACACACACACACACACACACACACACATTAATTAATTAATTAAAAATTCTCAAGCATTTTTGATTTTGCATCTCAGTAAACTTACTTATAGCTCTACTCACTTCCAAAACTGGGCAATAGTAATTATGTCCTATCACCTATGGCTGCCATTAAGTCAAGTCAGTATAACATTCAGATTTACTGAGCATTTTCATGGGTAATCTTAAAGTAAGCTAAATTTTACCTTTCTTAGATGTATTATAATTGTATGTGAATTCATGCTATAATGATATTTCCTTTGATTCTACCACAAATTAATTTTACCACAAATTAATGTACCATTAATACAATTTTACCAAAAATTCAAAATCTTACATAGATATTCATCATTTGTTATATTTCAAAACTCTAATAATGTTATGTGAAAGGAAGATAAATCTAAAAATTTGAAGCTATCCTTGAGCAGTCCCAGTCTGCCTTACCAGGGCATAAGTTATTTTTTATTTTCACACACACACAAACACACACACATTAGTGAATTCTACTAATGAATGTTTGTGATAGTGTGAATTTATTATATGATGTTATCACTGCATAAGGAGCTTCTTCAGTAGTCTGTCAAATTTATGTGAATCTATTACATAATATTTTGTGTTAACATGAAATGCTTAATGAAACATCTGCAATCTACATCTGAACTCTTTCCTAATTATGTGAATTTTACTGGACTTGTGACTTTCAAAACATATAAAGATTAATTGAAGGGCTGTGAAAGTTCCTAAGTAGGTGTTCACATGCTTCTTTGAATGGCAGTGGAAAGGCATTTCTCCTTAGTGCATGACAGATTTTTACAATATCATGGTATCGATGCATTTTATTTGATTTAGTCCAGCATATGGTTTGTAACACCAGAGAAACTACTTGCTTTCAAACATACACTACAATTCTTCACTGATACAACAGATGATCTACCTTCTGTGATTATTAATTCTATTCATAAATTTGAATACAATTCTAAATAAAATTAGATTTATTGAAAGATTGTGATAGTTATTCTTATTCCAAGCCTATTTTGGCAAGCTTTTTTTTTAAAAAAAAAAATTACTCTTTGAAATTGCACACATGTCTACAATATTTTCTATTTTCTCCATTCCGCCCCTATCACTCTTTCCTTTCCCTCCTCCTACCCTCCCAGCTTTTCTTTCCTACAAGACTTCCACTTTCCAGGGTCCTTCTCTGTTTTTCTTTTTCATTTTGGGAGTACTAAACTCTTCTAAATTATGCATTCTGACGTCTTATAATGTAGAGAGAAAAAGTGCCACAGCAAGCTGTGATGGTTAACCTCCATTGCCACCTTGGCTTGATTAACAGAGAGGAAGACTTACCCCAAAGATGGATGATATCATTGCATAGGCTGGGAGTGTAAGCAGAATGTAAGGGAAAGCCAAGAAAGGGAGCTCAGCATTCCTTGTCTGTGCTTTGTGAGACTGATGCAAGTGCCAGTGGTAAACCTTTTTCGTTTTTCTGTGTGTTCATAGCTAATTCATTTTTTTTGTAGTCTCTGTGTTTTGAACTTCATTAAAATCAACTATGAATTGATAATGAAACTTTTATCAAACTATCTTGACAATGATAATTTTCAATCAGGTTGATTTCCCTTTTATGGAAAAATCATCTTCATTACTTTAAATTTATATGTAAAGTCTCAAGCCAGCTTGCTAAGGTTTACACATAGTGCAGCTGGATTTTTATTAAAATAATCCTAAATCTACAGAATCTGAAGAAGAAATGTTATTTCTGCAAACTTTATTCTACAGCCTATGAAAACACATGTAAGTATAAGTTAAGATCCTATTTCATTTTCTAGCAATTGTTTTCATCTTGTTCTTTATAAATATTTTGCACATATTTTATTAATGTTATCTGTAAATGTCTGATCTTTATGTATATTATTATGATTAACCCTTTCTAAAATTTCAATCACAGATTGCTGCTAGGTATGACACTACTATTTTTCACTTTTCAAACATATCCTATGACCTTGATAAGAACTCAGTCTAGTAGCTATATGGGTTCTACGAGATTTTGTACATTAGATTCTAAATAGAATAGAAATTTTATTCCTTACTTTTTTCTGTCTAATATACACATGTAGATAACTAAATTTTCTCTACTCTTTTAGTGCATAGGATCTCTAGTACAAACTTTAATGATGGTTGTAAGTACAGGCATACTTACTTTATTTTTATTCATAAAGGCATATTTGATCTTTGAGTATGTATTGTTACCTCCAAGATTTTATGAAAGATTCCCCTTGTCATAATCACAGTTGCCTTTTTAAAAATGCATTTTTATTTTTCTAATTTTATAAGCATATTGAGTACATATCCCTGCTTCCCCTCATCCATCCCTCCCTTCATTCCACTCCTTTCCCTTCATCAATTCATTCCACTCCTGCCCAGCCTCCTCACTGTGTGCTTCTACGGACGCCAGAGTTCCTTCTGACTTGTCTACTTTGATGGCAGTTCAGACATCTTGTGTCATATCAGGTTACTTCTCTCAGGCATTTCCCTTCACTCATGCAGGTTTAGTCCTCAAGATTTCTACTGTGTGTTTTTATCTTTCATGAGTTCCTTGATAATCTATGGGGACATGTTGGAATGCCAATTTTTTTTTTGACCTTCAGTTTCAGTTTATGTCTGCTCCAGTCATTTCTCTGTGTTTTTTATTATTATTGTTTTTCTGCTGATATAAATGTAATAGGTAACCCTGTGCCCTCCCTCCTTCCATCCCTCCCTGGACTTCCCTGTTTCCTTCCCCCTTTTCCCTTTCTTTCCCCCCTCCCTCCTTTTCTCCCAGTGCCCCCTCCCCCCATCTCTGAAGCATCCTTTAATGTGTATATCAAACTTTCCTCTGGGTCCTCCTATCTGATGAGGTGTAAGGACTCAGTGGCATTTCCTAGAACTCTTTCTTATGTTCCCCTTAAGTATAGGAACACTATTGTGACTGCTAATATCTTGCTTCCAAGGATCCTAGTGCCTTGAGTCCATGCTAGACTTCGAGGGATCAATGATAAGTTGGTCATTGTGCAGATCATGCAGAGTTCCTATTATAATTGCTTTGGCCCTAACTTGTGTGGAGTATCTTGCATATCATGACTCCTCCCATCCTTGTGCTCTTACAATCTTACCTCCCCCTCTTCCACAAATTTCCAGAGCTTCAGGATGGGGAGAGATTAGGCTGGCCTAGTTCCTGGTGGTTAATATAGAGTCTCTGATGTTCTGAATTATGGTTTGTTGATTTTGTTTCCAATTTTGCTGCTCCTGCAATGCCCTTGGCTCCATCCTATGGGTATTGGATGTCATCCCCTGGCCAGAGATAAAAAGCTGTTAAAATAGAGTCATATTATAAGGATAGATTCAAAGGTAGATGGAATAAGAGTAGGAGACTGCAGTTAGGGGTGGGTCAGTCTCCCACTGCAAAATGGTTACCTTTGTTCTGCCAGACTGTATGCCCTCCCTTTCTGGTAAGATCATACCTCATCAGTTGCAAGTGACCAGGAAGGACAGTCTGTGAGCTTAACCAGATGTCTCATTTCTTACTTGCAGTCCTTTTTTTTTTTTAAGAGTGAAAGGGAGATTTATTCAACTTACAGTTCCAGAGGGGAGAATCTCTCTTTCATGACGGAAGTGACATAGCTGGTGACTGTAGATGGACCAAGTCACAGAAGACATCAGGTAGGCTAATTGGTGACAATTGAAGGCTGTAGGATTCCTGGAGTCTCTCTTCTTCATTGTCTCTTGTTCTATAGTACTTTTTATATGGTCCACTAGGAGGTTCCCATGAGTTCAAGGGCTGCTCTTGCATTGTAAAGTAGTCACAGCTGATCTTAGTTAAGATCAGGCATGTCAAGTTGACACCCAGCATTAATTATCACAAGTCCACCCCTTGTCAACTTGACACCAGATCACATTTCCTTAGGCCATTCTTAATCTCCACATAAAACAGTAAGATTTATAATTCTGCCTAATATATTGTAGCTATCCAAGTACAATAGCATATTCATTATTTTTCCCAGGATAAGTGACAATGTCTCTTGAGAAATAGTATCCCATAGCACAACATCATAATGTAGATTTCAATATTTTATCACACAAATACAGATTAACATTATATTACATAGCTTAAATATCTTCTTAGTGCAAGCCATACTCAGTCCAACTTTAAAAGTCTCAGTACAGACTACATTAGTCGTACCAATACAGGCCCAAAAGGCTATAAGCCAAAGCCTCATATAAAATCACAAGACAAATTATATACTTCCAACATGCAATGGCACAGAATAAACATTCCCATTCCAAAAGGAAGGAATGGGGTCATATCCTGGAAAGATCAGGCTATAATGAAATGGAAAACCATCAGAATCCCTAGTCCAACAGGTAAGCCTCTCATTGAAAACATTTCAGTTCCAAAGAGCTTCGGTTCCTCCACTCCAATACAACTGCCCAAGGAACACATCTCTCTTTGCTGACTGCTTCCAGGGTATACAGCTGTCCTTGGCAGATATCCCATGTTGTCTCTGATATCTCTAACATCTTTATTTCTCAATGGCAAACCAGGCTTTAACTCCACAGCACAAACTGCCTTTCTTGGGTCTGTAAACTGCAGGCTTTCTGCCACATGCTGCCTGGATTTTCCCATTTCTCTGAAACTTTGGAGGAGAGATCCATGACTTCCTCCCTCTTGTATCTTTGTGGCTCTAAAACCAGAACCACATGGACAATAATGCCAGGTCTGATGTAGGCTAGGGTTAGAGATTGGCCCCCTTGAATCACACCTGATTTAGTTTCTCTGTGCTGACATATATTACAAAAATTCTCTTTTTCTACTGGGCAGTTGCTTTAGGGGAGAAACAGAACTTTGCTTTGGAACTTCACCCTTCAGTTCATTCTTTCCTAAAGGATTTGCATTCTTATGGGTAGGAGTTTTCTCTGAGAATCTTGCCCTTCTATTATCCAAATTGAGAGCAGGCTTTGGTTTACTACTGGAGCTAATCTCTTTAACAGTCAACATTTTGTCCTCTACTTCTTGGTTTGACTATATTTTCTGTTGCATTTTCATCAACAATACAGTTTCTTCTTTCTGCCTGATTCTTTGCTCTTTTTTCATAACTCTGAAGACAACTAAAAAGTAGCCATATCACATTGTCAAGACTACATTATTTTGAAATTCTCTCCACTAAGCACTCCAGTTTAACCTCAGGAAAGCTTTCAGGACAAGGGCAAAAATTCACTAAACTCTCTGCCAACACATGACTCCATTTGTTACTCGTTCAATTGCAAACACAGTCTCTGTTCCCCTCTGGACTATCAAAACCTGAGTCTCTCATAGCATTGCTCTCTTTGGCAATCTCACAAGAAAGGCCCATTTGGCCCCATTGCCAAGATGCAAGGACTTTCCCAGCACAAAGTCCCAAAGTTCTCCACATTTCTCCAAACAAACAGTTCCACAGGCACAGTAGCCACATCGCAGGATTGGCCATGCTTCTTGGTTCCAACTTCTCTTAGCCTCACAGATTCACGTTATAATACCAGATGCTCTTAATCTCACAGCAATACCTGTCACTCCTGGGACAAATTACTGAAAGTAACCTTTCGACTATTGCTGTGAGAAAGCATTCAAAATCAAACAACTTAATGGAGAAAGGGAGATTTATTCAATTTACAGTTCCAGAGGGGAGAAAGAGACTTCATGGGAGAAGTGATATGCCTAGTGGCCACAGGCAGGCTGAGTCACAGCAGACATCAGGTAGGCTAGCAGGTCACAATTGAAGGCTGTAGGATTCCTGAAGAGTCACTCTTCTTCATTGTCTCTTATTCTATGGTACCTTTTATATGATCCACTGCTAGGAGGTTCCCATGAGTTCTAAGGCTGGTCTTGCATTGTAAAAGTGTTGATCCAGATAATCTCTTCAGGTGGTCTCAGCTGATCTGACTTATTTGATACCAGGAATTAAGTATCACAGCTGCATACACCCACTTGTTTGGAAACCAAGCAAACTACAAACATTCTCCTTTAGTACGCAGAGAGTCAGGGTAGGCCAGGGGGTGACTTAGGTAGCCCGATCCATGAGCAGAGACTCCAGACTCCTTTTTTATCCCAGAGTTACACTTCATTTGAGTCTGTCTCCAGATGTCTGCCTCCTTCCAGGACCACATTGTGTCTTCATCTCACATGAGGAGGCCTGTTGTCTATCCCACACCACTGAGGCATCACACTATTGTCCTATTTTGACAATTTCTCCCTCCTGATGACTGCAGTCTGGCATCTCTAATTATGTTATGTCCAAGTAAATTTGAAATCCATTTATTGAATGGTCCCAATGATTACATGTTCTCTGAGACTCCTATGTATGGCCTTGAGAAACTTGGATTCCAGACAGAGGCATTGGGAGGGTTGATGTGCCTTTCATGATCTTTAACACATGGTTGCCCTGCCCTGAAATCTTCTTCACTCTGTTTTCTCTTCATGTTAATTTTGTCTTTTTCTATTGGCCGTCTGGCTTCTTGTAGTCCTCAGTTACTGCATCATGAAAGTCCTGTGAGTGTAGTGGAAATTTTGAGGTGAAGACTTGATGCAGTTTGTGGTAGTTTGGGGTTGTAAAGAGTTTCATAGAACTGATTACCTCTGAAGCACTAGATCTGCATGGATCTTCTTCATGGAGACAGACCTGCCGTCCTTGGCCTCCGGAGCCTGCTCGTTGTCCGTGATGACCTGAGGCTGCAGGGGCCAGTGCTGCTGCAGCCCGTCTGCCTGGCTCATCCTCCCCGGCGCCTCTACCGGGCCAGCACTCGCGTGAAGTGGACAGGCGGCCCCGCCCCTGGGGACTTGCAGTCCTTGATGGTGGCCTATTATCTCTGCTGTAGCAGGATCCCCTGTCTCCTAGTTTCTGAAGGGGCCCTCCTTCCCCTTCTCTCCTGTTTATAATCTTTGCAATTACTGTAGGTATTGCACAGATTTATCTTTGAGTGTGTCTCTAAGTGGGTTTGGTACAAAGATACATCTATTAGGGAGTACATACAGTACTTAATTTTCTATATGTGGGATACTTCATAATTGTTTCTAATTCCATCCATTTCCTGGCAAATTTCATTAATTCATCATTTTTGATGGCTGAGTAGTATTCCATTGTATAAATGTACCACATTTTCCTTATCCACTTGTCAACTGTTGGACATTTGGGTTGATTCCATGACTTTGCTATTGTAAGCAGTGCTGCTATGAACATGGTTGTGCTTGTGCTATCAAGGTTAATTTTTGCTGTATGGGGGGCTTTTCCCAAAAGTGGAATAGTAGGATCATACGGCATTTCAATCTTTAACTTCTTTAAGAATCACCAGACTGCTCTCCAGAGTGGTTGTATGAGCCTGCATTCCCACCAACAATGCAGGAGAGTTCCCCTCTCTCCACATCCTCTCCAGCATTTGGTGTTGTTTGTATTGTGGATATTTGCCATCCTAACTGTGGTGAGATGATATCTCAGGGAGGTTTCGATTTGCATTTCCCTGGTGGCTAAGGATGTGGAGCATTTTTTAAGGTATTTTAAGATAATTTCATCCTTGGTAAAGTTTCTCTTAAGTTCCAAGGCCCATTTTTTAACTGGGCCATTTGTTTCCTTGGTATTTAGCTTTCTTTGTGCACTCTGGATAATAGAGTTCTATCAGATGTATGGTTAGTGAAGATTTTCTCCCATTCTGTGGGTTGTCTTTGTACTTGAGTTATAATCTCTTTATCTGAACAGAAGCTTTTTAATTTCATAAGATCCCATCTATTGAGTGTTGGTTTTATTGACTGCACTATTGGATTTCTGATTAGGAACTGTTGGCCTAGTCCAATCAGCTCCAGGGAGTTCCCTACCCTTTCAACCAGGTTTTTATAGTCTCTGGCCTTATATTGAGGTCTTGATCCATTTGGAATTAAGTCTTGTACATGGTGACAAGTATGGGTCCAGTTTTAATCTTCTGCATGTGGAGATCCAGTTTTGCCAGCACCATTTGTTGAACATGCTATTCTTTTTCCATTGGATTTTCTGGGCCCCTTTGTCAAAGATGAAATGGTTATAATTGTGTGGGCTTATATCTGGGTCTTCAACCCTTATCCATTGATCTGTGTGTCTATTTTGGAGCCATTACCAGGCTGTTTTTATAACTATGGATTTGTAGTATAGACTAAGGTTTGGTATGGTAATACCTCCAGTAGTGTTTTTGTTACTCAGGATTGTCTTTGCTATCCTGAGTCTTTTGTGCCTCCATATGAACTTTGAGATTGTTTGGTCAACTTCTTTGAAGAATTGCTTTGGGATTTTAATTGGTATAGCATTTAATTTGTATATTGCCTTTGGTAAGATGGTCATTTTTACGATGTTGATTCTGCCAATCCAGAAACAAGGGAGGTCTTTCCACCTTCTAGTGTCTTCTGTAATTTCTTTCTTTAAGGTTTTAAAGTTTTCATTGTAAAGGTCACTTACTTCCTTGGTTAGGTTAAATACAAAGGTATTTCATTTTTTTAGGGGTATAGTAAATGGAATTGCTTCTCTCAGGGCTTTTTCACTTCTTTCATTCTGTGCATATAGGAATGCCACTGATTTTTGTATGCTTACTTTGTTTTTTATTTATTATTCATTCAATTGTGCGTGTGTGCGCATGTGCGTATGTGTGTGTGTTTGTGTGTGTCTGTGTAGAACCATCGGCGAATTCAAGAACCACCATGGACCGCCTCCACCTCCACCTTGTTTATTCTTCCCTGGGATTGACAGGCTCTGCCCTACCAGGATCAGAAACGCAGGGTGCCCCAGCTACTTCCTGGGGTCTATACGTGGGGTCTAGGAGCCGAACTCAGGACATTCTGCCTGCAAGGCAGAGACTTAACCCCTGAGCCACCTCTCCAGCCCGTTGTATGTTTACTTTGTATCCTGCTACCCTGCTGAACTTCTGTATTAGTTCCAGGAGTTTCCTGGTGGGATTTTTGGGATCACTCAGGTATAAAATCATGTCATCAGCAAATAGAGATAACTTGACTTCTTCTTTGCCGATTTGAATCCCTTTTATATACCTTTCTTGTCTTATGGCTTCAGCCAAGACTTTAAGTACAATATTGAAGAGAAGTGGTAAATAGTGGAGAGCCTTGTCTAGTTCTTGATTGAAGTGGGAATGCTTCGAGTTTTGAGTATAATCCTTGCTGTGGGCTTGTTGAAGATAGCTTTTATTATATTGACAAAGATTCCTTCCATTCCAACTGTCTCTAGGATTTTAATCATAAAAGGTTGGATCTTGTCAAAAGCTTTTTCTGCATCTATTGAGAGTATCATGTGGTCTTGGACTTTAAAATGGTTTATATGGTGGATTAAGTTTATTGATTTGCATATGTTGAACCAACCTTGTGTGCCTGGGATAAAGTCTACTTGATCCCTGTGAAACATCTTTTTGATTTGTTTTTGAATCCGATTTGCTAAGACTTTGTTGAGAATCTTTGCATCTGTGTTCATCAAGGAGATTGGCCTATAGTTTTCTTTTTTAAGTGTATCTTAATTAGGTTTTGGGATTAAAATGATATTAGCTTCATAGAAAGAATCTGGTAGTGCTTTCTTTTGGTATTTGATGGAACATTTTAAGGAGTATTGGTGTTATTAGCTCTTTAAATGTCTAGTAAAACTCTGCGCTGAATCCATCTGGTCCAGGACATTTCTTGGTGGGAAGATTCAAGATTACTTCATCGATTTTCTCATATGTTATAGGACTATTTAAATAGTTCACAACATCCTGATTCAATTTAGGTAAGTTGTGCTTACTTAAAAAATCATCTATTTCTTTTGTGTTGTCAAATTTCACAGAGTTTTTGAAATATGTCATTATAATACTCTGAATTTCTTGGGTATCTTTAGTGATAACTCCATTTTAATTTCTAATTTTGTTAATTTGTGTTTTTTCTCTCTTGCTTTTGGTTAATTTAGATATGGGTGTATCAATCTTATTGATTTTTTTTTCAAAGAACCAGCTTTTTGACTGGTTGATTCTCTGTATTGTTTTCCTAATCTAATTTTGGATATTTCTACACTTATTTTGCTAATCTCTCTTCTATTGGTTTTGGGATCAGATTGCTCTAGTGTTGCTAAAGCTTTAAGCTGCATTGTTAAGTTATCTGATTCTGATGTTTCCATTTTTTGATGTAGGCATTAAGAGTTGTGAACTTACCTCTTAGGACAGCTTTCATTGTGTCCCAAATATTTTGATAAGTTGTATTTTCATTTTCATTCAGTTTCAGGAAATCTTGAATTTCTTTTTTAATTTCTTCCTGGATCCAATTCTCGTTCAGCATCATAGTGTTAAGTTTCCAGGAGTTAATGTATTTTTTGTTGTTTACTATTTTGTGGATGTCAAGCTTTAGACCATGGTGGTCTGATAGGGTACAGGCTGGAATTTCAACTTTCCTGTATATGTGGAGATTCGTTTTGTGGCCCAATATATTATCTATTTTGGAGAAAGTTCCATGTGCTGCTGAGAAAAATGTGTATTCTGTGGTGCGTGGATGAAAAGTTCAATAGAGATCTGTAAGGCCCATTTCTTTAATGGTTTGGTTGAGTTCCAAAGTGTCTCTGTTAAGCTTTTGGCCTGTTGATCTATCCCATGTTGAAAGGGCGGTGTTAAAATCCCCAAGAATTATTGTTTGGGGGTTGATTTCTTGCTTTAGATCCTGTAGGGGTTTCTTAATGAATGTGGAGGGGCCCATATTAGGTGCATATAAGTTCAGTATTGTGAAGTTGTCCTGGCGAATTGTACCTGTGACTAAAATGTAGTATCCATCTTTGTCCCTTAATGATTTTTTTTGGTTTGAAGTCCACTGTGTCCGAAAGCACAATGGCTACCCCTGCCTGTTTCCTGGTTCCATTAGTTTGCAGAATTTTTGAGTAGCCTTTTATTTTTAGGATGTGCCTATTTTTTGTGTTGAGATGAGTTTCCTGAAGGCAGCAGATTGATGGTTTTTGTTTTTTAACACAAGTTTGTAATCTGTGTCTCTTGATCGGTGAGTTAACCATTGACATTTAATGTTATAATGGAGAAATTATTTTTAATTCTGGACATTTTTTATGTTTAGTGGATATTGTAAGCATATTGTTTTATATGTATATTTTGGTGGTATTATACTTCCCTTCTGTCCTCCTGGATACGCTTGTCCTTTTCTTCAAGCTTGAGTATCATTTCCAGCATTTTTTGAAGGCCTGGTTTTGTAGACATGTAAAGCTTTAAGTTGTCTTTTTGCTGCAAAACTTTTCTTTCTCCCTTGATCATGATGGATAGTTTTGCCGGGTATATCAGTCTTTGTTGACATTTTTGCTTATTTAATACTTGAAGTATGTCTCTCCAAGCTCTTCTTGCTTTTACTGTTTCCATTGAGAAGTCATTTGTTATTTTTATAGGTTTATCTTTAAAAGTGACTTGGTTTTTTTCCCTTGAAACTCTCAGTACCTCTTCTTTGTCTTGAACATGGAGTGCTTTGACTATTATTTACCATGGCAATTTTCCATTTTGGTCATATCTATTTGCCATGTGGAATGGCTCTTGTATTAGGATGGGCCTCTCATCCTTTAGTTGAGAGAAGTTTTCATTTATGATAATTTGAAAAATTTCCTCAGGTGTGGTATTTTGAGATTCTTGCTCTGGTATTCCATGAATGTACATGTTAGGCTTTTTCAGGGTGTCCCATATCTCTTGAATGTTCCTCTCAAGTATCTTTTTGGTTTAAGAACCTCTTCCATTGAGTTGGTTAATTTTCCAACTTTGTCTTCAAGATCTGAAATTCTATTTTCTGCTTTGTTAGTTCTGCTGATAAGACTCTCTATTGAATTTTGGGTTGAAGATAACTTGTCTTTTAGTTTGATTTTAAAGTCTGCCTGCGACTGTTTTAACTGTTCTAGGTCTATTTTTGTTTCTTGAACTGTTTTTCTCAACTCCTCCAAGTGTCTGTTGTGTTCCTGTTCAAAGTGGTTGATGTGGCTGTTTAACTCCTCCTGGTTTTCCTCTTTCATAGTATTGATCATGTTAATAATCATAGTTTGAAACTCGTTATCTTGGGTCTGGCTTTCTTGGCTATTATCTGTGAATTTGTTCTAGGGTTAATTCTTTCTGTGGGAGATTTGTCTTCCTGGGTTTTGTTTCTCATGGATCTGCACTTTGATTTGGGCATTGCCATTTTGTCTCTTAAGATCTTTCAGTTTCTGTATGTTTTTGACTGAACTGATTTAGTTCGTATTACTAATTTCGGGCAGTTATACTAGTGCCTGCCTTGTAGTTGGGTATGTTTGTCTGCTGTTAGTATTATTTCTTAGATGAGGTTATTAGGCTGTTAGTACATCAGTTAAGTCAGGTTAAGTAGACAGAGGGTGAATATTAGTATGGTAGTACACTTTTACGTTTTAGTATCTTGGTGATATGTGAAGATTTCATATATTTTTGGGGTGGCTGTATGGAAAAGTTAATCTACAGTCATTAATAACAAAAAGGAACAATATGGTAAAAAAAAGAGGTTTACTAATCTTTGGGCTAAATGTGAAGAATCTCTCCCATGTGATAGGATGATTTTAGAGGACTTCAGATGTATGGCCTTTGCTCCTTAGAGCTTTGCTTGGGTTTTCTTTGGATTCTGTTGAATTCTGAGTAGCAGTGAGTGTCCCTGGTGGGTCAGAGTGGCAGAGGAGCTGATGGTGATGGCAGAACTCTTCACCTGGGACCTGGGACTTGTCTTAGTGGCCCACCCAGGCTCCAGAGATGGAGGACCCAGAGCAAGTCCTGTCCCAGTCAGGTGGGCTGGGATGCAGGACCAACCGAGAAAGAATCCCGTCTCGGGCAGGCAGGCAGGTGGGAGGAACAAAGGAATGCCAGATATTAAGCAGGTCTAGTAAGGACAAATCTCACTGAAGAAAGTTCATAGATCCAAAAGTTTTGCCTTTAATAGAATGTCATGTCCAACGGTAAGCTTTGCAAACTTTACATTCTTACAATCTCACTGCTCCCTCTTCTGCAAGGTTCCCAAGTCCTTTTGATGGGGAGAGATTAGGTTGGCCTGATTCTGGGTGAACCTGCTGGATTGCCAGTACTCTATATAAGGATGGCCCTTGCTATACACTTCATTACTTTCTATTGCCTGAGGCTGCATTCTGCAAGGTTGTTGAGATCCTCTACCTCTGTTATAGAAGAGCATTTCTAGGTTGAATGTTAAGTATTCTTCAATTCTGTGGGTATAATAGCAGCTCTTTACAGAACAGCTTGTCATACTGTCTTCCTACCTATTGGTCCATAGGCTGATTTTTCCCTCTTGATCTATTTCATTCCCTTTTCTAGGTTCTTGTTCTAGTTAACAGTAACAGGAATGTGTTCCATTCTGACAAGCAGATCTTGAGTTCAATCAGAAAGGTCTTGGTTGTCTCCTTGATACACATGCCACTAGTCCACTGGTTGTTACCACTGGCTATGGTGATTTTTATTGCACCTTGTAAATTTCATGGGTTGATAAGATCTGTGATTATTTCTATCCTCCAGTATTTCTTGTTGTTGTGTAAGCTATCCAGCAAGGAGGAAGTTCTCAGACCAGTTCTAGTTGACATATTTTGCCCATGTTCTCTGATCCATATGTGTTGCACCTTCAGTAATAGGGTCTACTGACAGTTTTTTTTTTAATTTTTTTATTATTTATTCAGTTGTGCGTGTGTGTGTATGTATGTGCGCGTGTGCGCGTGTGTGTGTGTCTGTGTGTGTGTAGAACCACGGACAAATTCGGGAAGTACCATGGACCACCTCCACTTCCTTCTTATTTACTCTGCCCGGGGATTCACAGGCTCCGCCCTACCAGGACCAGAAACGCAGGCCGCCCCTGCTTCCACCTGGTGTTTATATGTGGGATCTGGGATCCGAACTCAGGACCTTCCTCCTGCAAGGCAGAGACTTAACCCCTGAGCCACTTCTCCAGCCCCTACAGTTTGTTTTTTTTTTTTTTTTTTGAGAGCAACAAGAGCAATAGTAAAAGCCTATAATGTTTGGGGCCTTTGAGTCCTCTCTGACCAACATTTTATCAGGAAGTATAATTTATTAACTGGGATCTAAGTGAATCAGCTCTGGGCTATTTTTCCCTTGTTTTCATCCCTCTATGCACCTCTGCACAGGGAATGCCCATTCTTGTTCTTTTCTTTAAAAAATATTTATTGACATATTACCACTACAGAAGGTTCCTTTGGGGTTACTTCCCACAATCTTAGGTGTTTTCTATAAATCCCTCTCCCTCTATTCCTCCAATTTCACATCTCCTCATACCCTGCTTTGAAAGTTGCCCTTCATTGTATTGTGTAGGCATTCATAATATGTACAACCTGACTTTGCTAAATGCTTAATCTGAAATGATTAATCTGTGTAGATGTGTGTATATTATTTTTATTCATTATTGTTTTTACTCTTCATTACAATAATTCATTTATAAAAAATTGATCTTACCTCCTGGGATAAATAATTTTTTGAAAATTTTTATTCGTGAAGAAGAGGAGAAAGAGAGATGAAATAGGAAGAAGTGTGAGAATAGTGTGGTCTGTGGAGAATAATACTCAGTATTTTCTGTTTAAATGTTATCATTGATTTTTGTATTAGTATATTCAGGATTTCTAAAACATTTTGGGAGACTGGGGAGATGGCTCAGTACTTAAAACTTTTACCTCATAAACAAAAGGATCAAATACCAGTTAAAAATACCAGGCAGAAATGGAGACAGCCTGTACCCCAAGTCCTGGGTGGTAGACCCTAGGAAACCCTAGAACAAAGCAATAAGACAGTAATAGACTTCAAGATGATTCCTGAAGTCGTACCAAACCAAAGCAATAAAGAGGTGTTAGAATCCAAGATGATTCCTGCAGCAGTCCTTGGGATTTCACAGGCACACACAGTGCCTTTTACTCACACCTACACACATTTTCACAACTATACCCACACACAAAAAAGTTAGAAAAATTATAAAGCTTTCATTTTCTATAAATATTTTTGCAGAAATAATCATATTTTATTGTTAGATCTCCGTAGCTTAGCAAAGTTTATGAAATTCAGTATTAGAAAGATTTTCAACCATATATTCACTAACATTAATAATAGCAATGCTGTATAGTTTCCATGCTTTCTAAATTATCTTTGTCAGAATTTATTTTGGTTTTAAATAATTCTTATTAATGCATTTCTGCAGATTTTATATTTTTCAGAAATTATGTTTTTTGTATTTATTTCAACCTTTATACAGCTTCATTAGGCATATTTTTCATGAGCAATAATGTTTGACACAGGCCATAGGCTGCAATTAGTAACTGTATACAAGAACTTTCAAGCTTCCAACTTGTTAAAGCTATTAATACTGAAAGCCACTATAAAACACAATGGATAGGGAAAGGTTAGAGTTACGGTAACTGTCTTTATTGTTTATAAATTAAAGATTACAAGAGCTATCAGCACTTGATCTAGAAGTTTCCCTTTCACATGGAAAGTTTTCAGTACAGCCCTTTACCCCACCCCGCTCCACCTGTAGGGACGCTCGGGGTCCAGCCAGGCCTCACCCCGCGACCTAGGTAAGCCCCGCCCACGCCCACCCACCAGAACCCCAGGTCAGCCCAAAGGGACCCGTCTCCGACTCCCACCATCCAGCCGGAGCCGTGCACAGGGCCTAGGGACGAGGAGGACCTCCCCCTGTGCCTGGACCCCACCACAGCTGCCCTCGGGTTAAATACCTCCACGCCTACGCCCCCATTCTCCCATTCCCCACCTCGCTCCCCTGGTCTGGACACCCGAGCGCAGTCCAGCCAGGCCCACCCGGCGACCTAGGTAAGCTCCGCCCTGCCCACCCACCAGAACCCCAGGCCAAATAATTCAGTTTAGTGAAATTGAAAGATCTTAAGAGTTAAAACAACAATGCCAAAGTCAAAGTGCAAATCCATGAGAAGCAACACACAAATAAACAAATTTCCCACTGAAGAAATAAATCCCATAATGTTAGACTCCAACCAGAACAAACCCGCGTAAAACGGCCAAGAAAGCCTGAGTTAAGATAACGACTTTCAGGGCTGGAGAGGTGGCTCAGGGGTTAAGCCTCCGCCTTGCAGGCGGAAGGTTCTGAGTTCGGATCCCAGATCCCACGTATAGACGCCAGGCGGAAGCGTTTCCGGTCCTGGTAGGGCGGAGCCTATGAATCCCGGGGCAGAAGGAGGTGGAGGCATCCATGGTGGTTCGCGAATTCGTCAGTGGTTCTACACACACACAGACACACGCGCGCACATACACACGCACATGTGCACAGTTGAATAACTAAAAAAAAAAATTAAAAAAAAAAGATAACGACTTTCAAAATATGATCATTACCATGTTCAATGCTATGAAAGAGGAAATCAGGGAGGAATTACATAATCGAATCAATCCCTTTGAAGAGAAAACACAAAATCCAAGAAGACCAATATTTCACCGGAAGAATTAACCCCATAATGATGGATTCCGACCAAAACAAATTCACAGAAAATAGCCGAGAAAACCAGACGCAATATAACGTTTTTCAGAGTATGATCATTACCGTGATTAACACTATGAAAGAGGAAATCTGAGAGGAGTTAAAAAACCGCATTAACCACTTTGAACAGGAACACAACAGGCACTTGGAGGAGTTGAGAAAAACAGTGCAAGAAACAAAAACTGGCATAGAGCAGTTAAAACAGACTCAAGCAGAGTTTAAAACTGAGATACAAGACAAGTTATCTTCAACCCAGAACTCCACAGAGAGTGTTATCAACAGAACTAATGAAGCAGAAAACAGAATTTCAGACCTTGAAGATAAAGTGGGAGTACTAACCAGCTCAATGGAAGAGGTTGTTAAAGCCAAAAAGATACTTGAGAGAAATATCCAAGAGATACGGGACACCCTGAAGAAGCCTAACATGCGTTTTCATGGAATACCAGAGCAAGAATCTCAAAATACCACCCCTGAGGAAATTTTTCAAACGATCATCAAGGAAAATTTTCCTCATCTAAAAAAAAGAGAGACCCATCCATATACAAGAGGCATTCCGCACCCCAAACAGATACGAACAAAACAGAAGCACCCCACGGCAAATAATAGTTAAAACACTCCACATTCAAGATAAAGAAGAGGTACTGAGAGCTTCAAGGGAGAAAAAACAAGTCACTTTTAAAGGTAAACCTATTAAAATAACAAATGACTTCTCAGTCGAAACAGTAAAAGCAAGAAGAGCTTGGAGAGACATACTTCAAGTTTTGAATGAGCAAAAATGTCAACCCAGGCTGATTTACCCTGCAAAACTATCAGTCATGATCGAGGGAGAAAGAAAAATTTTCCAGCACAAAGACAACTTGAAAGGATACATGTCCACCAAACCAGGCCTTCAAAAATTGCTAGAAATGATACTCAAGCGTGAAGAAAAAAACAGGCATATCCAGGAGAACAGAAGGCAAATATAGCACCATTAAAAGTGAAGCAATATACTTATAAAAACTACTAAACATAATAAATGTCTGGAATTAAAAATATTTTCTCCATTATAACACTAAATGTTAATGGACTTAATTCACCGATCAAGAGACACAGATTACAAACTTGGATTAAAAATCACAATCCATCAATCTGCTGCCTGCAGGAAACCCATCTCACCACAAAAGATAGGCACACTCTAAAAATAAAAGGCAGGTCAACAATTCTACAAGCAAATGGAAGCAGAAAAAAGGCAGGGGTAGCCATTATGCTATCAGACAAAGTGGACTTCAAACCAAAGAAAATTATAAGAGACACAGATGGATACTACATTTTAGTCACAGGTACAATTCACCAGGAAGACTTCACAATACTGAAAATATATGCACCCAATACGGGCCCCTTCACATTCATTAAGAAAACCCTACAGCGTCTAAAGCAAGAAATCAACCCCCAAACGATAATTCTTGGGGACTTCAACACCGCCCTGATGAAGATGAAGAAAACAATAGAAAAAATCAACCAATCAAAAAGCTGGTTCTTTGAAAAAATCAATAAGATTGATACTCCCCTAGCTAAATTAACCAAAAGCAGGAGAGAGAAAACCCAAATTAACAAAATCAGAAATGAACATGGAGTTATCACTACTGATACCCAAGAAATCCAGAGAATTATAACATCATATTTCAAAAACTTATACTCTGTGAAGTTTGACAACACAAAAGAAATGGATGAATTTCTAAGTAAACACAACTTACCTAAATTGAATCAGGAAGTTGTGAATTATTTAAATAGTCCTATAACATATGAGGAAATTGAGGAAGTAATCTTGAATCTTCCCACAAAAAATCTCCTGGACCAGATGGATTCAGCACAGAGTTCTACCAGACATTTAAGGAGTTAATAATACCAATACTCCTTAAAATGTTTCATCAATAGCAAAGGAAGAACCACTAACAATTCCTTCTATGAAGCTAATATCGTTTTAATCTCAAAACCTAATAAAGACTCACTTAAAAAAGAAAACTATAGGCCGATCTCTCTGATGAACACGGACGCAAATATTCTCAACAAAGTTTTAGCAAATCGGATTCAAAAACATATTAAAATGATTATTCACGGGGACCAAGTAGGCTTCATCCCCGGCACACAAGGTTGGTTCAACATACACAAATCAATAAATGTAATTCATCATGTAAACCATTCCAAATGCCAAGACCACATGATACTCTCCATAGATGCAGAAAAAGCTTTTGACAAGATCCAGCAGCCTTTTATGATCAAAACATTAGAGACAGTATGAATGGAAGGAACCTTTATCAATATAATAAAAACTGTATACAACAAGCCCACAGCAAGGATTATGCTCAATGGGGAACAATTGGAAGCATTGCCACTTCGATCAGGAACTAGACAAGTCTGTCCACTCTCACCACTTCTATTCAATATTGTACTTGAAGTCTTAGCTGAAGCCATAAGACAAGAAAGGGACATAAGAGGGATTCAAATAAGCAAGGAAGAAGTCAAGCTTTATTTGCAGATGACATGATCTTATACCTGAGGGATCCCAAAAACTCCACCAGGAAGCTCCTGGAACTAATACAGAAGTTCAGCAGGGTGGCAGAATACAAAATAAATGTGCAAAAATCAGAGGCCTTCCTATATGCCCGGAATGAAAGAAGTGAAAAAGCCTTGAGAGAAACAATCCAATTCACTATAGCCCATAAAAAAATGAAATACCTTGGTATAAACCTAACCAAGGAGGTAAAAGACCTTTACAATGAAAACTTTAAAACCCTATGAAAGAAATTGCAGAAGACACCAGAAGGTGGAAAGACCTCCCATGTTCCTGGATTGGCAGAATCAACATCGTAAAAATGACCATCCTACCAAAGGCAATATTCAAATTCAATGCTATACCAATTAAAATCCCAAAGCAATTCTTTAAAGAAGTTGACCAAACAATCTCAGAATTCATATGGAGGCACAAAAGACCCAGGATAGCAAAGACAATGCTGAGTAACAAAAACACTGCTGGAGATATTACCATACCGAACCTTAGTCTATATTACAAATCCATAGATATAAAAACAGCCTGGTACTGACTCCAAAATAGACACACAGATCAATGGATAAGGATTGAAGACCCAGATACAAGCTCACAACATTACAGCCATTTGGTCTTTGACAAAGGGGCCCAAAGAATCCAATGCAAAAAGAACAGCATGTTCAACAAATGGTGCTGGCAAAACTGGATCTCCACATGCAGAAGATTAAAGCTGGACCCATACTTGTCACTGTGTACAAGACTTAATTCCAAATGGATCAAGGACTTTGATATCAGGCCAGTGATTATGAAAACCATAGTTGAAAGGATAAGGAACTCCCTCCAGCTGATTGGGCTAGGCCAATATTTCCTAAACAGATATCCAATGGCACAGTCACTGCTACCAACTCTCAACAGTTGGGATCTTGTGAAATTAAAGAGCTTCTCTTCAGATAAAGAAATTGTAACACGAGCTCAAAGGAAACCCCCAGAATGGGAGAAAATCTTCACTAAACACATATCTGATAGAGCTCTATGTCCAGAGTGCACAAAGAACTTAGAAAACTAAACATCAAGGAAACCAATGGCCCAATTAAAAAATGGGCCCTGGAACTTGAAAGAAACTGTACCAGGGATGAAATTAAAATGTCTAACAAATATCTTAAAAAATTCTCCACTTCTTTAGCCATCAGGGAAATGCAAATCAAAATTCGTTGAGATATCATCTCACCCAGGTCAGGATGGCAAAAATCCACAACACAAACAACAACAAATGCTGGAGAGGATGTGGAGAGAGGGGAACTCTGCTACATTGCTGGTGGGAGTGCAGGCTCATACAGCCACTCTGGCGAGCCGTCTGGAGATTCTTAAAGAAAGTAAAGATTGAAATGCCTTATGACCCTGCGATTCCACTTTTGGGTATAACCCCCCATACAGCAGAGGTTCACCTCGATAGCACAAGCATGACCATGTTCATAGCAGCACTGTTTACAATAGCAAAGACACGGAATCAACCCAAATGTCCAACAGTTGACGAGTGGATAAGGAAACTGTTGTACATCTATACAATGGAGTACTACTCAGCCATCAAAAATGATGAATTACTGGAATTTGCCAGGGAAATGGATGTCATTAGAAACAATTATATTAAGTGAAGTATCCCAGACCCAGAAAATTAAGCGCCGTATGTACTTCCCTAATAGGTTGCTCCTAATACCAAACCCACCCAGCCCATCTTGAGACACTCATAGGTAAATCCATGTATTACCTACAGTAATTGCAAGGATTATGAACAGGAGGGATGGGGTTGGAGGGCCACGCCAGAAACAAGGAGAGATGTGACCATGTTACAGTAGAGAAAATAGGCCTCCATCAAGGACTGCAAGAAAGTAATGTGACACCTAGTTAAGTTCACAATTCGTTCCTGATCATTTACAACTAAGGGGGTATGAACTCACCAGAAGGGGAGGGCACATAGTCTGGTAGATTAAAAAGTAACCATTTTGCAAATGGGTGATTGACCTCTCCCATTGCTTAACGCCATATGACCCTGCGATCCCACTTTTGGGTATAAGTATTACATCTACCCTTGAATGTGCTCTTATAATAAGACTCCAGTTTAACAGCTTTCTGTCTCTGGCCTGAGAGTGACATACAGTGCCCATCAGGATGGAGTGAAGGGCATTACAGGAGCAACAAAACTGCAAAAGAAAATCAACGAATCACTATCTAGAACTTCAGAGACTCTATATCAACCACCTAGAACTACGCCAGACTAATCTCTCCCCATCCTGAAGCTCAGGGACATTTGCGGAAGAGGGGGCGGTAAGAGTATAAGAGCAAAAGGATGGGAAGAGCAATGATTTGCAAGATACTCCACACAAGTTAGGGCTGAAGCAAACATAATTGCACATTGCATGCCCGGCACAATGTCCAACACACTATTGACCTCACAAAGTCTAGCATCTGCTAAAGGCACCAAGATCCTTCGAGGCAAGGGATTGACAGCCACAGTAGTGTTCCTATGCTTAAGGGGAACACAGGAAGGGGTTCAGGGAAATGCCATTGGGTCCTTGTATGTCATCAGAGAGGAGGGCCCAGAGGAGAGTCCGGCATGCACAAGAAAGGACTCTGGGAATCGGGGAGGGAGGCAAGGGCAGATGGGGCGGAGGGGTAAGGGGAGGGGGAGCAGGGGGTTTGGGGGGGGGGGAGGAGGGAGGGAGGGAACTGGTGTACCTATTAAGTTTGTATGAGCTGAAATAATAATAAAAAATGTATTATATATATATATAAAAAGAAAGTTTTCAGTACAGAGGAGTATAACTGGTAAAAGTGCAGAAAATTAGTGACTAGAGATTGCTCAGAAAACATCAAATCCCCTTCTACTCAATCTAGATATCAGTTAGTAATCAGTTAGATCAGTTAGAGATCAGTTGCACCACAGGCTGGTGCAAATGAAAGTAATTGAAGATTTGAAGGAATGTGATAAGATATCTTCTGGACAAAACAGAGATACTACATTCATAAACTTATTATGATTTTTCATAAAATCAGTGTGAGATTTGTCCTATCAACATTTCACATTAGAATGGTTAAAAATATCATGAAATTCACCTCAGTTCCAACGAGACTAATGATGGTTAATACTAGATGATAGGGAATGGTAGTTATATTATACCTACTGATGCATCATCCTTACTCCAGCAAGAGCGCAGACATATTCCATTAATAGAAATCGAGATGAAATCCAGTGGACCACATACAAAAGAACATGAAAGATGGAGGGAGAGACTCACAGGGAAGAAGATTTTCAGCATGAAAATTATGCAGTTGGAGTTGAGTAATAAGGGCTGGTTGTGGCAAAAACTCAATATATTTATGTACAAAACACTATACAAATATAAACAAGTTTAAAGAAAAAGAATTTTCACAAAAATAAGATGATCAATAACTTTTCACAAGCCAAAACTGACTTTCATAAGATGAAATGCAAATTACAGGATTGTCAGTATGGAGATCCACAATCTAGTAGAAAGGAAATCTGTGCTCTTTGGGGATCACAACACAATGACAGCACTACAAAGTTCTGATCATTTGATATACTGGCAAAACAAATTTTGTGAATTATGGTCCCAAGGTGGCTCCAGTTTTAAGGAAGATAAGTCAGTGTTGATGCGGTTGGAGAAGGAGTGCATAAAAATATACTTTGAGTTTTTTCCACAATACAAGGTATTTTGTGCTAAGGTGACCAAGAGCCAAGAGTCTAGAAGACAGTACTCAAAACTAGCAGGGAAAGGACCCCAGCCCCTTGCATCCTTCTGCCCGTGCCTCTGCCCTGCCACTGCCCCAGCCCGCCAGGTCCCAGGGGAGTCTGCCCAGCCCCCCTCCCAGGTGCCCCCATGTCCTACTGGCACCCAGGTGGCCTCCGGCTTTGCCTGGGCCCAGCCCCAGACCGCAGCACCTTTCTTCCTACTGCCCGTGCCTCTGCTGGACAAGACAGGAATTGCTCACATTGCTCCATCCCTGGAGCTTGGGTGGGCCACTAAGCCATGTCCCAGGTCCTAGGTGAAGAATTCTGCCATCAACATAAGACCCTCTGCCTCTCCGGCCCACCAGGGACCTACGCACGTGGTCCACGGAAGACACACTGTTACTCAGAATTCAATAGAGTCCAAAGGAAACTCAAGCAAAACTCTAAGGGACAAAGGACATACATCTGGAGTCCTCTACAATCATCCTATCATGTGGGAGAGATTCTTCACATCCAGCCCAAAGATAAGTAAACCTCCTTTTTTTTCACCTTACTGATCCTTTCTAGTATCAATTGCTGTAGATCAACTTTTACATACAGCCACCCCCAAAACATATGCAACTCCAGGGAGTAAACCACTCACCCTCACATATCACCAAGATACTAAATCGTAAAAGTGGACTACCATACTAATATTCACCCCTTGTCTACTTAACCTGACTTAACTGATGTACTAACAGCCTAATACCTTCATCTAAGAAATTACAATAACAATAGACAAACATACCCAATCCAAGGCAAGCATTAGTAATAACTTGCAAGTGTAATAATACCAACTAAATCAGTTCAGTCAAAAACACAGAAACTGAATGGTTCTAAGAAACAAAACGACAATGCCTAAGTCAAAGTGCAGATCCATGAGAAACAAAATCCAAGAATACCAATATCCCACCGGAATAATTACCCCATAATGATGGATTCCGACCAAAACAAATTCACAGAAAATAGACGAGAAAACCAGACCCAACATAACGATTTTCAGAGTATGATCATTACCATGATTAACACTATGAAAGAGGAAATCTGAGAGGAGTTAAAAAACCGCATCAACCACTTTGAACAGGAACACAACAGGCACTTGGAGGAGTTGAGAAAAACAGTTCAAGAAACAAAAATAGGCATAGAGCAGGTAAAACAGCCTCAGGGAGAGTTTAAAATTGAACTAAAAGACAAGTTATCTTCAACCCAAAACTCAACAAAGAGTCTTATCAGCAGAAAAAAATGAAGCAGAAAATAGAATTTCAGATCTTGAAGACAAAGTGGGAGAATTAACCAGCACAATGGAAGAGATTGTTAAAGCCAAAAAGATACTTGAGAGGAACATTCAAGAGATATGAGACACCCTGAAGAAGCCTAACATGCATATTCATGGAATACCAGAACAAAAATCCCAAAATACCACACCTGAGGAAATATTTCAAATCATCATAAATGAAAACTTCCCACAATTAAAGAATGAGAGGCCCGTCTTAATACAAGAGGCATTTTGCACTCCAAACAGATATGACCAAAATAGAAAATTGCCACCGCAAATAATAGTCAAAACACTCCACATTCAAGACAAAGAAAAGGTGCTGAGAGCTTCAAGAGAAAAAAAGCAAGTCACTTTTAAAGGTAAACCAATTAGAATAACAAATGACTACTAAATGGAAACAGTAAAAGCAAGAAGAGCTTGGAGAGACTTACTTCAAGTATTAAATGAGCAAAAATGCCATCCCAGACTGATATACCCGGCAAAACTATCTGTCATGATTGAGGGAGAAAGAAAAGTTTTCCAAAGACAACTTGAAGGGATACATGTCTACCAAACCAGACCTTCAAAAAATGCTAGAAATGATACTCAAGCTTGAAGAAAAGGACAAGCATATCCAGGAGGACAGAAGGGAAGTATAATACCACCAAAATATAAATATAAAACAATATGCTTACAATATCCACTAAACATAAAAAATGTCCAGAATTAAAAATAATTTCTCCATTATAACATTAAATGTCAATGGCATTAACACACCGATCAAGAGACACAGATTACAAACTTGTATTAAAAACCACAAACCATCAATCTGCTGCCTTCAGGAAACTCATCTCAACATAAAAGATAGGCACATCCTAAAAATGAAAGGCTGGTCCAAAATTTTGCAAGCTAATGGAACCAGGAAATAGGCAGGGGTAGCCATTATGCTTTCGGACAAAGTGGACTTCAAACCAAAGAAAATCATAAGAGACACAGATGGATACTACATTTTAGTCACAGGTACAATTCACCAGGAAGACTTCACAATACTGAACATATATGCACCCAATACGGTCCCCTCCACATTCATTAAGAAAACCCTATAGCATCTAAAGCAAGAAATCAACCCCCAAACGATAATTCTTGGGGACGTCAACACCGCCCTCTCAACATGGGATAGATCAACAGGTCAAAAGCTTAACAGAGACACTTTGGAACTTAATCAAACCCTTAAAGATATAGACCTTACAGATCTCTATTGAACTTTTAATCCATGCACCAAAGAATACACATTTTTCTCAGCAGCACACAGAACTTTCTCCAAAATAGATCACATATTGAGCCACAAAATAAATCTACACATATTTAAAAAAGTTGAAATTCTAACCTGTGCCCTATAAGACCACCACGGCCTAAAGCTGGACATCCACAACACATCAAACAAGAGAAAATACACTAACTCCTGAAAACTTAACACTATGATGCTGAATGAGAACTGGATTCAGGAAGAAATTACAAAGGAAATTCAAGATTTCCTGAACCAAACAATAATGAAAATACAACATACCAAATTCTCTGGGACATAATCAAAGCTGTCGTAAGAGATAAGTTCATAGCTCTTAATGCCTACATCAAAAAAATGGAAACATCAGAAATAAATAACTTAACAATGCAGCTTAAAGCTTTAGAGAAACTAGAGCAATCTGATCCCAAAAGTAGTAGAAGAGAGGAGATTAACACAATAAGGGGAGAAATATCTGAAAACGAGATTAGGAAAACGATAGAGAAAATTAACCAGTCAAAAAGCTGGTTCTTTGAAAAAAATCAGTAAGATTGATACACCCCTATCTAAATTAACCAAAAGCAGGAGAGAAAACCCAAATTAACAAAATTAGAAATGAACATGGAGTTATTACTATTGATACCCAAGAATTCCAGAGAATTATAACATCATATTTCAAAAACTTATACTCTGTGAAGTTTGACAACACAAAAGAGATGGATGAATTTCTAAGTAAACACAACTTACCTAAATTGAATCAGGAAGTTGTGAATTATTTAAATAGTCCTATAACATATGAGGAAATTGAGGAAGTAATCTTGAATCTTCCCACAAAAAATTTCCTGGACCAGATGGATTCAGCACAGAGTTCTACCAGACATTTAAGGAGTTAAAAGCACCAATACTCCTTTAACTGTTCCATCAAATAGCAAAGGAAGGAATAGTACCAAATTCCTTCTATGAAGCTAATATCGTTTTAATCTCAAAACCTAATAAAGACTCACTTAAAAAAGAAAACTATAGGCCGATCTCTCTGATGAACACAGATGCAAAGATTCTCAACTAAGTCTTAGCAAATCATATTCAAAAACATATTAAAAAGATTATCCACGGGGATCAAGTAGGCTTTATCCCAGGCACACAAGGTTGGTTCAACATACACAAATCAATAAATGTAATTCATCATATAAAACAGTCCAAAGTCCAAGACCACATGATACTCTCCATAGATGCAGAAAAAGCTTTTGACAAGATCCAGCAGCCTTTTATGATCAAAACGCTAGAGACAGTATGAATGGAAGGAACCTTTATCAATATAATAAAAGCTGTATACAACAAGCCTAAGGCAAGGATTATACTCAATGGGGAAAAACTGGAAGCATTCCCACGTCAATCAGGAACTAGAAAAGGCTGTCCACTCTCATCACTTCTATTCAATATTGTACTTGAAGTCTTAGCTGAAGCCATAAGACAAGAAAGGGACATCAGAGGGATTCAAATAGGTAAGGAAGAAGTCAAGCTCTCCCTATTTGCAGATGACATGATCTTATACCTGAGTGATCCCAAAAACTCCACCAGGAAGCTCCTGGAACTAATTGAGA
Source organism: Typhlomys cinereus (assembly GCA_023101885.1). Lineage (NCBI taxonomy): Eukaryota > Metazoa > Chordata > Mammalia > Rodentia > Platacanthomyidae > Typhlomys > Typhlomys cinereus. Next base: position 4,860,366 of record JALPQD010000020.1, read on the forward strand.
AGTTCAGCAGGGTGGCAGAATACAAAATATATGTACAAAAATCAGTGGCTGTCCTATATGCCCAGAATGAAAGAAGTGAAAAAGCCATGAGTGAAACAATCCCATTTCCTATACCCCCCCAAAATGAAATACCTTGGTATAAACCTAACCAAGGAGGTAAAAGACCTTTACAATGAAAACTTTAAAACCCTAAAGAAAGAAATTGCTGAAGACATCAGAAGGTGGAAAGACCTTCCATGTTCCTGGATTGGCAGAATCATCATCGTAAAAATGACCATCCTACCAAAGGCAATATACAAATTCAATGCTATACCAATTAAAATCCCAAAGCAATTCTTTAAAGAAGTTGACCAAACAATCTCAAAATTCATATGGAGGCACAAAAGACCCAGGAGAGCAAAAACAATCCTGAATAACAAAAACACTGCTGGAGGTATCACCATACCAAACCTTAGTCTATACTACAAATCCATAGTTATAAAAACAGCCTGGTAATGGCTCCAAAATAGACACACAGATCGGTGAATAAGGGTTGAAGACCCAGATATAAGTCCACAAAATTACAGTCATTTGGTCTTTGATAACAGGGTCCCATAAAATCCAATGGAAAAAGAAAAGTATCTTCAACAAATGGTGCTGGCAAAAGTGGATCTCCACATGCAGAAGATTAAAACTGGATCCGTACTTGTCACCTTGTACAAGACTTAATTCCAAATGGATCAAGGACCTTGATATAAGGCCAAAGACTATAAAAACCATAGATGAAAAAGTAGGGAACTCCCTCGAGATGATTGGGCTAGGCCAACATTTCCTAAACAGACATCCAATGGCACAGTCACTGCTACCAACACTCAGTAGTTGGGATCTTGTGAAATTAAAGAGCTTCTGGTCAAATAAAGAGATTGTAACAGGAGCTCAAAGGCAACCCACAGAATGGGAGAAAATCTTCACAAACCACATATCTGATAGAGCTCTATTATCCAGAGTGCACAAAGAACTTAGAAAACTAAACACCAAGAAAACTAATGGCCCAATTAAAAAATGGGCCCTGGAACTTAAAAGAAACTTTACCAGGGATGAAATTAAAATGTCTAACAAATATCTGAAAAAGTGATCCACTTCCTTAGCCATCAGGGAAATGCAAATCAAAACTTCCCTGAGATATCATCTCACTCCTATCAGAATGGAAAAAATCCACAATACAAACAACAAGTGCTGGAGAGAATGTGGAGAGAGGGGAACTCTCCTACATTGCTGGTTGGAACACAGGCTCATACAACCACTCTGGCGAACCGTCTGGAGATTCTTAAAGAAGTTAAAGATTCAAATGTCATATGACCCTGCTATTCCACTTTTGGGAATAACCCCCCATACAGCAAAAATTCACCTTGATAGCACAAGCACGACCATGTTCATAGCAGCACTGTTTACAATAGCAAAGTCATGGAATCAACCCAAATGTCCAACAGTTGATGAGTGGATAAGGAAAATGTGGTACATCTGTACAATGGAGTACTACTCAGTCATCAAAAATCATGAATTACTGCAATTTGGCCAGGAAATGGATGTTATTAGAAACAATTATATTGAGTGAAGTATCCCAGACCCAGAAAATTAAGAGCCATATGTACTCCCTAATACGTTGCTCCTAGTACCAAATCCATCCAGCCCACCTAGAGACATTCAAAATTAAATCTCTGTAATACCTACAGTAATTACAAGGATTATGAACAGGAGGGATGGGGTAGGAGGGTCACACCAGAAACAATGAGAGAGGGGACCATGTTACAACAGAGAAAATAGGGCACCATGAAGGACTGCAAGTAAGTAATGAGACATCTGGCTAAGTCCACAGACCTTTATTCCTGATCATTTACTACTGAGGGGGTGTGATCTCACCAGAAGGGGAGGGCATATAGTCTGGCAGATGAAAAGTAACCATTTTGCAAATGGGTGATTGACCCCTCCCTCACTGTGGTTTCCTACTTTTATTACATCTACCTTTGAATATGCTCTTATAACAAGACTCTAGTTTAACAACATTTTATCTCTGACCAAGGGAGTGACATATAATACCCATCAAGATGGAGTGAAGGGCATTGCAGCAGCAGCAAAACTGCAAAAGAAAATCAACAAACCATAATCCAGAACTTCAGAGACTCTATATCAACCACCTAGAACTAGGCCAGACTAATCTCTCCCCATCCTGAATCTCAGAGAAATTTGCGGAAGAAGGGGCTGTAAGATTGTAAGAGCATAAGGATGGGAGGAGCAATGATATGCAAGATACTCCACACAAGTTAGGGTCGAAGCAATCATAATTGGACTTCGCATGCCAACACACTATTGACCCCACAAAGTCTAGCATTTGCTAAAGGCACCAAGATCCTTGGAGGCAAGGGATTGACAGCCACAGTAGTGTTCCTATGCTTAAGGGGAACACAGGAAAGGTTTCAGGGAAATGCAACTGAGTCCTTGTACATCATCGGAGAGGAGGGCCCAGAGAAGTGTCTGGCATGCACATTAAAAGATTCTCCAGGGATTGGGGGGGGGCACTGGGGGATGCTGAGGGAGGGATGAGGGGAGGGGAAGCAGGGGTTCCGGGGGGAGGACGAGGAAGGGAGGGAACCAGTATACCTATTAATCAAATAGAAATAATAATAAAAATGTTAAAAAAAAACTAGCAGGGAAAGATTTTCCCCTTAGCATTATTTCTTGGAAAAATCTGTTAATGACACATGTTCATTCTCCCCCAGAACAATGATGTATCTTGTGTGGTAACAACATAGATTTGAAAAAAAAAGTGTAAAACAAATTTCTGTATTTTCAAAAAACTTAATAAAAACAAAAGGTCAAATTATACAGTCACGAAGAGCAGTTATTAAAAATGCATGTGAATTACTTGGCATCTTCAGCCCTTTCAGCTTTTTGGACTTGGTCTACTCTGGTCAATGTATCTTGCAATCTTTTTTGTTCCCAATGTTCTGCCCACTCTTTCCAGAATCAGTTTTCCATTTTACCCACATTAGGCAACCTTTTTACCCTTTCAGATAGATGCCTTTTCAGTCTTGGTGACACTAAATTTGGAGGACTGGCTTTTTCAGACAACTTTGTGGTTGTCTATGGTTCAGCCTTCAATTTGGTGGTTCTCCTTTAGCTTACCCTTCAGGTTTTCTTTCAAACATAGCATGAAGCAGAGGAGGGATGAGATGAGGTGAGGAGGCAGTACATAATGGTCAATGTGGAGATGAAGCAGTGCATCTTTCTTTCTACTTGCTTCTGTTTTATAATTTTTATTTCTTTCACAACACATACACACACACACACACACAAACACCCCCCACACACAAATGTCCTTTCATCAATGTTGCCTTCATTATCTTCTCTTAATTACATACTCCTGCATTACAAATCCCTTCTTTTGAAGCTGTCTCCTATGTTCATGTCTGTTTTTTAATCCAATCAATTCATCACAGTTGCCTAATTGAATACTGTTTAGGTATTATAAATTGATCAATGGTTAGTTACATAACAGTAGACACACCATTGAGGTTGATAGCCTCTTGGCCCCTGCAGTGTTTGCATTTCTATAGCTCCTCTGTGAAGATTAAGGTTTTAGAGCCCATCACACTTCAATTCTGTAATATTTATAGGCTCAGTCTTGTGTGGGTTATATGTAGATGACTACAGCTGGTTGAATTCATATGTATGTCAAACATATAATGTCCAGAAGGCAACATTTTGTGGCATTCCTTCCCATCTTCTCACTCTAAAATGAAAATATAGTTTTAGGACTTGAGCAACCCTAAGCAATGATTTTATGTCCTGACCCCAAACTTTCATTGAAGTGATATTGTGCCATTTTGTTTCTCTTCATTTTCATATGCTTCTATTGGTACAGTGTTTGCACGTATGTGTGTGTGTTTGTGTGTAAGTGCATATGTGTGTGCATATGCATATTCATGTATGTGGAGGCTGAGGTAGATATAAGAAATTGTCTTCTGTCGTCATTCTACCTTATTTTCACACATGGCTAACTAAGGCAAGTCTTTCTAGCCAGCTTGCTTTCAACATCTCCAGTTTCCACTCTTTGCAACTGGAACATACATGCAGCATTGTAAATAGGAACTGAAAATCTGAACTCAGATTCTTTTGTCTGCATGGCAAGTAATTTAAGCACTGAGACATCTCTACACACCTTTCATGGATCTTTTAGCTCACTGCCTCATGCCTTCAGCTCATGATACATCATTGGAATGAACTTAAAAAGAACATGCTATCAGATTTCAGAGGTGGTATTAGAGCAATTACAATTTAAAACTTAAGGCAAAAGGAATGTTTCAGTAAAGTTGGAAAATATTACATCAGTCCAAAGCAAGAAGCAATGAGTTTCTCCATCTGAAGTTATTTGGCTCTCATGGGACAGTACTGATGATAGTTTCTGTCATAATTTATACAAAGCAGCTATCAAGGAAACCAGTAAACAGCATAAGTGCATGGTAATTTTAATGAATGGATGCTAGGTTATAATACAGGGTTTTACTTTGTAATGTCTAATTAAGAGAATACAAAATGAACCTTCTTTTTTTGCTTTACTTTTTCTTCATTAGCATTTTTAAAAATAATGAGTTTTTGTCCATTTTCCCTGCACCCTTCCTGTCCTCCATTCACCAATCCATCAATTTCCCTCCCATTCTCATGACTTTCTGCTTGTATGGACCACAAATCTCTCTTTGGGTCATCTTTCTAATGGGATACCCGGCTTCTGTGGCTGTATGAGTTGTCCTTCTTTGGGAAAACTTATTGTGGGAATACTCCCCTGTAATTCCCACTGTGGGGAGTTATTTCTCTTATGATCCTTTCTGGTCCATGAGGAAATATTGAGGTGCCAATCATTGAGTAGATATGGTGAGGATAAATCTCATTTCAGTGAGCTCCTGGATGCAGCTGCCCTACCTTGATTGGAGTGACCTGGCTGGCATGTATTTCCCCATCATTAGGCTCTTACAATCTTACTGTCTCTTCTTCCACAAAGTTCCCTAAGCTTAGGATAGGAAGAGATTTAGGATAGCATAATTAGGATTGAGTATTTTAGGGTACCTATACTGTACACTCCAGTCAGTTGTAGTTTTCTACTTCACTAATATTTTGTTGCAATAGGCTGAATCTTGATTGAGTATTGAGATCTTTTCTTAACTAAGGATATAATGATAGATATTTAGATGATGGTTAGCTATCAGGCACTTATGCATAATACTAAGATATCTTTTCCTATTATCTATTATTTCTTCTTTCACTTTTATTTGGACAGGCTTACAGTATTGGGCACATTGGGTGTGTTAGTAGCTAGGTGGTAAGTAATTGGTTATACAAAGTCTAAACCCACTCCTCACTGTACACTATATCCCTCTCCTTTAAAACTTTTCCTTCATAACTGACTTATCCAGTGTTCTTTTGTTTCCACCCTCTTGGAATCTTCCACAAACCCCTGACTTATATTCCTTTGTAGTTTATAGGTATTTTAAAGCTTTCCATTTGATCACATCATTCTGAAGATCTAACACTAGAGAAGATATGATGTTTGTCTCTCTGTATTTGGGATACTCTACTCAGTATGATTTCTTTGAGCTTCATCCATTTACCAGAAAATTTTATTAATTCATTTCTATTAACGTCTGAATAATATTTTCATTATCCACTCATCTTTGAACATCTTTTTCATTGATTAAATTTGTTTGCTATACCCTTAGCAAGCCTGTAAGAGATTATCTAACTGATGTGAGAAGACCCAGCCCATAAAGGATGTGATCATTTCCAAAGCAGGCAGATTAGATAGAGAGAGCTGCATCAGTACTTGGCATACTTCAGGAAAATTTTGCACACTTGAAGACTGGCATGAAAAGCTGGTCCCTCTCCTAGAAACCTCTGTTGATGTGGTGCGACCTGTTCTTTTGTCTCCCTGTGTTGGCATGAACTCTCCTGCCACACTGACCTGTGCACCTTAGAAGAGAACTGGGAGCAAGAGTAAAGCCCCTTTTTTCCCCCAAAGATGTTTGGTTGTGAATTTATTGGCAATATGCAAACAAACTGAAATTGGAGATAACCAATGACCACTGATAAAATTAAATTTCATGGTCATATAGGAAATTTGTAACAGAACAAAAGACACCTGAATTGCTTTCAATTTAAGCTAAAGAGATGGTGTAATAAGAATGAGTGTGCTGTTAGTAAAGAAGCTAAATATTTTAATGATTAAATGAAAAATAACTTTTTTGGAGTTGGGAGATGACTTGGTAAACATGAGCACCTGAGTTCAGGTCTTTTTTTTTATATAATACATTTTTTATTATTATTTCAGCTCATACAAACTTAATAGGTACACCAGTTCCCTCCCTCCCTCCTCCTCCCTCCCCGAACCCCCTGCTCCCCCTCCCCTCACCCCTCCCGCCCTATCCCCCTATCCCCCCCCCCCGTGCCTCCCGCCCCGATTCCCAGAGTCCTTTCTTGTGCATGCCTGACTCTCCTCTGGGCCCTCCTCTCTGATGACGTACAAGGACCCAGTGGCATTTCCCTGAACCCCTTCCTGTGTTCCCCTTAAGCATAGGAACACTACTGTGGCTGTCAATCCCTTGCCTCGAAGGATCTTGGTGCCTTTAGCAGATGCTAGACTTTGTGAGGTCAATAGTGTGTTGGACATTGCGCCGGGCATACAATGTCCAATTAAAGTCTTTAACACCTTCATAAACATAGAATGGCAGTGCATGTTTATAACCCTAATGCTGGAGAAGTGGATGAAGACAGAAACTTACAGCTGAAAATACAAGTATTGTGCCAACTGGAAGAGCTAGATATTCACTAAGAGTCCCTATCTCAAGAAATAAGGCAGGGAATGAGGATGACACCAAACATTAGCATCAGTGTTCTACATGCACATACATATACACACACGCATACAAATACACACACATACACATGCATCACCTGCAGAAATTATATTTCTACAAAAGTAGAAATTTTCTCTTGACTTGAATGATTCTATGTGCATAGCTATTTAGAGGCCTAATTGACAAGTTTTATCCATTTTGCTGGTGAAGCATGAATTACTGTCTATTGGAACATAAAGCCTTAGCCATAATTGCAGCTGGAGGAGGGACCTAAAGAACCCATGCCTTTTTCCTGTCACTAAAGAGTTTTGAATTCCGGGACACTATTCAGAAATGTTCACAAAGTGTTTGTCTGGAAAGTCAAGAGAAAGTAGATGATTGAAGAACTACTTGGGTGATTTCATCTTTTCTGATCGCAGCTATAGCTACTGAATTGAATTTGGTATTACTGCTTCACAATACATGACAGATCCAAAATGAATACAAAAGTGATTACAAAGAAGATCTGTTTGCAATATTTGAGTAAGTTTGTGTGTCTTGGCACAAGAGCTCATTATTTTATTTTTCCTGCTTCATTTATATTTGCTTAGTGATCTACTCATCCTTCTAATTCCTCACTCTCCAAGTCATTTCAGGTTATTATCCTTATATCAGCTACTCTATGTACTTCTCTCCCATATTATGGGCTGCTATCTAATTCCAAGAATCATACAAGAATTCAGTTCCTCTTATGATAACATAGTTGTTAAACTTTATGTAGACCTTTATTTAAAACTGCCCCAGTCTGTAGCTTCACATAGATAATAATAAAAGTTAGAAATAACCCATCCCATTTCTGATGAAAGTAGCAATATAACTCTGCATAGAAATTCTTTCTTAAGTTCTGGATTATGGTTTGTTGATTTTCTTTTGCAGTTTTGCTGCTCCTGCAATGCCCTTCACTCCATCCTGATGGGTATTGTATACGCAATGTCCAACACACTATTGACCCCACAGAGTCTAGCATTTGCTAAAGGCACCAAGATCCTTGGAGGCAAGGAATTGACAGCCACAGTAGTATTCCTATGCTTAAGGTGAACACAGGAAAGGGTTCAGGGAAATGCCACTGGGTCCTTGTACGTCATCGGAGAGGAGAGCCCAGAGGAGAGTCTGGCATGCACATTAAAGGATTCTCCAGGGATTGGGGGGGACTGGGGGATGGGGAGGGAGGAGTGAGGGGAGAAGGAGCAGGGGGTTCGAGGGGAGGAGGAAGGAGGGAGGGAACTATTGTACCTATTAAGTTTGTATGAGTGCAAATAATAATAAAAATGTTAAAAAATTCTTTCTTAAGACTTCACACTATCATGCTTACTTGATCATACTTCTGAATTTAATCACTCATGTTTTTATAACATAAAGTCTAGCACGTAAGTATAAAATCATGTTTCTTTTAAGAAATCATTCTTAGAATATATCAGTTTTCTGATATAATAAAGATGATATTTGGTGAACAATGCAGTATTTAAGAAGTCATTCATTCTTGCTAAAGAGCCATGCTAGTCTTCTCTGTATCAATCTGATTTTAGTATATGTGCTGCCGAAGTGAGCACAATAAATAAATATTCACTACACAATATTTTTTGCATTAAGACACATATTTATACCATATATATCAAACATATTAGTTACATTCCTTGTTACAAGAACTAAAGATAGTGGGGAAATGAAGGCCTGGAGAGGTGGCTCAGGGGTTAAGTCTCTGCCTTGCAGGTGGAAGGTCCTGAGTTCAGATCCTAGACCCCACGTATAGATGGCGGGCAGAAGCAGGGGTGGCCTGCATTTCTTGTCCTGATAAGGGAGAGCCTGTGAATTCTGGGGCAGAGTAAACAAGGAGGAGGTGGAGGCACCAAGGTGGTTACTGAATTCATCTGTGGTTCTACACACACACACACATAAATACACACACATACATACCACACACGCATACACACACAATTGAATAAATAATAATAAATTTTTTTAAAAAAGATAGAGGGGAAATGAAATGAGAAATTTAGTTTTTCTGTTCTCATAATAAAGTGATAAAATCTCATTTTAGTAAAATATTTTAAGTGATAGATGCATACATTTTAGCATATCTATTTTTAAATGATGATTTATTGGTGTGTGTGTGTGTGTGTGTGTGTGTGTGTGTGTGTGTGTGTGTGTGTGTTAGAGGGCACATTGTGAAGGCACAAGGGTGATTTTGGAATCATCTTGGATTGCTCTACCTCCTCTTGCCTTTGTTTTGAGGTAGCTCAACCTTCTAGAGTCTGAAATGACAAGTCTCTGCCATCACCTTTCTTTCTCCTACACCTCTACATCTCCTCTCTCTAGTATTATTACATGGGATCTGGAATCCTAGCTCATGTCCTTCTGCTTTCAAACTCAAATGTCCAACAGTTGATGAATGGATAAGGAAAATGTGGTAATTTATACAATGGAATACTACTAGACATCAAAAAGGATGAATTAATGACATTTGCTAGGAAATGAATGGAATTAGAAAAAACTATATTGAGTGAAGTATCCCAGACACAAAAAATTAGAAACCATATGTACTCCCTAATAGGTGGATCCTAGTACCAAACCCACTTAATGACATTTCAAAGGTAAATCTCTGTAATACCTACTATAATCACAAAGATTATAATCAGAAGGGAAGGGGAAGAAGGCATCCCCAGATAAAGGAGGGGATCATGCTTCGGTAGAGAAAATAGGTCACCGTCAAATATTGATGTAAGTAGCAAAACATCTGATAAAGCTCACTCTTACTTCCCTTCCTGGTCACCTGAGACTGAAGAAGTTTGATCTCACCAATCAGGGAGGGTATAGGGACTGGCAGATAGATGGTAACCATCCTGCAAATGGTACACTGACCACCCCTTTCACTGCTGTGTCCTACTCCTATTCCATCTACTTTTGAGTCTCCTCTTATATTAAGATCTTCATTTAAACAGTCTTTTATCTTTGGTTAAGATGTAACCTTTGATACCAATCAGGATAGAGCCAAGGGCAGTGCAGGAAAAGCAAAACTGAAAACAACAACAAACCATAATCATAACACCAAAGACCCTACATTAATCACCAGACAACCCAAATCTCTCCCCATCCTAAAGCTCAGGGAACCTTGCAGAAGAGGGGGCAGCAAGATTGTAAGAGCCTAAAGATGGGGAAGACTAATGATGTGCAAGATACTCCATACAAGTTAGGGTTACAGTAGTTATAATCAGACTTTGCATGACCTGCACAATGGCTGACATGTCAACGACTCCCCAAAGTCCAGCATGGATCACAAGGGAAAAAACTCCAGGTAGTAGGATCCTTAGCGGCAAGAGACTAAACAGTAATAGTAGAATTCCCACACTCCCTAGCCCAAGAAAGGGCTCTGGGTGAACACATGCCATTGGGTGGAGGACTCAGAGGGAGGACTCACATTAAAGGATGCTCCAGGGAATGGGAGGGAGGAAGGGGGAGGCACTGGCAGAAGGGGGCAAAAGGAAGGGGAAAAGAGAGGTGCAAGGGGGGACTAGGGAGAGGATGATGGAGGGAGAGGATGGGGATACCTATTGCTTGTATGATTGGGAAAAAATAAAAATAAAAAATGAAAAAAAAGCAGAGGATAAACCCCTGAGCCATCTCTCCAGCATTATCGTGTGTGTGTGTGTGTGTGTGTGTAATTTTGTGTGTTATCAAGTTTATCATGTGTATATACATTTTTATAATTTAGGTGAAGAAATAAAACAAATCATCAACTCTCAAAATTCAATTTTCTGTGTTAGTGTACATTTTCTGCCCTATTAATTTTAAACCTATCCATTGAAATAGGAAAAATGAAATTTATATATTTATATAGTTTGGAACTTATTTTGTTTAATTATTTTATATTCATTGAAAGTTTAGGATAGAGATGGTTATCTTGATTGTTTTCTTGGTGGGATTTTTAAATCAAAAAGGAAAAGAACTTGTGGATATGCCCATGACGAATGTCTAGATAGGATTACCTGAGATGTGAAGATCATCTTACATATGGTTGGTAACATTCCATTGTCTGGGATCCATAACTGAATAAATAGGAGAAAGCATGAAGAGTAACCACATCGATCTTTCTTTGCCTCCTGATGGCTCAGCAACAAACTAGTTGCTGATGTTCCCGCAAGCATGACTTCCCTGCCATAAGGAACTACATCTTCACACTGTGGGGCAAAATATGCCATTGTATTCTAAACTTGCTTTTATCTGATATTTGTAACAGAATGCAAACTGAATAATACATAAGATCTTTAAAAATTTAATTCCTGTTTCCTCTTTCCAATTTATCTTGTTTTATTATATATATATATATATATATATATATATAAGTAAATTCACTTAATTTACTCAATTTTATCTAGTATAAGCTATAATAAAACTTGGTACACTGAATACAAAATTGTGGAATGATATCTCAAAATATAGTGCTTAAAGTGTTACTTTTCCTTTTTTCAGGTTTGTTTGCAAGAATATTCTAATTAAAAAATTATTGGACTAACAAAAGGAGAAGTCATAACTAATATAATACATTCCTACTTCAAATTTATTATATGTGATATTAATCTAAAAATTTAATTTTCTGTGTTAGTGTACATTTTCTGCCCTATTAATTTTAAACCTATCCATTGAAATACTTTTAGACATCACAATAATGAAAAGTAGTGATTTTAAAACTATCAAATTTTAATGCAATCAAAAAATTGAAATGCTTGAAAAGTATAACGTGTTAAATCATTTAGGCTGACATAATTATTTACAATTTTCATGTTGAAACTTGTACTAGTACATAAAGATATTTCATTGGATGCTCCTACTTCACATTCTTAGATAGATGTGATGACAGGCCAGTGCCAGCTGATCAGACTCCCTTTTTGCTCTTTGTTTCTGACTTTTCCCTTATTTTTCCAAAAAGAAACATGTTTTATAATTATTTTTATGTACAAAATTGTAAGTCATATTAGTTTTAAATTACTAATAGTTACTTTCTAAGTACACCAGAGTAACATTTTCCAGGCTAAAGTTAGGCTACATTTGATTGTCCTTCAAGATAAGACAATAACATTTTAAGGCAACTTAGTCTTCACTTCTTTATTAGTTATTATTCTTATTTAGCATTAAAGTCACTTTTAAAATTCATTTTAATAATTAAGATATGTAATCAAGCCATATATTTCAACATGTCCACATGTGTTTATAAATATCTTGCTCTTTAAATGTCAGACTATCCGTCTTTGCCTTTTAATTGTATGCCTTTAATAAGATTAATAACACTCTGTTCCTAATAAATAATTTTTTGCATGGAAAAATACTGATGTGACATTTTTTTATTATTTAAACTGAGAAATGTTCTGATTTTAGATTTTTTTCTTGGATATATTACTCAAGGTTTTCTTAATTTTTATAATTCTTTAATATATAAAATTTCATGTACAGATATTTTTAAATTCTTCATTGTAGCTGTTGAAGAAATGATGGTTCCTCAGTTTTTCTTATACAGGGTCATTTGCTGAAGCTGGAGCTTATTTCTGAGCTACTTATGCTTGTTAGCCAGCAAATACCAGTGATCTCTCTGTTTCTATCATCCTCTCCAGTGTTGACACTATCAGCATGTGAGAAGTGATCCAGGAGCCAAAGAGATAGCTCAGAAAGTAAGTGCATGCCTACAAACTTGGTAATCTGCATGTGATCCTTAGAAGCCCAAATATTGGAAGGAAATAACTGATTTCAGAATCCACCCAGCTTCTACATGGATATTGAGGATTCAGTCTCAGGTCCTCATGATTGCATAGCAAATTTATTACCTATTGGATCATCTCCCTAAACTCACAAGCCCTTTATGATGAAAGACATAAGAGTTATGCACTAAAAAAAAGACATGCTTTGCCACTGCTGGGTTCAAGACAGAAGCAGACCATAGGCCAAGGAATGAAGGTAAACTAAAAAATTGGAAAAGGTAAAGAAATTAAAGTGTCATGAAAGACTCTAGAGAACAATGCTGCCTACCAATCAATAATTCAAATTCACCCCCAAACAATCTGCATAATTATAACTTCTAGAACTTCCATATCTTATTTTAGTGAATATTTGTGGTGATTGCTTATAGTGAGCTTAATGCAATACAATAGTTATATAATATCACTTTTATTATACAATTTATAGATTTGTTTCTTTCTCATTCTCCTAGCCAACCTGATGCTCTTTTTAATATATCCTCATAGCCAGTCCCTGTTTGACTTGACAAATAACATGATATAGTCAGTCTTTGCCATTTAGAATTTTATTTTATTATTTCTAACCACCTTAGATTTAGCATGCCAAGGATAGAAGGATGACTCTTTTCCAAAGCAATCCATAACATTTATCACAGGTGACAATCATAAAATCTTTACCTACCCTAATTCACCAAAGTACAAATATTGTTAAGCTCCTGATTTAAGCACGAATTGAAAGATTCTTTGCTTTCTTTAAACAGGAGTTGGCTTAATTTGTTGCTCTCCTTTGGAATTACAGATCCAAAGACACTTTAGAGGTAGCCATTTGACACTTAGAAGTTTAAAAATTGCACACAATTTGTAATATAGACTAAGGTTTGGTATGGTAATACCTCCAGCAGTGTTTATGTTACTCAGGATTGTCTTTGCTATCATGGGTCTTTTGTGCCTCCATATGAATTTTAAGATTGTTTGGTCAACTTCTTTAAAGAATTGCTTTGGGATTTTAATTGGTATAGCATTGAATTTGTATATTGCCTTTGGTAGGATGGTCATTTTTACGATGTTGAGTCTATATTACAAATCCATAGTTATAAAAACAGCCTGGTACTGGCTCCAAAATAGACACACAGATCAATGGATAAGGATTGAAGACCCAGATATAAGCCCACAAAATTACAGCCATTTGGTCTTTGACAAAGGCGCCCAAAGAATCCAATGGAAAAAGAACAGCATCTTCAACAAATGGTGCTGGCAAAACTGGATCTCCACATGCAGAAGATTAAAGCTGGACCCATACTTATCACCATGTACAAGACTTAATTCCAAATGGATCAAGGACTTTGATATCAGGCCAGAGACTATAAAAACCATAGTTGAAAGGATAGGGAACTCCCTCCATCTGATTGGGCTAGGCCAACATTTCCTAAACAGACATCCAATGACACAGTCACTGCTACCAACTCTCAACAGTTGGGATCTTGTGAAATTAAAGAGCTTCTGTTCAGATAAAGAGAGTGTAACACGAGCTCAAAGGCAACCCACAGAATGGAAGAAAATCTTCACTAACCACATATCTGATAGAGCTCTACTGTCCAGAGTGCACAAAGAACTTAGAAAACTAAACATCAAGGAAACCAATGGCCCAATTAAAAAATGGGCCCTGGAACTTAAAAGAAACTTTACCAGGGATGAAATTAAAATGTCTAACAAATATCTTAAAAAATGTTCCACTTCTTTAGCCATCAGGGAAATGAAAATCAAAACTTCACTGAGATATCATCTCACCCCGGTCAGGATGGCAAAAATCCAAAACACAAACAACAACAAATGCTGGAGAGGATGTGGAGAGAGGGGAACTCTGCTACATTGCTGGTGGGAGTGCAGGCTCATACAGCCACTCTGGTGAGCCCTCTGGAGATTCTTAAAGAAATTAATGACACTGTGATTCCACTTTTGGGTATAACCCCCCATACAGCAAAAATTCACCTTGATAGCACAAGCACGACCATGTTCATAGCAGCACTATTTACAATAGCAAAGACATGGAATCAACCCAAATGTCCAACAGTTGACGAGTGGATAAGGAAAATGTGGTACATCTATACAATGGAGTACTACTCAGCCATCAAAAATGATGAATTACTGGAATTTGCCGGGAAATGGATGTCATTAGAAACAATTATATTAAGTGAAGAATCCCAGACCCAGAAAATTAAGCGCTGTATGTACTCCCTAATAGGTGGCTCCTAATACCGAACCCACCCAGCCCATCTTGAGATACTCATAGGTAAATCCATGTATTACCTACAGTAATTGCAAGGATTATGAATAGGAGGGATGGGGTTGGAGGGCCACACAAGAAACAAGGAGAGAAGTGACCATGTTACAGTAGAGAAAATAGGCCTCCATCAAGGACTGCAAGAAAGTAATGTGACACCTAGTTAAGTTCACAATTCATTCCTGATCATTTACAACTAAGGGGGTATGAACTCACCAGAAGGGGAGGGCATATAGTCCGGCAGATTAAAAAGTAACCATTTTGCAAATGGGTGATTGACCCCTCCCATTGCCTAATGCCATATGACCCTGCGATCCCACTTTTGGGTATAAGTATTACATCTACCCTTGGAAGTACTCTTATAATAAGACTCCAGTTTAACAGCTTTCTGTCTCTGGCCAGGGGGTGACATACAGTGCCCATCAGGATGGAGTGAAGGGCATTACAGAAGCAACAAAACTGCAAAAGAAAATCAACAAACCACTATCCAGAACTTCAGAGACTCTATATCAACCACCTAGAACTAGGCCAGACTAATCTCTCCCCATCCTGAAGCTCAGGGATATTTGCGGAAGAGGGGATGGTAAGAGTGTAAGAGCAAAAGGATGGGAGGAGCAATGATTTGCAAGATACTCCACACAAGTTAGTGGCGAAGCAATCATAATTGGACATTGTATGCCCGGCGCAATGTCCAACACACTATTGACCTCAGAAAGTCTAGCATCTGCTAAAGGCACCAAGATCCTTGGAGGCAAGGGATTGACAGCCACAGTAGTGTTCCTATGTTTAAGGGGAACACAGGAAAGTGTTCAGAGAAATGCCACTGGGTCCTTGTATGTCATCGGAGAGGAGGGCCCAGAGGAGTGTCAGGCATGCACAAGAAAGGATTTTGGGAATTGGGGCGGGAGGCACGGGGGGATGGGGCGGGAGAGGTGAGGGGAGGGAGAGCAGGGGGTTCGGGGGGAGGAGGATGGAGGGAGGGAACTGGTGTACCTATTAAGTTTGTATGAGCTGAAATAATAATAAAAAATGTGTTAATAAAAAAAGAACTTTCAAAGTAACAAAGTTTCAAAGTTTCAGAAGTAACAACAATAAAACAAATATTAAGCTAATAGTATATTAACATATTGGAATTTCACACTGAACAACCAGTCTTAAGTTATAAAGAATTTGGAAAATTCATATTTTTCACTAAGCTACAGTGTGTATTTTGACCATATAAGTGACAGGGAATGACAGGGAACAAGAAGCAAGCTCATGCTTCTTCAAGAGAAAAGAACTTGAAAAAAAAATCATGTGTGCAGTAAAATGGAGGAAAAGAGAAGAGAAAGAATAAGAAGAGAGAAAAGTTAAGACAATTGTCCATAGGGATTTTTTTTCATTTGATTTTGGGGCAGGAAATTGGAATTATCAATTGTATTTGCTAAGCAAATAGAGTAGAGTAGAGGATCATGTGGACACTTCAGTCCCATGTCTGGTGAGAGACATAATTCTTCCTTGTGGAGCCTTAGTCTTTATCTTCTAATGCCATGTCATTAAATACAACTCACTCATATTATAGAGAGTAATTTTCTTTGGTCAGAACTGATTAATTTACTTGTTAAAAGGCATAGAAAAATATCTTCCCAGTTGTTGGTTATATGATCACTATCTGGGAAACAAAGCAAATAGAAGCCTGCATAAAATCAACAACGATAAAGAGATATGATTAGAACTTTTCAGTCCACAATAATAATGATATATATCTCTCTTGCTTCAAATCTCTGAGAAATATTAGTATAGGAGTTTAAATGGGGGACTGTTAGGAGATATAAGCTGCATATATTTCATATTTAATGTGTACCTTGAACTTTGAGCCCGTTAAGCACTTTTTCCCAAGTTGTTAGGGTCAGATTTTTTTCTCAGCAAGTAATGAAACTGAAATATAATAGAACAGAGACACATATAAAGATGTCACAATAAAATATACCATTAAAGCATGGAAAAATTAGGTTTATACATAGCAAGACATACGTGCTGAAGATGTCAAACAGCTTGATATAAGACGTTTAGGGTTATAGTTAACCAAGGGTTAAGACATTTATACAGAAAAAGAGTCATTTGTGAAAAAATGAATAATTTATTTCCAGAAATGTGAAGGTTCTGGTATGTATATGAGATCCAGCAAATGGTTTAAAATCCTGGGAAGAACGTGAGTAAAAGTGAAAATCTAGAATGCTAACAAAAGATTAGATCACAAAGACATTTTTATTTTTGCTAAATAGCCCACAAATTGTTCTATGGAAGGTTGGGAAGCTAGTTAAGTGTTATAAATGATCTTGGATAATTAAATAAGATTAAGAGTTAAATGAGATTAAATAATAGAAAAATAAGAGAAAATATTTTAGAGAAATATGCAGAGAATTAAGAGAATTAAGAGAGCTTCAGTGCTGTCATTGATCAGGATATTACAATAAACAGCAACAGAAATAGCCATTTTTCACATTTTCTATGTCACCTTTTGTTTTTAGTTTTCTACTTATCATCGTCAACTAATGTGTGCTTTGGAATACACTAACCACTGCAAATTTTAAATTATTAAATTATGCAATTAAAGCATAATAATGTCTTTATACCAATTTTTATTTCAAATTTATTTCATTTCCTGTGTGTATATATTTGTTTGTATATGTGCACGTGTGTGTGTGTGTGTGTGTGTGTCTGTCTGTCTGTCTATCTGCTTTCTGTCTATGTGTACCAGAGGGCATTGTGTATGCCTTTACAGGTCCAAGGGTGATGTCAGGAATCATTCTGGATTGCTTTACCTCCTTTTTGCTTTCTGTCTGATTTTTCATGTAGGATCTGGCATCCAAATGCAAATCCTTCTACTTGAGACACAGAGATTTAACCTCTGAACCATCTCTCCACCTTTTGTTCAAATTTATAAAGGTATTTACCTTTTCTATATGAATTCCTTCCCTAAGCTCTGATGACTATCATACACTCGATGGACTTATATACAATGTTGATATGCTTGTATTAGCAATAATCTAGTAACATAGCAGTACATAAGTTTAATATGCAACCTAAATAAATCTACATTAAGTAGAAGGATATTCAAAGAGTTTCAATTATTTTCAGAGTCTCAGAGATATCAGTTATAACATATATTAAGGGAATTGCTTTTATTTCATGATTCAAAGATGTTTTGTTGATGGGTAAGAACATCATTTTAAGTTGTATAGCTGCATTATGAAAGTATGACTGATGTCATTAAATGGTTAATTCATAAGAGGCTAACATCATGTTTTGCTTCTGATGTTTACCAAAAACTTTTTTCTAAATAGTAGTAAAATTTTATTTAAGTCAAGTGATTATACTGTTAAGAATAAGTTCATTTTTACTAAAATGTAGTCAGAAGCAAAAAGCACTGGGTGCAGTTTTGAAAACACAGAGACTACAGATAAAAGCAGTGTTCTGTGCATATGCATTTGATTTATAATGTGGAAATGATAAATGCTTCAAAAGGAAGAGATATTTAACCTGATTTAAATGTTATATTACTGCTGCAATTTCTCTTCATTATTGCTAATAAATGCACAAGCAAAGGGCTTAAGGAAACAAGGATCTAGTTTTGGCTTATGTTTCCTGGTTATTGTTTCTTGTTCAGCTTGGCAAGAGTGTCTACACTATCACCATGTTTTTAAGACACTGACTACATGAAATACACAGGACTGCTGAGAGGGACAATCTCCACTTTTCAGACCAGCATACTAGGCCAAGTATACAGAAGGATTCCAACTTTATAAACAAGTTCCCTCCATCTTGTTCATCTGATCAGGGACAGTTCCACCTACCATGGGCTGGTCCTTCCCTATCAGCTAGAAAGTCTCCTGCAGGTTTTACTCTGATCTTAACTCAACTACTTAATCTCTACAAAGGTGCCCAATGCTCAAACTCTCAACTGTCAAGTTGACACAGGTGTTTAACTTTGACAATTTCATACGCATGTAGGAAAATATTTCACATAGCATTTTACTAACTTTCATGGAGTTTTATGTTTCCTTATCACTTTAAAATCTTAATATAGTTAATAGATACAATTGAAAATTATCATGCTGTGGACTTATTATATGATCATGAGATTTGGAATTAAACAATAAAATCACTAAGTGATTAAATTATGTTTTTTTATTTTCTCCTGTTTATAATTGAAATGATTGTACATACAGACAAAATATTTTTAGAATGTAAATCATTCCAATTGTAGCATAGTATTCATATAATAGTAATACACTTTTTATTGTAAGCATTGTGATGGACCCAGGATCTCCTATTAATGCATTTTTTTAACACATTTACCATTAAGCATGTAGCATCTGCAATGTAGCACAATTTTTTTTGGAAAACAGTAAACCACATATTCACTAGGCAAACACAATAAAATGTTAAATGTATAGAAACATTAATTTTGTACAAATATCATTTCTAAAAATTGAGGATAAAATTGTTTTGGGACATTTTTAATATTTTATTTTATTTTATTATTTGTATGTATGTGTCTGTGTGTTTCCATGTATATCAGAGGGCACTGAGTGTCCCTATGGGGAACCAAGGGTGGCTTCAGGAGTCATTCTGGATTGATTGTACCTATTTTTTGATTTGCTTTGCTGTGGAATCTACCAGGCCCTGCCTTCCAGAATAAGAAGTATAGGCTGCTGCTATTTCTGCATGGCAGTTTTACGTGAGATTCAGGATTTGAACTCAGGACCTTTCTTACACAGGTTCACTGATTCTTTGACTATATGTCTATTGCCCCCTTCAAGGTGTTCCTATCTTTACATATTCTTTCCCACTTTAAGTATAATATTCATTCCAATTTACCAAGTCATTCTATTTTCATCATCTTTCAAATATATTTCAAGTCTTTCTTTTTTATCTTTTTCATTTGATTATGATTTATTCATTTCTACCTTAACTTATTACAATAGGTGACAAAAATATGCAGACAGTGGGAAATCTTTGCAATGAATGTTATCAATTTTTATTTACTTGGGTAATGGTCAGTATTAATTGTCAACCTGACACCTACAAGGAAAGTCTATGGTTTCACCTAGAAAGAATAATCTAAAGTTGACCTCTGGGTGAGTCTGTGAGGGGCTATCTTAATTTCATAACTGTGGCCAATTGTGGATGGGATACGTATTAGTCAGGGTTCTCTAGAGGAAGAGAAGTGATAAAATAAATACATGACACTGGCGAAGAACAGGTAGGCCACATCTGACTTCAACAATGTATGTGGCAAAGCCCAAGAGACTGGGCTTGGAAGACAGAGATAAATAGCTGCAAGGCCCATGAGACTAGGCTCCAACTGCAGTACCAGCAGCCACAAGGCCCACAGGCTCTAATGTCAGCCAAGAAGAGTGGCAGCAGGGGTAGTAGCATCGAAGTGGCAAGCAATGTAGCAGCAAAGAAGGCAGCGATGGATTCACATAGCAAGGTGATTCACATAGCAAGCACGAGGAGAACAAGTTCTACTTCCTTGCACTGCTTTTTATCCAGTCTGCCACTGGAAAATGCCATCATTTGTGGGCTAGGTCTTCTGTACCAATTAAACAATCACCTGCAGACTTGTTCAAGGACTTGCCCTAATCATCAATTCTTCACAGCCCTGCCCCAAACAACCTGCAAGTGCAATTATCAAGTTGTAACCTTAATGTATCACAGGCTGTTCTTAGCTTATCCAGGTCTGATTAAAAGCTGAGAACAACAAACCGGAGAGCTAGCATTTAGGCATCCATGCATTGCTTTCTACTCTAAATGTGATATGGCCAGTTTCTATAAGCTCCTATTGTATCTTCCCTGAAATGAAGGGCTGTAAGCTGGAATTGTGAGCGGTAATAAGCCTCTTCTTCCCCCAAATTGTGTTCCTTAGAGATATTTTTTACAGAACAGAATTAAAATGAAACCATTGGATCATTTAGTAATGGTATTTTTTGTTTTTGTCTTTTTATTATTTTTACTGAACTTTCCTTCCGTTTCGTTTAATTTGCTGCATGGTTTTGTTTTTGCCCAGTTCGATCCACAAGAGACTTTCATTCAGAGACAAGGTCAGACAAAATCAGATCGAGATCAACATAATTTAGGTTTTAAAGAACTTAAGAAAAATTCTTAAAATTAAATATTAAAATTAAAAATAATTTCACTACTAATGTGACACTTTGTATAGAACTGTCAACAAATGTATAGATGTGGGCTAAAGGTCATTTCAATTGGGAAAATATCCTATGGTTCTGCAGTGTTATAATCAGCAAATATGCAGAGGAAATTTCAATTAAGACAGAACAAGTGTTGGCATACCTACTGACTCTTTCTTTAACAAAGTTTGCAAGTCAAAAGAGAAGTATCAGGATTTGCATTTGAAATGAAATATAGACAATATGTAGACATGTCCTTTAAGGAATAGATAACTGGTAATGAGTAAAGTGTGTCTCAAGAAATTCATACCAAAAATCATAGATTCATAATTTAAACTTTCAGACCCAATGAAAATATTAAATAATTCATGAAAGGAAAGAGAGTGTAGTTGTTAATAAATCATCCTGGACTCTTCTCACATGCTAAGAACAGAGCTATTATAAACAAGGAAGAGGGGTTGGAGAGGTGGCTCAGGGGTTAACCTCTGCCTTGCAGGCGGAAGGTCCTGAGTTCGGATCCTAGACCCCACGTATAGATGCCGGGCGGAAGCAGGGGCAGCCTGCGTTTCCGGCCATGGTAGGGCCGAGTCTGTGAATCCCGGGGCAGAGTAAAAACAAGCAGGAGGTGGAGGCGGTCCATGGTGGTTCCCGAATTCGTCCGTGGTTCTATACACACATACACACGCACATACACGCGCACAATTGAATAAATACTAAAAAAAAAAAAAAAATTAAAAAAAATTTATAAACAAGGAAGAGCTCAAGGTGTTTCTTGGGGCAAGCAGCTGAGATAAGCAATTTTCTTTTTGAAGGAACAATACAGGCTCAAGAGGTAATCTTGAATATTTTTAGGCTAAAACAATCAGAAAAAAAGTATATAAAAGACCAACTTTAAATTTATATTAGTCACTTACTTTCATTTCTGAAACTTTACTGAAGTTTGTAAATTTTACAGAGCATTTATTTGATTTGAAATGATTTTAACTATAAACATTTGATCCTCCAGCTGTGACATCTTGTTTTTATATAACTTATGATGAAATAATTCTAATGACATCCTAAAATACTAATGCTAAATGCTAAAATATTTAAATGCTAAAATATTTTTCTTAGTTAAGAATTTTTTTCTAGATCTAAGTGCATGCATTAGATCATGTTCAATTCCAACTATATCTCTCCCCCACCCCAGACCTTACATTAGTTTCTAAGTATGTTGATAAAACATTCTAATCAGGTAGGAATTACCATAGGCTTATGAAGGATAGAAGGGTTCAGTACAAATCAATCCAAATGTCACTGACTCTAGTTGTTTTGAGAAAGAAATGCTATTGAGTTTTCTGATTTATATTTTAGGATTATGCACTTGTATTCCTTTAAAATACCTACTTAAGCAGCTTTATATCTCGTTCTCAGAAAAAATTGCATCACAGAGATTTATACATAGTTATTCTTACAGCTTTTTATCATAGTAAAAATATAATTTACAAGAAGGAGATGCTGATAAATACAATTGCAAGGAAATTTACATAAATAATTTTGTCTAAGAATTTCTTCGACTTAATGTATTAATGTTATCTAAAAAGCCAACGACTAGTTTACAGAAATAAGGATTCAGTGCAAGAAACAGTTTGATTCTTAATTTTTGTTTAATCAATAAGTATTATGATAATTCATATATGGATTTACCAATTGGGCTGGTCTAACTAACAAGATAGCTCTGGGAATTGCCAGACTTTGCCTTCTAAGACTGGAATTATAGGTGGACTATGCGATATCGTCTCACAAGTGGTTTTTAAGCATTGATTTCACTATTTTTTTTCATTTTTATGCAAAGAAGCTTTACAAATATCCTCGTTGTCTGTTCAATGTAGTATTGCTTTTTATATTGTTTCACTGCTCATTTGATTTTATGCACTAATTAAAATTACATTTCCTTTTCATTGTCATATGTTTGTTTATGTTTGCATATGAATAGTTGCAATATGTACAAATACATGTGTGTGTACTCATATGGGCATACATGTAGATAAATTGTCTATAACACTCTTTCAATTTATTTATTTGAGACACAGTCTGTATATAATCTGAAAGCTCAGCAATAGTACTAGTCTCGCTAGCCAGTTAATGCTGGAAATTGCGACTAATTTATAGGTGGGCTACCGTAAGCACCAAAATTTTATGTGTTATCTAGAGACCAGATTCTAATGCTTTTGCTTTCTGGTGAGTGTTTCAACTGCAAAACTATCTCCCCAACCCTAAAATTATATTTTATAGACCTTGAGCTGTTTCCTTTTACTATTAGAGTCATATATGTAATACATAGAAGCATATTCAATTACCAGGGTCATGATTTTAACATTTTGTCAAATACAGGATTGGCTCTTCTGTTTATTTGCCTATATATAGTGTGACTTGTTTTTCATTTTTGTATAGTTCTGATTGTTTGCTGAAAACCAAATAACCTGTTAGGACATTGAATTCTACCTTAAATAATATTATATTGGAAAACTAGTACAATTCCTTCTCCAAACTTTAATGTGTCCAGTAGCATTAACTTTATTTTCCATTATACCTTCAGTTAAACTTTGAATGCTATTAGTATTGTTTGTAACCTTTATCAAAATGAAGGCTTTTGATTCTTCTACTCATGACTTTCATTTATGAGGTAGGCTTATTTGCAAACCAGCTCTTTTCTCTATTCTTTCCCCCACTTGCCTCGAGGAATATCTACTGGTTGTTGATTTTTCTTTTCTTTTTTCTAGAGTCTTCATCTTGCATGTTTACAAGTGAATCTTTTCCAGGAATAATTTTGCAGGACGCTGACCAGTATTGTGAAAGGGTGGAGGGGGAAGACAACACTTACTGACCTTTTGAACAATATTGAAAGTTAGGTAGCTATGTGGATTTCACAGTTATGTTGTCTAACCTTTTCTTGATTCAACACTTGGTCAGCAGTGTTGGTTTCATGTTTTCTTCATTTTTGTTATTGTTTTGTTTTTTGTTTCATTTTATCTTATTTGGAATTCTCTCTCTCTCTCTTTTTGTTTATTCTATTTTTTTAATTTATCTACAATACTTGTGATTTTCTACTGACTCTCAGAGTATAGATACAACGTTTATTGATCTACCACCTGCAGACTACTTCCCTTCTTTAGGAAAGACAATGAAGATGGATTTGAGGAGGTTTTATACATTGCCTATCATTCCTTTTTCCAAAGTGCAATTGTTTTTCACCAGTTCATGAAAGCTTCAATTTTCTTTTCCTTGGAGCTTACAATGAACGATTTATTTTTCAGAAGGAAAGAGAGAAAATGATCTTTAGTGGAATTCAGAAACAGCTGACATTCTCCTTTGTCATTGAGCATCAGAATGGGTAACGTTCTTCTCTGCAGGTGTCCAGTGAGGTTTTAGAATCATCCAGTGTAGCTTGTCATTTTTTTGTTGTTGTTGTTGTTGCTGTATCCCAAAGGGCTTGACATTCTTGTGCCAGATGGAACAGTGTATTCAAGGTGTAGGAGTGTTCCCAGCAGCACTGTGAAGGTGCCAGCTTCTCTTCCTCCCACATTCATAACCTTCTCATTTCCATTTTGTGGATATCTACCTTTCTATATTTCAATTTTGTATTTCTTGCCCTGATGCATCATTTTCCACAGATTCAATAAAATGACTAATTTTCAAAATACCACATATTTATGCATTAAATAGAACATTTTCTTTTATAAAACGCTATTCTGAAATTGAAAGTCCTTTTCTGATTTCTTTTTAAATTTAAAGTTGCTAAACTGTATTAAATTTTATCATACATTTTTCTACCTATCTACCTACATCTATCTCGTTCAGTGAACTTGCTCATATTAATTTTCCATTGAGATTTTTCTACAGAATATCCTCTGTGTTTTTAATTCTATTTTTTAACTTTTGTGTGTTATATGTTTTCTTATCTTTAATTTTGTCACATTATTATGTATTGTTATAGTATATGTGATCCTTACATAATATCAATATTTTAAGTATTTCAGTTCATTCCTAATCCTTCTTTTTCTTTTGGAGTAATGATTTGTTAAGAAGTATTAGTTATACATTTTAATGAATTTCAGCTTATACTTGCATAAATGGAAAAAGGCATCCTGTCATAATTAGTCATCCCCTCATCTTCCCAATTCTAAGCAATCACGATTATACTTTCTAATCGACATTTTTTTTGCAGTCTCTAAATATCAGAGAAAATATTCACTGAGTTTTAGTTGTTTTCGTATCTTACTTGAAACATATTTATTGACTCATGAGCTTATTTCCTTCACAACCTAGTTTTGGTCATTGAGTAGATGTGGGTTGCAAGCACTATACTTTTCAAACAAACTGATCTTGACATTGCAACATATGATAGTTAACTCTGGAGTCAATTTGACATACCTGGCATTAACTAAGATCAGCTGAGACCACCTGAAGAAATTATTTGGATAATACACAAATCAGCCCCAGATCAGTAGGAACCCCCCCCCCAGATCTCATTGGAACCTCCAAGTAGTGGACCCGATAAAAGGAGTAATAAAACAGGAGACTGAGAAGGAGAGACTTTTGCAGCTCTCAGTCTCTTGGATGGGTATGAGGTAGCCTGTCTTCAGCTTTGGCCATGCTGTCTCTGCTATGAAAGACTGTTTCTCCCTTCTGGAACTGTAAGTTAAATAAATTTCCCTTTCTCCCTTAGGTTGTTTGATTTTGGGAGCTCTCTCACAGCAATAATTAAGAGTAACTGTTACACAACATTTCTCTTTATCTGTAATGATTCAAGCTTTTTCAGCATACAGGTAAAGCTTTGCCTTTCCTCAACTCAGGAAAATCCAGGAAAGTTTCATTGCTGACCTCTTCTACCTACTGACCCTCTCTCTGTTTATTTTTTTCCAGTTTGTAGATTCTACTTGTGTCATAGTTAGATACAGGTAGTCAATCTAATAATTGAAGGTTCCAGCTTGAGACATAGCTGTGAAAATTTATTAGCTGAATTAAGCCCTGAATGAGCCTGCAAGAAATTGTTTAAGTAATGCGGAAGGTTCAGCCCATGGTGGGTAAGACTTTTATGAAGACAGATGTAAGGTGAAGAGGTCTGATCTAAAGAGTTGGCAATCTTCAGTATACTTACCTGGCCAGAAACACTGGTGTGTGAAGATTGCTTCTCCCTCAGCAGTTCTGTGGATGTGGTGTGGTTCATTCTGCCCCTGGTGTTATTTTGAGCTCTCCTGCAAAGCTGGACTAACAACCATAACAAATCTACCACACAAATACAAACTAGAATAAAATTCCTTTTTACTCCAAGTCATTTTGCCATGAATGTTTTGGCAACATTCAGAATAACTGCAACAACGGTATAACAAATGTTTTGAGAAACCATTTGTGTTTTGAAGTATGTTGTGCTAGTTGGATAGGGGTATCCACTAGGAAACTGATAGCTGAGCTCTGGGCATACTTGTGAAGAGTTGTTAGTTAAGAGCAAATTTGAGGGAGAATATCTGACAGAGGAAGACAAGCCTATGGTGAATGGGACTTACTCCTCGTTCAGGTGGATAAGATGGAGGAGGCCAGGTTCAGCAAATTGGCATATGTTGACAAATTTGGTAAGTATATTTATCAGCAACCTGCAGACAAACTTCAAAATACATAAAATATATTTGTCTCTAATAAGCACTTAAAATATTTATTTGTATATATTAGTCTTCTTGAATAAAACAAACATTGGTGAAGTCCTTATACATCCAGTAACAACAAATGCTTTCAAATAGACACAAGATGCTATCAATAACCTAAATTTAATTGTTGCATTCCCCTTCATCTCATGCAATATTTTCGATGGTCATCTACATGTGTCTAACAGGGAGATGACATATCCATGTAAGTGACATTAAATGTGAATCATCACATATATACTTTACTGATATTGATTTATTTAAAACCACAGGGCTAAAAAGGACATGCAACATAAAAATGTATTTACATCTTCTGAACCATTGTAATTGTTTCAAAATTATTTTGCTTCGTTTGTAGCTTTTTATTGTGCATGTACTCTGCTATCTACTGATATATATGCACTTGGAAATCCTTATGGAAAACTAGTAAAGAAATATTACCACTTTGATTTACAAGTAATATATTTGTCTATATGTAGCCAGAGTTTCTATATAGGAAAGTTTTAGAATGTAATCTTGCTCATTTTAGATTGCTTCATATTGCAAACTTGGCTCAAGAGCTTGAGTTTATTTAGAAATTATTTAAATTCATGTGTCTGGTTTTGATTTACAGATTAATAAAGTGAAACCTTAGGTTCTCAGCTATTTTTCACTTTTCTCTGGGTATTGCATAGTTAGTGGAAAACACAATTTTGTGTCTATTTAGGTTTTTAATGTTGACTATATTGAATCAAAACTGCCTATAAAATCTGTCCATATTTTTAACATCAAAATTTATTGCTGTGCATATGCACTAGTTAATTTTATTTTTCCTCTCAAATCAATGCTAAAACCAAATTAGAAGTTGTAATGATACAATTATGCAAATTCAAATAGTAGTTTACATTTAGACTATTTGCAAATGCAAAACTTCAAATAAAATATTTAAATGCATGGACACAGGGCATTATTGGTGATTTTTTTTACAGTGCTGACAGAAAAAGAGCAGAAATCTCATGGTTAAATATCTAACATGTTGGCATGCCATGCATAAAGTAGCTTTCAGGAAGTATAATGAATATTTATACATATAGGTCTAATTACTTCTGTAATGCCATACTTCTATATATAATATTCTATGTTAAAATTAATGTTTATATTTTATATATACAATGTTTGGATGCACAATTATTCAGTAATGTTCTTTCCTAAGAGTCACATGCACATTATGTGGAAAAGCATACTTCTATTTTATCTCAAATATTTAAATGTCTGTCTTATTAATAACTTCACTAAATTGTGATTCTCCCCTTCTGTCATCTTCTATACCTATTTCAAATGCAATCTTGACTTGTGTGCAACATTAATGAAGTGCCCTATTCTGTAAAGCAACCCTATTTTGCGAGGAAAAAGGGTTTATATGATGTAGGCTATCATCACTGGTTTACTACTGTTTATCCTTAGTGTATCAGAATCCATAGCAAATAGACCGTGTGCAGAAAGGGAGTGCAAAGTTCAGTTTTCCTTTTATGTTAAAGTAATTTATTTTTACATTAAGTAGAATAATGTTGATTTCACTTCAATGTTTATTTCTTTTAGCTTGTGATTAAGGATGAGTGTAATTTTTTCTATATTCTGAGAACTGGATAAAATGATATGATACAGTGACACAAGGACTGAACTAGGGGAAAAAACACCAGGCTTAGGAAGCTCTGTAGTTTTTTGTGTTATCCAACTACACAAGTGTCTTAATTTTCTTTATAGCTATCAGTCCAGATCCCACTTTCACTTTCCTAGTCCCACTCAGAAGTTCATGTTATTTTCATGTAATTACCTCTATTGTTTCCCTCAGTTGCCTTTATCATAGTTCAGAGGATAAACTAACATTCTTTCATTTAACTTTGCAGATATAAAAATCTTTCTTTATGGGACTGACAATCCTAAAAAATTCAGCTGGTTTTGCTGAGACTTTTTTTTTTTTGCCACAGACTAATATTAGCTATAGAAATGCATTTTTTTACCTTTGTCTACATCTGCTGCAGGAAAGTTCTAGAAAACTTATTCATTCTAAATATATTTACATTTTAAAGCACTTCTTGCATAGGCAGAATTCAGATCCCTATTTCTCAAGCTTGCTAGTCAAAGTACTTCTAGTGGAGAACTTTGGAGTTAAGCATTCAGTTTAGGATGGTAAGTGGAAATGTGATCAATAATAATTTCTTATATCACACTTGGACCTCCACACATGCATACACCTTCCTTTAATAGTACACATATAATTAAATGAGAAAAAATGTTGAAAAATGTTAAAGTTTTGCCTTTTGAATAGGCTTTGTAGACAAATGACGCTAATAAAAATAAACCTATGTAATATCATTTTCTGTCCTCTAATTTTCTGAGTTGCAAGTAGTTTGATGTAATAAAGGTTTACATATGTTTGGATAGGGAAATCAACAATCTCTTACAGCAAAGTAAATTTGTTCTTAATTTTGCTTTGTTGATTCTCCTAAGGAAATTGCTGCACTGAAACTATTTCTATCAACTGTATATATAGAATACTCTGTAACATTATAATTCTCTTTAATTAAATATTAACTGCAATACAATAACAGTGTGTACTTAGAGTAACCAAATGCTATTTAGATAATTTAATTTGTTCTTTAAATATAAAATTTTAGAAATTGTGTTGCAAGAAGTTTTCATGATATTCATAAAAATATGAATGTTCATATATTCAAAAAAATTTTAACTTGCCTTCAAGGAAATCTTTGAGCCTTATTTTCTATGTATTGGGTGTTTAGGGGTGTGTGTGTGTGTGTGTGTGTGTGTGTGTGTTTGTGTGTATCAAGGGAAACTTGAGTGTGTCTGTGGAGACCAAAAAGTGATATCAGAAATCATTCTGGATTGCTCTAACACCTTATTGATTTGCTTTCTGGGTTTTTGTAGGCTCTGCATTTCAGAGTCAGAATTGCAGGCCTCTTCCATAACCCCCTGGCATTTTTGCATGAGATAGCAGATCTAAAATCTAATCCTTTAGTTTGCAAGGCAAATGCTTTAATCCATGCTCCATCTACCCAGGCTTCCTGAGCCTTTTATTTGGGAAAATTAACCTATAACACTAAGACCACTGACAGTTTTCAGGAAAAACTATTTTTCCCTGAAAACATTGTATCCCTCCCATTGTAACCACATTTGTAGGTTTTCATGCATGCTTGTCAGCAGTCCTACATCTGTGGTCAGTCTTTTTTATTCAGAGATACTGAATACTGTTGTAATAGTCAGTTCGACACAAGAAAGACATCTCCCAAAAGAAACTAAAATTAAGAAGGAAGAAATATGTAAAGAATTTTAGTATAATAGAGACAAACTCTCCTGTACTTTGAATAAAAGTTAACAATGAGTATGTTTGCCATCTTGAAATATTACAGAACTTTATGTTGATCTCCCTCTAGATGTTGACCTTATATTCATAAAATAATAAATAGGGAGTAGAAGCACAATGTATGTTTTTTTATCACAAACCACAGCAGATAATTCAAAATTTTACAAAAGATTTGCAGTGTTTTCATCCTTAGCAATCAGGGAAATGCAAATTAAAACTCCCCTGAGATATCATCTCACCCTGGTCAGGATGGCAAAAATCCACAATACAAACAACACCAAATGCTGGAGAGGAGTGGAGAGAAGGGAACTCTCCTACATTGCTGGTGGGAATGCAGGTTCATACAGCCACTCTGGCGAGCTGTCTGGAGATTCTTAAAGAAATTAAAAATTGAAATGCCATATAACCCTGCTATTCCACTTTTGGGAATAACCCCCCATACAGCAAAAATTCACCTTGATAGCACAAGCACGACCATGTTCATAGTAGCATGGAATAGCAAAGTCATGGAATCAGCCCAAATGTCCAACAGTTGACGAGTGGATAAGGAAACTGTGGTACATCTATACAATGGAATACTACTCAGCCATCAAAAATGATGAATTACTGGAATTTGCCGGGAAATGGATGTCATTAGAAACAATTATATTAAGTGAAGTATCCCAGACCCAGAAAATTAAGCGCCATATGTACTCCCCAATAGGTGGCTCCTAGTGCCAAACCCACCTAGAGACACTCAAGGATAAATCTCTGTAATACCTACAGTAATTGCAAGGAATATGAACAGGAGGGATGAGGTAGGAGTACCATACAAGAAACAAGGAGAGAGGGGACCATGTTACAGCAGAGAAAATAGGCCACCATTAAGGACTGCAAATGAGTAATGAGACATCTGGTTAAGTTCACAGACTTTTGTTCCTGATCATTTACAACTGAGGGGAAGGCATATAGTCTGGCAGATAAAAAGTAACCATTTTGCAAATGGGTGATTGACCCCTCCCTCACTGTGGTTTCCTACTTTTATTACATCTACCTTTGAATATACTCTTATAACAAGACTCTAGTTTAACAGGTTTTATCTCTGGGTAGGGGGTGACTTCCAATACCCATCAGTATGGAGTGAAGGGCATTGCAGGAGACAGGAAAACCGAAAAAGAAAATCAACAAACCATAATCCAGAACATCAGAGACTCTATATCAACTACCTGGAACTAGGCCAGTCTAATATCTCCCCATCCTGAAGCTCAGGGAAATTTACGGAAGAGGGGGCAGTAAGATTGTAAGAGCACAAGGATGGGAGGAGCAATGATATGCAAGATACTCCACACATTAGGGCTGAAGCAATCATAATTGGACTTTGCATGCCCTGAGCAATGTCCAACACACTATTGGCCCCTCAAATTCTAGCATTTGCTAAAGGCACTAAGATCCTTGGAGGCAAGGGATTGATAGCCACAGTAGTGTTCCTATGCTTAAGGGAAACACAGGAAAGGGTTCAGGGAAATGCCACTGGGTCCTTGCACCTCATCGGAGAGGAGGACCCAGAGGAGAGTCTGGCATGCACATTAAAGGATGCTCTGGGGATGGGAGGGGGAGGCACTGGGGATGGGGAGGGAAGGGGAGGGGAGGGGGGCATAGGGCGGTGGGAGGTTGGAGGGAGGGAGGGGACCGGTGTACCTGTTAAAGTTGTATGAGCGGAAATAAAAAAAAAATTCGCAGTGTTTTGGAACTTGGATGAATGTACCTCTTCTAAAATCAGACATAAGACTCTGTATATTGAGTTGCTATCAAATGAAAATAATAAAAGCAAATCAATGCCTTTTTGTATATTGGAGGAAATGAATTTCAGAGAACTATGTCATATACGCTTATTTAAAATACATTTATTGATGGCTTTTATTTCCTCCAGTTTAAAGTGAAACATAGGTCAGGAAAAAAACCTTTATATCACTGGTTGTGTTGCATGCTGTGTTCTATACCAACTTGGCTATATGACAGAGCAAACCTCTGTCAGGAGTGGCTACAACATAAAAATTATTGGACACGTCCTCCAGAAAATTCTTTTCTGTTAGGAAATTATAGCACAGCTACAAGGTGTTATGCTATTTTTGTGCTGAAAATTATTGACAAATGTTTGGAAATTGATGCTAGAATCTGTTGAATCTGACACTTGACTACATGACAACTGAACTATAACGTTGGATACTTGTGCATGAGGATTGTGTATTCAGGACAAGCCTAAATTGTTGTGAATCTTTGTGAAACACAACACTCCACGTTATTGCTTTGTTATAGTTACTTTTCTTTTGGTGTGATAGAATACTTAGACCCTTAAATAACTTAAGATAGATGAATATTTATTTAACTCATGGTTCCAGAGTGACATAGTCCATTATGATAGGGATTGTTAGTAGAATGCGTAGCTGTAGTAACAAACAGTGTGCAAGTTCAGTTCTTCACATCCAAAGGAAGGCATGGAGAGCAAGAGGAAACCGAGGAAGCAGACCAGGCTACAAAGCCTTGAAGTCCACCACCTGTGACATGCCTTCCTCCAGATTCAAATACATGAGTTCTTGGGAAAACCTCTATCATAGTTTGAAATGTGAACTGTTCCCCACAGGCTCATGTGTTTGACTCTTTAGTAGTTTGGAAAGGACAAGGCACCTTTAGGAGTTGGAGCCTTGCTGGAGTAAGGTTAGTCAAAGGAAGTGGACCTTGAGGATGGTTAGTCCCTTCCAGTTTGCTCTTGAGCTTGCAACAGCTCTCAACTTCCATGATGTGTGCAGTGACTTAGGCTGCACCCCAAGTTTTGCCAGTTAGTTTAACCTTTCAGGCCAGAATGGACTGTATCTCCTTTGTGGGACTGTAAGCTCAATTGATCTCCCTTTCTCCATTTAATTGTTTGAACCTGAGTGGTATCTCACCGCAACAGAGGAAGAGTAATTGATACAAGCTCATTTGAACCATGACAAGCTTCAATCTCAAGCATTGTTTCCTGATGGATATGATGTGAATTTTTGAAACTACACAGTCAGGTTGTTTCTTAAGTACAGTCATAACTAATTAAAATGATTGCTTCTATATTAGGAACTCCTTCAGTGATGGTCAAAACATCCAACAAAGTGGTACCTTCTCTGGGGGGAAATATTAACATAATGCCTATAAACACAATGAATAATATTATAGATTACAACATGGAACTAAGATTTTTTTATTAATGTAGAAAATAATGGAAGAATGAGATTAAAATAAATTGTAGCAGTTAGCCTGCATACTTGCTGATAAAATTACCATCAAATGACTTAAAGGAACAATTTTTTTCTCTTACCATTGTTGGGGGTATAGTTCTCAGTTCAGCTTAAGAGAAGAGTTCACATGAACACCAGGGCCAACAGAACTGGCCGCATCATCTTTAAATGACAACTGAAAGAGGGACAATCCTTACTTGCCAGACCAGCTTGTCTGGCCAAATATATACTAGGATGCTAACTTTCTCAACCTGCTGTCTGTATTTTATTCCAGGGCCTAGTTCCACCCACTGTGGGCTGAGCCTTCCCCATCAGCTAGACAATTTCCTGCAAGTTTGCTCTGGATTTAACTAAAAAACTGATTCTCTATAAATGTGCACAGAGCTTAAACCCTGAACTCTCAAGTGACACTCTGTCACTTGTCAACTTGACACAGGAACATATGATTTTTAATCTGTAACCTTCACCTTTTCCTTACAGATTTTAAATTTACCTTAAAAGTATAAACACATTTCATAGACAAAGTTAAAGTGTTCTCTCATTAAAAGTTCAGTTATTAAAGTGTTGTAACTAAACGTCTTTCTTTCAACAACCCAAATAAAATCATTGTGACAATGAGAAGACATCAGGTTAAGAACCAAGACCAGAAAATCAATTACTGCATCCTATATTTCAATGTCCACCTTCTGTTGCTCATCACATAGTCATCGTAGCCCAAAGATTCTAGGCATTCCCAGTCCCTGTTTGCAGCTCAAAATTATAGAAGCAGAGTTCCTCTGAACCAGGCTGAATTTCTATCTGTAGGCCATCCTCAACATACATCCCATGGTTCTGGCATTCCCAACAACACACTGGGTTTGTTTGTGTAGCTGTAAGCTTCACCTTCCCTGCAGGAACTCTATGCCTGCCATTTGGTGCTAAGCTTTTTCTGCTTTCCATGAACCCCTAAATCACACATCAAAACCAGTACCATATGGGGGATGCTGCCAGATTCCACAGCAAGGTTGAAATGTTCCTCGATCCACTCGAGCCACAGCTGTACCAACTTTAGTGTGCTGATTCTGGAAAACTCCTGTCTTGGCAACCAAAACTTCCAAAGGGCAAGAAACAGCTTCAGTCTGGGTCTTCAGCCCTCGATGGAATCCAGGTTTTTAACCACAGAATCATCATAAGGTGGTGTTCATGTCTTCTACCATCCAGTTCAAAATATTGGGTTTTCCTCACTGATGTTCATTTCTCCAACAACAGCAGCTATTCTGTTGCCTGATATTTCCATTCCAGAGCTTTACAGCCATCAACACAGCTCTTCTCAATCAAGCAAACCAAGCAAATGCAACTTTACCAAAGTCCTTTTTCCCTTCATTACAAACTGAGCCGAAACAATCTTGCAACTCTCTCAGCACTGCCAGTATCCAAATGAGCCATTAAACTCTGTAGAATGGTGTTTGCAATCCACAGTCTCAATACCTTAAAACATTTCAAATATTGTCCACCAAAACCATTCAAAAACCACAAAATCCATATACATTTTTCAGCAACACCCCACTTCTCTGGTATCAAAGTCTGTTGCCAGAGCATCATCTCTACTTAATGGCTGAGAGAGGGATGATCCTTATTTGCCAGACCAGCTTTTCTGGCCAAATGTATGCAACTTTCTCATTCAGCTCTCTGTATTTTATTCCAGGGCCTAGTCCCACTCACTGTGGGCAGGGCCTTCCTCATCAGCCAGACAATTTCCTAAAGGTTTGCTCTGGGCTTAACTCAATAACTAATTCTCTACAGATGTGCCCAGAACTCAAACACTCAACTCTCAAGTTGACACATACGCCTATGACATAAATAATGACAACAATATTGATAAAATATTCAGTGATTGAAAATGTGATGTGAACAATCGGCATCCATAAAAATATTCTTAATATTTATATAGACAAAGCAATTTGTTCTTCATGAGTAAATCAATGTTTTTTCATACCTAACCTAGGAAATAAGAAAATTTAGTAGGTAGCTGAAAGTAGTGTAGTGAAAGATGATTTCTAGCTTCAGATCACTTGACCATTTTCTCCAGGCTAACAATTTAGTTATTCTTGTCTCTCTATAAAAGTTACCATGAGAAATCAGGTAGCTACCAGGTATCAAGTTTTATTTTATTATAACCTTCCCATAATGAAATGAGAAAAATTTTGTGTTTATAACTTTATCTGTATCTTCTAAATGTGAGCTCTGTTTTCTGTGCAGAGGACTTTGCCAGCCTCATTATTCATAGATTTATAGAATGTCACATTCCGGACTGTGGTATTTTCTAAGGGACACAGATGATGCCACTAGGCAACACAATCTGTTAGTGGGTTGTTTTATCTGACTCTTGCCATTGATCCAACAGACTTTGGTAAGACATGTCACTCAATTATTTTTAATAATGCTTCCCAAATATGAGTGGTAAATTTGTCAGATGTCTAAAAATGAGAGTAGAGAAACTATATTTGGAACCAATAGGATTAATTTGTATGGTTTTAATTATAACATCTTCGTCAAATGCACTGGCGAATGACAAATTGCTGTAAATGAGACTATGTTGAAGGTCTAAGTTTGAGAAGGCTTTAAGATTTGGACAACATGTCCTATGCAGCTGAGAAGCTGGCAGAAAATTCAGGGAATGAATAATGAACAGTGAACTGAAATTAGACAGCTAGAATAACTCCTCTTAGCCTTAGAACAAGTGTGGAAGTGGATAGATGCTAACATTTCTTCATTACTTTTATGAATATTACCCTTATTTCCCTAGTATATGAAGAATATCAATTATGTCAAATTTTGATAGGCAACTAGATATGCCAACCTTATCTAATGATTGTTTAGAAGACTTATAGGAAATTGTGTGGGAGCACAAAATTAGGACAGGATAGAAAAACTGTGTCAAATGTCTTCCTCTTGTCTCTCTTAACACTTACTCTGTGCTCTGTATCAATGGTATTGATGGATTATACAATACTATGTATGCTTGTGGCTTCCAGTTGAGTTCAGACAATGCAAAATCTGGCCAAGAAATAGGATGAAGTGAAGATAGATTGAGGAAATTATTCCTCTGATTCCTTTTCTGTGAGATTAGCAGTCATGCCATAAATGAACAGCTTCTTTCAAGAGGCATTTTCAAGCTTACACACTGGGTTTTAATAATCATATCTTCCATTTATACTCCTAGTTTGACTGTGGAACCCTTTTTCTGTTAGCCCTTCATCGCTCAATCACACTATGTGTTGTATAAACAAACTCTTCTCTTACTTTTCTGATGTAGACATGCCTTATATTCCTAAATGGGACTTACGCTTAATCAGTAACCCAGTTTGCAATCATGTTTGTTATTGAATAAATTACTTTAAAACATATTGATGACTAGGGGGTGACATCCAATAACCATCAGGATGGAGCCAAGGGCATTGCAGGAGCAGCAAAACTGAAAAAAAAATCAACAAACCATAACTCAGAACATCAGAGACTCTATATCAACCACCTGGAATCAGGCCTGCCTAATCTCTCCCCATCCTGAAGCTCTGGGAAATTTGCAGAAGAGGGGGGCGGGAAGATTGTTAAGAGCACAAGGATGGGAGGAGGCATGATATGAAAGATACTCCACACAAGTTAGGGCCGAAGCAATTATAACAGAACTCTGCATGATCTGTGCAATGACCAACATATCAAAGTCTAGCATGGACTCAAGACACTAGGATCCTTAGAAACAAGGGATTAACAGTCACAAATAGTGTTCCTATACTTAAGGGGAAGACAAGAAAAAGTTCTAGGAAATGCCACTGAGTCCTTACACCTCATCAGATAGGAAGACCCAGAGGAAAGCTTGATATACACATTAAAGGATGCTTTAGAGATGGGGGAGAGAGCACTGGGAGAAACAGAGGGAGGGGGGAAAGGAAAGGGAAAAGGGAGAAGGGAGCAGGGAAGTCCAGGGAGGGATGGAGGGAGGGAGGGGACAGGGGTACCTATTACGTTTGTATGAGCAGAAAAAAAAGTATTGATGATGTTAGAGACAATTACTTAAAATTATACATTGTTTCATAAAGTTGTGTACTTTTTGTATATTCTATATAAATAACAGAGAAATATAAGAAAATTCGCAAAAAGATAAAGAAAAAAAGATAGCAATGTAAGGGAAGATTCACAAGGTGACAATAATTATCAGACTTTACAAAAAGAATATAATGCTGTATCTACCATACAATAATATTAAGACCAAAATATGTACAATGTGACTATAATCTGCTTCTAATTTATCTATAATGAACAAACATATGGAACACTGATTTCTATATAAAGTTAAAATCAGAGAAACTGCATCCATTAGTTAAAAGTGAAAGCTTCCATGTTTCTACACACCCAAACACACACAAATACACAAACACAAACAAACACACACACACATACAATGGGTAAGGACAGATGTGACAGTTTATGGTTATTAGTTCAAATTATTTTTCATAAAAGAAATCATATAAATTATGAGGTTGATAATAAAATTTGTACAAATTATGAAAAATTATAGTAGCTATCAATGAATCCACATTAGATAATATTCAATATTCAGTATTCCTTCCTTGAATTCATCCTAGCAACAAATCATCAGTTAGAATTAAGGAATATTTCTATCATATCACATTGTATGACTTTTTTAGCAATGTCCAAGAATAATTGAATGTGGTGCTCAATAAATTGCCAAATCTATTCAGCAATTATTATTAGATAAGGTTGAACTGAAGTCAGGTACAACTACCTGAATTGGGTGGTGTGTGTGTTTGTGTGTGTGTTTGTGTAGACAAATATGAAGATGAGAGGATCAATTTGAGGGTTTTTTTAAGTTATCTTACACCTTGTATATTCCTGGTATCAAACTCAGGTCACAAAGCTTGTGAAACAAGTGCTTTTACCCACTAAGTCATTTCACAAGCCCCTGTGTCTCCTTCAACAGTATCATGTATTTCCATAACATTATTGTGCATTAGAAACAAAAGAATTGGATCAGTAACAATGTTGGCTTGCCATTTTTTTAATTATTTTCTAATCACAATGAAGCAACTTCCTGAAATTTTTCAAGTTTATTTAAGCTGTATCTTCATTTCATGGAAGCAAATTCAAATTGTCTCATGTCAATGAACAATTGTTTACTGGTGCAAAGCTGACATGGTATAATACAGTTCAGGTTAATGTCAAAAATTTCTTACTATTTTAACTGTGGGATCTCTTAAAACTGAAGGAGGAATATCTGCATTCAGCAATGGCAGATGCATTTTAGTTGTTTTCAATTAAACAGATGGGATAAGATTTAAAGATTTGACTTTACCTTAATAATGAAATTGTGAGTTCATAACTAGAGGCATAGCTGTAAGTTTAGAACACAATCAGGGGCATCAGCCAAGCATAACAGGAGAATTCTGCTCACATATGTTCTGTTTTAAATGGAACATCCATAACAGCTCAGTGGAGCTCAAAATTACAACTGAGAAGTGATCAGTTAACCACCCTCAGAAATCTGCGTATGAGAAATAGACTGAAAAATTACTTTCTTAACACTGACATATTGTCAGGCAGTATATTCATGGAAATATTTTTCTTCAGAAAATAAACATATATTTAGATATATTAAACATTAAGAAAAATTAAATAATATGTTTTTGGAATAAAGTTATTATTTGAAGATCAAATTTTTATTTTGGAGAGATTAATGAAGAACTTGTACGGTGTTATACAGCCATTGAGTGATATAGAGGATGAGACAGATAATCAGGGAAGAAGTGCTATTTTTAAATGAAAAAATTAAATTTGGTATGCTTACGTATTGAATCTGAATCATTTGTTTCTTCTAAAGCAAAAATCAATCATAGTAAAAAGTTAAATGCTGGTAAAAAGAACTGTGCTATAAAATCTCCTACTTGCAAGTCTGCTCAAATGTAGGCATTATACTTACTTTACTGGTTGATGCCAGTGGAGAATGAACTTACAATTAATTTGGAGATATAACCCTGTAAATGAAAGCAGATGTAGTAGAAATAAAGGAAGAGTAGACCAGTGACTTTTTTCAAATGTCAATCAACAGAGCATAAATAATTCCATAGAGAGAGTTCCCATAGCAGAGTGACACAGTTAAAAGTAGATGAAGGAAATACATTCCTCCAGACTAAATTCAAATTCCAAATAGGCCATTTACCTTGTGACTATGAGTGAGCTAATTAACCTATCTAAGCTCTGTATTTACATTCAGAAATTGAGTTCAGAAAAGGGGAGGATCTGATTCATGGGACCAAGAACAGAGC
Organism: Typhlomys cinereus; assembly: GCA_023101885.1. NCBI lineage: Eukaryota > Metazoa > Chordata > Mammalia > Rodentia > Platacanthomyidae > Typhlomys > Typhlomys cinereus. The sequence continues at coordinate 4,900,079 of JALPQD010000020.1, forward strand.
TTGTCAATTGTTAACCAATGTGGACTCATCTGTGCATTATTAGTGTGTTTATTAGATAGCTAACACTTTTGATCAAGCAGGGATACCAATTTTTTTCTAATTTTGAATATAGCACAATCAGACTGGATTCTGAGATTGAAAGGTGTCTCTTTCTATACCACTATCAAATTCAGTAAAGAGTGATCTAGAACCACTGCAGAGGAAAGCACCCGGGGATCAAGTTCCTTCAGTGATACTGCTGTGGATTCAGGGCAGGTAATCCTAATTAGATAATTCTTTGAGTAATGTGTGCCCCTTTTCAGTGACTTTGGTTTCCTGCATTTCCTATCTCAGCTCCTTTCACTTCCAACTTGAGAATTTTCTCCCTTTCTCTAGCATCAGTTTTTTACTTTCAGAAAAAAAATCTCCAATTCATTTATTGAACAACGATACTTAGAAACCAATAGCTTGAGGTCATCTTTGTTCATTGCTGTCAAGATGTCCTTTTTTCTCTGCTGTCATTTAAATATTTCAGTATCTGTAATTAGAAGCTTCTTATTACTATTCTAAATAAATGGTCATTTGTTCAAGTCAGGAGTGTACAAATATTAGCTAAAGAGGTAGCAGAAAGAATGTAACAACTATAAAAGGAAAGCGACTGTGAAATACCATTTTCTCACTTAACACAACTACAGCAATCATGAACACAGCAATTGTGGTTCATGACGCATAGGATTCTCAACTGGCCAAAACAAGCCTGTAGAGTGCTGCTACCTACTGCGGAGCAGATGATTCTGGGAGGAGGGGGCAGCTATAATATTGACTTGCATGTCCAGTAGCAAGGTCACTAAGCTCCAACTGCTACTTCCAAACTCATAGTATTGGATAGATTTAATGCATTGTAAGAGAAAAGTAATGAATATTGGAAAGAGATTGGAGAGATTTTTCAGAGAATAGAGCGGTTGATAAATGTGGGAGAGATGTAAGAGATGGTGGTAAAATAGTGACTAGAATTCATTATATACATGCATGTAGTCTTTAACAGAGCTTACTATTATGAAAGCAGATAATATAAAAAAGAAAAGTTTAGAATTTCAGTTTAATATTGATTTATATCTCAAAATTTTTAGATAATTTTACATTGAATACACAGCACAGACTGTTGTAGATTATTTCCAAGTTGCCAGGGTACTTGCAGGAGAACAAGGAGGTTTTAGTCTTTTATATGATCCTTGGCTTCAGTTCATAGTCCAGTTTGAAGGGAGAGTTCATACCAACACAAGGAGTTGAATGAACTTCCTCATCACATCTACAGCAATTGCTGAGAGAGGGACAAACATCACTTGCCAAACTTGAGTTTGCCAAAGTATGCCAAAATATGTTTAACTACTGAGCCACTTTCCTTCATCTTGGATTCTCCATGTCCATTGAATACTCTCTTGTAGGCTTGCTTAGGTCTTGCCTTAGCTACCAGTTCTTTGCAAATATACCTGAAATTCAGTCTTCAGTTGTCAAGTTGACATCTGTATCGAGCTAGCATGCAGCTCTATAAAGTACATGGCTTGCTTTTGCATTTTTACAAATGAATTCATTTGCTTAGTCCCTTTATCAATCTATAGAACATTTTAATCTCTTCAGTATGTCTTCCTATCCCAAGGTGAATGAATGCCTTGAAGAAAAACCACTTTTTTTTTTCAAATCTATGTTTCATGGAACACTTGTTTCTATTCCAGAACCAAAAATAAATGGAATCATCTAGTGTGAGCTCTTTTGGGTCTGCATTCTGTTGCCCAGAATCATGTACAACAAACATATTTTAATTTGAAGCTTGAAAGCCTGCATTATTCACAAAATGTATGTAAAAAATAGCAGAATGTCATGTTTTGTGTCTCTCATTCAGAACTTCTATTATAAACACTGCATGGCGCTTCATTGCCCTCTTTTACTGGGTCTATACAAGCCTTTAATGTAGAAAAGACACAGTTCATCATAGTATTTTGTATCTCTCTCTTTCTATTTAGCACATACATTGTTAATCTGTCTCCATACTATTTATCTTATTAATGAAAAGCCTTCTGTATTATAAGGACAACGTTTAACTAGGGCATTAAAACAGGTTCACTGAGAATTAATAACCTAAATTCTTTTCTGAAGTAAGCATGTGGTGATAATGGGAATAGATCTAATACTGTTACACAACAAGCATTTCAGAGAATGCTTTTCTTTTAAAGATGTTGTGATATATTGATCCTATCCTCCAAAAAGAAAGACAATTAAAAACATGAAACAAATTAATCTTGCACTTCTAATCTGAATGAGGGAGTAGCTTGAAGAAGATAACACAGAAGAGTTTTTAACTTCAAAGGAGAAAGTGATAATGGAATGTAAAAGCTTACTAAATTAATGAATAATTTGCAAAAGCAACAGCATTTAGTAATCTTAATGCATTGGTGTTTCATCAGTCTGCACACAAATAAAAATAGATAAATGTTGCTGTGATTTGAACTTTAGATGAAAGTATTATATTGTAAATGATAATCTGTAACCTATTTCCCATCCATCTAAAATTAGAGGCTGAGTGACAAGACTCAAAAAAAGGAGGAGGAAACATTTTTTTCATAGTAAGTAAATTAGCATTTAGGAAATTCAGTTTTTCCTGGAGGTTGGTAAGACTTTGGGCAAACTCATTAATTATTAGGTTTTTATTTGTCACTAAAGAAATTTAAGCACATGATGAATTCCATGCCATTTGCTTGTAACATTTCTCCTTTTTTTGAGTCAAAACTGATTAGCTATTAGGAATATGAAATATAGCTCTGTTTATTAAATGTGCAGGAGAAGCAAAATATCAAATAAGATTATCTAAATGAAACAAAAATTTTAATGACCCAAGAATACTGGGAATAAAAAGTTCTATAATTACTTCAGAATATGTGCCAATGATTTTTTTCATTAGAGCACTGGAGATGGAATCTGGTTCGGTATATTATTTATCAGTATAACTTCTGTGACCTTGGAGCTATACTGTCACTGACAAGGGAAGCATCAGAGTAAGTCTGTGATTCTATAAACAAGTAATTTAAAACATTAAGACATGAGAAAAAAAATTCTAGCTCCCCCAGATCTCTGCTATGTACTCTGTTGATCTCACATTATATAATATGCATGGTGCTGTTGTATTAGAAATCTGACAATTTGAAATCCATGAATTATATTGTTAAATATTTTTTTCTTTTTTGGTAAAATCCTTATTGATTTGCATTACAATATGTAACATATTCTGAAATTTAATACCTAATTCAAATTATCAACTATATCTCCCAATAATTTTGCATAAAAATGGTTCACTGAAACCATTTTTTCATAGTTTAACAGTCACAGGACATAAAAACCTTCAAGTAAAGATAGAAGTAAGTAAGCATTGAGTTTCCTCCTTTTAAAGAAGGGATGATAAATTATTCAACTAATTTATTCTTCAAGATTGACAGAAAAAATCATGATCATAGTGGAATAAAGGACAGAAAGTTTATTAGAGTAAAAGATTGCAAAAAAGTTATGATAGTCTTCATAAAAAATGAAACTATCAGGGTAATCATGAAGTCATAACAACTACGAATGCACAAATATTGTCCCAAATAAGAATCAGCAAAGATGGGTGACACATGATGCCCTGCCACTTACTGCTGAACTATTACAGCTAATGGGTAGTGGGAGAGGAAGAGAAAGATTACTCTGAATTGTATCTACTAGTGAGTCTAGTAGATTCCAATGATTGATTGCAAACCCATGGCCACACTGATAAACCTGGAACCATTGTACCTATTAAGTTTGTATGAGCGGAGATAATAAAAACTGTTAAAAAAAAAAAAACCTGGATGAACACAGTGAGACATGAAACAAAAATGATGTCATTAATATGACAAAGAGGTGATTTAGGTGATTTAGGGAAGAAAAAAGGCTGGTAGGGGGTAGACGAGCAATTAAAGAAGCAGGGGTGGGGAATAGTTGGAATGCAGTATACTTATATAGGATTGTCAAGGAGAAAAATGTGTTAATACAAGAAAGAAAAAAAGTGATGTTGCTATCATGCAAATACCCTGTCAAATAACTCATGAGTATTTAGTTTTAAAAATCCTCTCTTTGGCTTTATTTTATTCCACATATGCTAGGTATTTTATTCTTAGACATGGAACAATACTACTTATTCAAATCTGTGCTCAGTCTTTCGCACTTCTTCAACAGATACAGGCCAGATAAATTATTGAATGATATGTGATACTCTGTCACTTATAAATTTAATAAACAAATTCCCACAGTACTAATTTAAAAATATAGAACACCTACTTAAATTTATAGTTCACATAATTGGCATTATTTTAATATAAGTACTACCATCTTCACCTTTTACCTGTTTGATAATTATTATTCTTGATATAGGTAAAGAATTAACTAACCGTGTTCCTAACTAGAAACCCATAAACAAATTTGATATCACGTTTCATCCTCTAGCATCAGAATCATAGAAATATAGTGGGTTCTCCCCACATATTTATTGTGCTGTTTGTTTATCTGTGCTTGTTTCCTTTACCTTGACTTAACTTTGACCTCCTTGAGAAGTCTGCATCTATCTTATTTATTAATTTTTCTGTCCTAGGGACTAAGTATCAGAAAACAAATTGTTTATACTTTACTGAATAAAACATTAAGTTCTTAGAGTCTCACATGCAGAAGAAGAATTCAATCTAAGCAAGATACATTTTGAACACAATGGGCCATAACTCAAAGGTATATTACTTTTCTGTGTGAAAATTTTTATGGTTTTACTTTCATTTATGTCAAACATCTCTTCTATATTCAGTATTAAAGTATGCATTGTACAAACATTCCAAGTGCTCACATAAGCTATAGGAATAAATCAATGTAACTTATGCTGTTGTAAAAAAAATATTAAAACAGAGTTCTGTACTACTTCCTGGCAGGCTGTTAGAAGAACTGATATGGAAGATGAGAGTTAGAAATTTAAAACTTACAACACATTGTCATTAATCTTATGAAAGTAAGGAAACTTCCTTTAGCTTAATTTCACTTATCTATTTCCTAAATTATTTTAAATAGCACTTTTAGAGTAAATAAAGTGTGTTATTTTTCTTTTGAAAGTGTTTTCAGGTAAATAGTAAAATAACTCACACAGTAATAAAAGCCTACTTATTTTCTTAAGAAGCAGTAGAATATACCAATATCACATTTCCAATATCTCTGCCAAGTGATTCATTTTAATGAATAAATATAATTTTATAAATACTCATGTATTTTAAGGTAGTAATAATGCATTCTGTCAAATGAATACTAATCAAAATAAACCACACATGTGAATATATATACATATATATACATATATACATATATATATATCATACAGGCATGTATAAGTTACTGATGGCAAAATTAGATAAATTTGACAGTTTGGGCCAATAATTGTTGAAAGAATTCTATGTTAAATGTAGTATATCCAAGCATAATACATTTCAGTAACACATTCTTGTTGTTATTGATGGTTCCTAGTTTTACTTCTCTTGCCAGTTACTGAAAGTGAAAGTGCATTTCTTGATGATCATATCTCTAGGCTTTGTTTATTCTGTTGAGATCTGGCAGATGTGTGCTCAGCAGCAGCCATGCATATTGCTGCTGGATGTGACATGTATACACATGAAAAGATATTGTTGTTCCTAGGGGGCTTACTAGCCCTCCTCAGCTCCTTTGACCAGCTCATCCAATATATCCTGACAACAGAGTGGTCAACAATATCAGATATTTTCTTTGAAAAAAAAGTATGGATCAAATAGCATACTGATCTTTTTGCATCTCATGGATTATGAAAAAAACTCATTGTTTCAATTAAATATTATATTATTTGTCAGCAAATATTGTTGATAATCGAATGCTGCAATTTAAAAATATATTGGCCACAAGTAATTATATATATTTTATTTAAATATATTTAAATGTAAAATATATTAAAAATTTACTTATGGAGTTATTGTTAGGTAGAGTGTAAAAGTGTTAGTAATCATTAACGCTGGTCTATTTTAAACTTACTAATGAAGGATGAGAACACTAAAAACATTCCACATAGGCTATTTTGAAATGGAATTGGATAAGATTTCCCTATGCTTCCTCTACCAACTTCTTGCTAACACAAAGTACATGTAAATAAAATAGAGTGCGAAAAACCTTATATGCTGAAAATAAAAAAAGGCAGAAAGTATTACAGCAAAATGGACAATAATTTCAGGTAATCATAACTGGATTTATCAAATAATCGAGGGTGAACAGATTGTGTTTTCACATTATATAAAAGAAAGCCTGAAAATACCTCTTAATTCTCTTACCTGTGTGATGGTACCTTCTCATGCAAGCAATCAGGAATCCACCTGTCAGCTGATGCTTCTGTGATAAGGTCAACCACATTGCATTTTATTTGACAGTTTTATAACCAGGCCAGCATCAGAAAAACAGTGAAAAATTATATTTATATGTACATGTATAAAAACATTCACAAATCTTCAGACTGTGCAGAATGCATAACTTCCCAAGAATTTTAGATAACAATCTTCAAAATAGCAATAATAGAATCATTTGGTTATCTTATGGAGAATATTTATGTAGTGTTAATACCAACAATTGAACTAGATTTTCCCAGATTGAATTTTTTAATCATTTGGTTATCTTATGGAGAATATTTAAGTAGTGTTAATACCAACAATTGAACTAGATTTTCCCAGATTGAATTTTTTAATTCTTTTTCCCATCCAAATACAGACCAGGACTGACTGTGCTTAGTATCAGAGAATGGACAAGATCAGATATGTTCAGGGCAGCATGACTTTAAACTGATTATGTACTCTCCCTTGATTGTGTGGGGGTGAATATCAGTCCTACTTAATGGACCAGAACAAATACATGTGCCAATGACATAGCTATCTTCACATCTGTGCCACTTAAGTTGTGACAAAATTGATTCAAATTGTTGTAAAAATCCAGTCAACTCTAAGAAAGTATTTTCCTTCATTTTTAATTCCTCATTTATTTATTAATGAATTTCCCTTTGGCTTTATATCTTATATGTCTTCATAATCTCTATTTACTCTGTCTTTTTTTATCTTGATCAGCAGAGGGGATAAAATTTTCTTTGATGGGAGGTACTTGAAAGTTATGTAACAAATTATACCCTGTTGCACTGTTTTACATGATTTTATTTGATTTCCTATAGACAGTTTATTCCCTGCATTTCATGTCCCTTCTCTTTCTCCTTCTATAATCCTTCCCTCAGTTTTTTAAATTTTTTTTATTATTATTATTGATTCAATTGTGCGTGGTGTGTGTGAGTGTGTGTGTGTGTGTGTGTGTGTGTGTGTGTGTGTGTGTGTGTAGAACCACGGGCGAATTCGGGAACCACCATGGACGCCTCCACCTTCTCCTTGTTTTCTCTGCCCCGGAATTCACAGGCTCTGCCCTACCAGAACCAGAAGCGCAGGCCGCCCCCGCTTCCACCTGGCGTCTATATGTGGGATCTATTTAGGATCCCAACTCAGGACCTTTCACCTGCAAGGCAGAGGCTTAACCCCTGAGCCACCTCCCAGCCCCCCCTCAGTTTTGTTTCTGCTTGTAAACTCCTGTGTATGTGTGTGTATATTTATGTATCTGTATAAAACATAGAAATAACATGATAAAATGTGATTTGTTTTTCAAGTCTTGCTTACTTTTCTCATTATGATGATCTCCAGTCAGGTCTATTTTCCATCAAATAAAATAATTGAAATCTTCCCCATGTCTGAGTAAAACTTCATTTTATATATATAATGAATATATATCTATATCTATCTATATATACATATTACATTTTATCTGGTCAAATAAATGGGTATTTATATTGATTCAATCACTCTGTTATTCTAAATAGTGCAAAAGTACAGTGTGTGTATGTCTATGTGACAGGCATCCATTGGGTGTATAATACAGGGCTAGAACATGTGTACAATGGTAGTTCTACTTTCAGTCTTTTGAGAAAGCTCCATACTAAATTCCACATTAGCTTAACTAATTTTCATTTTTACCAGGTGTGTTTACCTGCAGTCTTATCAAAATTTGCTTATTTTTTTTGGATGACATTCTGACTATGCTGAAACAGAATCAAATGTTTATTTAATTTTTATTTCCCTGATGGTTGAAGCTAATGAACACTTACTCCAGTAGACTGACTGCTTGTGTTTCACCTTATGAGACTTGTTTGTGAAGCTGTTTACTGATATGGAGATTGAGACACTGCAGTGATGGTATCACCCAAAGAGAAAAATGAGGCAATGACTGAAAGGAGGTTTAATGAAATAAGCAGAGTTGAGCAAATGAGTTTGTGCTCCACCTTCATGATTCAAGATTGCATCTATCCCCTGCGTTGTGTCTTCTACCTGTGGACGTGTGTAAAGTAGTCTGTTTCAGAAAAAGTAGGTGCAGCTTTTTGTATACTACTTATACCCATGAACATGAACATCAAAAGTAGCATTATTAATTTGTGATGGAATTGTTCATATTTTCTATTTGATATATAGAATTTTCTGATATTTACATGAGGTGAAGTTGAGCATTATGCTAAATGAATGGAAACAATTTAAACAGGTATGTATAGCTCTTACATAATTATTAGATTATAAAATGTTCTTTAGGAAAATTTGCTTTATATGAGAAATGTGAATTTTTAAATTTAAGAGTGTTTATTGGAATAAACAGACACTTCCTAGAATGTTTGATGCCACTAGAGAAATTCTGGAATCCTAACATATCTTATAAAGATTTCTGTTTTATGAAAATATTCGTTGGGCTTTTCATTCAAGCGGCTAACATTTAATGAAATGACATCAGAAATGAGCAGAAAAGTAATGGATACAGTTCTTTAGAATTGACAGTATGTTTTTTAATTTGCTTTTGATTTAAAAGACAGTAAGTTGGGGCTGGAGAGGTGGCTCAGGGGTTAAGCCTCTGTTTTGCAGGCAGAAGGTCCTGAGTTCCCAGGATGGAAGCAAGGGGGGGAGGGGGGCAGAGCCTGTGAATCCCAAGGCAGAGTAAAGGAGGAAGTGCAGGTGGTCCATGGTGGTTCCCGAATTCGCCCCTGTTTCTACACACACATACACACACATGCACAGACACACACACACAATTGAATAAAAAATAAAACACAGTAAGTTGTTTTCATTTAACTAGTTTAAACTATTAATGTTTAATAATCAAATATTATCTCTAATTTTTCAAAGTTGTTTTTCACTGAGAAGCTGATATAATTTAAGATTAATTTCAGGCAATTTTATTTTTGAAGCAAAAATAAAGTATTTATTTTGCAAAATAAACTACAGACCTTCATGACTACAAAGTCAGGTCTGCAGAAGATACTTTAAACACACTCAAGAGGGTAAAAAGGAAAAATAATGAAGTAAAACTACTAAACAAAGAAATATAAACACATAAATCATTAAATTCAAAAATAGCAGAATCTGCAGATATTTATCAATTATAACATTAAACCTCAATGGAATCAACTAGACTTCACAGATAGAGGAAAACTGAAATCTAATCTTGACTCTGTCTGATCATCATGAAATAAAGTTGGACAGAAATGAGGAGATGTATCTGGACATAAATAAAAATGGAAATTCACAAATCCCTAGAACTGAATGATAATAAAGATATAATATATCACAACTATTGAGAAAAAATAATGGTGATCCTAAAAGGAAAGATTATAGTGCTTAACACCTACATTAAAAAGAAGACAAAGAAACATCATGGGTAAATCACTTAACAATGCAGCTAAGAGTTTTAGAGAAACAAGAACAAACCAATTCCAAAAGCAGAAAAAAAGGCAGAGATTAGTAAGATCAGGGAGAAATAACTGAAATAGAGACAAAGAAAACAATACAAAGAGCTGGTTTTTGAAAAAAAAATTAACAAGGTTGATATATCCTTAACTAACTTAACTAAAACCAAAAGAGAGAAAAGCCAAATGAATGAAATTAGAGATGCAAATGGAGTTATCATAATTGATGAGAAAGAAATTCAGAGATTAAAGATCATACTTCAAAATTATATACTCCACCAAATTGGACAGAGAAAAAGAAATGGTCATATAACATACCAAAATAAATCAGTATGAATTGAATTATAGAAACAGTCCTAACAAGGTGAAGAAGTTAAAGCAGTAATTACAAATCTCCAAGGATAAAAAGCCTCCAACAGGATGGACTTCAACACAGAATTCTACCATTTGAAGAACAACTCCTACCACCACTCCTTTAAATTATCCCACAAACTAAAAAAGGAAGGAAAGCTTCCAGACTCCTATTAATCCAATATTACATTAGTTGTTAAACGAATAAACATACAATAAAACAGAAAATTGTAGGCAAATATCCTTGGATATGCCTAGGAGTGTCTGTTTATTCCAATAAACACTCTTAAATTTAAAAATTCAGATACAAAAATCCTGAACAAAAATTTAGCAAGTCAGATTAAAAAAATGTCAAAAATGTCATACACTATGACTAAGTTGGATTTATTCCAGAAAACAGAGTTGATTCAGTATATACAAATAAATAAATACTATTAATAATATAAACAAATGTAAAGGCAGCAATCACATGACTTTCTTAGTAGATGCAGAAAAAGCTTTTGACAAAATTCAGCACCCCTTTATGATAAAAATGTCAGAGAAATGTTTCCATCTCAGGGATGGAAAGAGCATATATCAATGTGCTTAATACTTAAAGTCTTAGCTAGAGTCATAAGACAAGAGAAGGAGATAAAAGGGGTTCAAACAGGGACAAAAGAAGTCAAGGTATCCTTATTTGTAGATGACATGATTCTATTCCTGAAAGACCCTAAAATTTCCACCAGAAAACCCTTAGAACTAATAAATAAATTCAATAGAGTGACAGTCTACTAAATTAATGTTCAAAAAAATTAGTGGCTTACCTATATACTAGGCAAGAACAAAGCAAGAAAAACCTAAGAGAAAAAAAAATTCTATTTCCTATAGCTCTTTCAAAATACCTTGAAATAAATCTAACCAAGTGAAAGACCTATACAATGAAACTTTAAAGAAGGAGATTTCAGAGATCATCAGAAAGTGGTAAGACCCCCCACGCTTCTGGATCAGTAGAATTAACATTGTTAAAATTAAGTTACTACACCAAAAACAATATATGGATTCAATGCACTATCAATAAATTCAAATCCATTTCTTTACAGAAATTCGCAATCTTATAATTCTTATAGGAGCACAAATGACTCTGGAGAGCAAAAAGAATCATTAGTCATAAAATGTTGTGTGAGGTATAACAATACCAGATCTTAAACTACACTATGAATCCATAGGAAAAAAAGAAACAGGATGGTACTGACTCCAAAACAAAAATATAGATCAACAGACTAGAATGAAGATGCAGATATAATATCATACACCTACATTGTCATATTTAGATAAAGATATCAACTTGACAGTCGAGGTGCATACTCTTGGCACATTTGCAGAGAATTAGTAGTTAAGAGCAAACCTGTCCAGTTGATGGGAAAGGCCCAGCTCATGGTGGGCAGAACTAGTTTCCAGGTGGGTGATTAAAATGGAGGGACAAAAATTAGCTAGATTGTATATTTAGCTAGATTGGTCTAGCAAGAATCAGCTCTCTCTCAGTTGTTATGTAGATTTATGGTCACTAGTTTCCTTGGCCTTTGGTTTGGTTTTAGTTTTCCTGCCAAGCTGAATTAGAAACTGTAACTGGACTAACTTAGAGAAAATAAAGCATCTGTTCTCTTAAACTGTTTTATCATGACCCCCTTAGCAACAATGTAATCAAGAGAGCAGAACAGCTGCCACTGTTGGAGAAATTCACATCACTGAAAGAAAAACTAGTGTTTTTCACAGGAACCTTTGAAAGTGAGTATCACCATGAGGAAATACTGCAATCTGAAAACATTGATTCTTTCAGGGTCTGAAAACCTAAGCTGAAGTCATTTTCTGCTCTTTGAAAGTTTTGACTCCATAATAAAGAGCTTTTCCAGAGTCTGCAAGCCAAAGTTGGTACAGCTGTGGTTCAAGTGGCCAAAGTTATATTTCAACCTCACTACAGAATTCTTTATCATCACAACTTGATATCGGTTTTGATGTAAGACTTGGGAATTCATGGAGAGTAGCTGAAGCTTGTCAACAAGTGGCAGATTTATAGTACCTTCAAAGGAAGTTGAATCTTTTAGTTGTAGAGGCAAACCCAGAATGTGTTGGAGATGCCAGAGTCATAGGGTGTCATGCTGAGGATGGCTGCAAGTGAAGATTCAGTCTGGTTCAAAGACTTTTGAACTTTGAGCTGTGAGGAGGAACCAGGATTGCCCAGAATCTTTGAACCACAGTGCCCACATGATGCATAATAGAAAATGGACATTGAACTACACCATGTGGTATTTGATTTGCAGGACATTGGTGCTGTTTGAAGATGCTTCTGTTTTGATATTCATCTGTGTCGAAGTATTTAACTTATTTCAATTTGATAGACTTCTGTGGTTAAAAAACTGAACTTTTAAAATGTTGGATCTGAAGTTTTAATTATAGATTTTTTTATTCAATTGTGTGTGTGTGCACATGTGTGTGTATGTATGTATGTTTGTGTGTGTGTAGAACCACCATGGACCGCCTCCATGTTGTTTACTCTGCCCCTGGATTCATAGGCTCCGCCCTACCAGGACCAGAAATGCAGGCACCCCCCCCCCACTTCCACCACGCATCTATATGTGGGATCCAGGATCTGAACTCAGGCCCTTCCGGCTGTATGGCAGAGGCTTAACCCCTGAGCCACCTCTCCAGCCCTTGAAGTTTTAATCACAGAACATTAACATCTGTGATGAAAATGATTGAAAGGTTACAGTTTAAAAGTGATATGTTTTGTGTCAAGTTGACAGGATTTAGGTGTCATAGTCACAGATGTCAACTTGAGAGTTGAGGGTCTATATTCTGGACATATTTGTAGAGATTTAGTAGTTGAGTCCAGAATGAATCTGTACAAGATTTCCTACGTGATGGTGAAGGCCCAGCCGATGGATTGAAAAACTAGTTTTCAGACAGGTGAATATGGACGGAAATTCTTTAGAAATTTGAAATCCTTCTGTATACTTGAGAAGACATCCTTGTCTGGCAAGCTAAAGATTGTCCCTCTCTTAAGGGCTTTGTGGATATGATGTGTTCATAATATGAACATACATTGAATGCAAAGGTGAGAATAACAAAGGTGAGAAACATTCTCCCGAAAACATTTTATGGCTTTCCTTTCAGTCTCAGGCATGCCGGTTACAAATTTTAGTCTTCAACATTAACCCTTCCCACAGGGTTCACAAAGCCCAGAGCTTAACTAACACTGTTCTGTGTAGCTACTGGAGCTCACATCTCCAGCTCTAATCTGTTTCCTTTAAATTTCAACGCTGGATCTGTAATTGCCTGCTAGGCATTTCCATTTAAAATTCAGCACATCTCGAAGCTGACTTTTTATTCTTCTGAAAAACAGCTCTGCCTCCTGAGTCCTGTTATTGTGGTTTGCAGTCTGATGCTGTTTCCCAACTGTTCCCTCCTACTTGTTCCCTTATGCAGCCTTCATATATTGTGCCTTAACTGCTCAGTCTGATTAATCGCTAAACACACAGAGTGTTTTCTTATCTGTTTAGAGTACATGACCTTTAAATTCGCTCCCAAAACTAATTCTGCCTGATTCTAGACACTGATATAAATAAAAAGCTCACAGGAAGCAATGCAATAAAGAGTTTCTAATTTTGTGTGTCTACTTTATGGATGTTAAAAAAAGGTAATTAAGTTGGAAACTGCTTTCTCCCTAAGGGAGTTAAAAAAGAATTTTCATTTCCTTTCTCCTTTAGCTCTTCTGAATTGTTGAATATGGTATGTATAGAGTATATATTACATTTTATACTAGGAGAAAAAATCTGATTATAATTTAGTCATATAAAGTCAGAGAAGTCAGTTAATCATGCACAGTAAATTCCCTCAAGGGTGAGCTTCCTGCTGAATTAATTCACTTGACAAAGTATCTTAAAGCAATTAAAATAAATATACTGAAATTATGAAGTTAGCTGAGATTATAACCAAAAAGACCTCAAAGCTATTTTCATTTAATTAAAGAAAGACAGTATGTTAATTATGTCAGTAATGAGATAAGAATATGACTAAAGTCTCCAGTTCATTTCAGTGAACTCTTGTCACCTAATGGTAGCCCTAGATAGTGGGCTGAATATTCAGTTACCAGCTATTGTCACAAAATTACTATGATAATAATTAAGTTATCATATTTTCTGTTAGAGAAAGGCACCTTTAATAATCATATGAGCTTATGTGGAAACAGTAAAATATAGACATCAAACTGGGAGAAATAGACCAGATATAATTAAAATAGGATCAGATACTACATAAGTGACTTTAACACACTTTAGCTCAGCTTCAGCATTGATGAGTGACTGGAAGCAGAGATTGAGTCAACTCTGAAATTAACTTTGTTATTTAAGTTATAACACATAATAATTGTATTTTCTCATGATAGTCTGTAATAAAGACCTTGATAGCTCATATATGGTCTTTGTTAATTATTATATTTTCTGTAATATCTATCCAGATAAATTGAACTTTATATTCCCACTTCTAATTTGTTAAAAGTATAGCTTCATACACTTAAATTTATTAGATGCGTCTATTAGATGTCATGGGTAATACTAGTATTAGCAGAATGCAGTAGTAGCTAATGTGTGATGACCACTAAACACTGTAAGGTCTCCATTACCCTGATTGTCTTAACAATAGTGACATATATTCATTGTTTCTTAGTTGAGTTACATTATATAGATCAGGTGAAATTTTTATTTCACATTGCCTTGCAACAATCCCATTATCAACCAGACAACCCCTGTGACTTAAGGCAAAATTTCTACCTTTTTAATGAGTTGTGCATGTGTTGCAGATTCTTGAATTAATGCTTTTATGAATGCCAAATAAAATAATTGATTCTCATTAATTGTATATCCATCTATTTATTTATATTTATCTGACTGCATAGCAGTAACTCTGTTATCAGATATTTTTATGAAAAATATTTGATAAATATAAAAATATTTCTAACTTTTGTTTGAGAGACAATATAATACAAGCATCATGATAAAATTTCTAAAAATATATCATTTACACAGTTCCATATATGCTATTTTATTAAAGTAATGTCACAAGTGTTATTGGCATTCAGATAATTTTCTTGGCAACAAGGGCAAAATAATGAGGTATTTCATTGATATTTTTTAGCTTCTTATCTTCTAGCAAGAAGAGAACCTCCATGTATAAGAAATAAATTCAATGATAAGAATATGTAGGATCCTTTATACTTATTTTCATATAATACAAAGGAATTTCATATAATAATTCCTTTATGCATTTACACTACTATTTTCTCTATTACAATGAGCAATATATAAACCTAAAGAGCTATAAAATACTGTGGATTTCTTCTAAAATTCATAAATTATTTGTTAACCTTAAGCTTAAATAACTGAAATAGTTCGCATTTCACAACAAAAACAATATAAAATGTACTTTTTATGTTTATGATTCAATAAGGTCATAAATGGTCCAGTTCTTTAGGTTTTGTTTGATAAGGACTTTCTTAAAGGAAAATTTAATGGAAGATGATGAGAAATAATGAGATCTAAAGAAAAGATTGTGAGAAAAAGAGAAAAATTACAAAAAGAGGAAGAGAAGGAAAAAGGGAGAAAAAGGGGAAGAGGAGGAGAAAAAGAAAGTAAAAAAAAAAGGTGAAGTGAATCTTGAAGCCCAGTATCCTAATAGATATAAGAATCACAACACTCCAAGGAGCTGTAGTGTGAATGAGTCCCAAGCCTATGAGGCTTTCACTCTCTCAGAAAAGTTTTTGGAAATGAAAGATGCTAGTGCTTTGAGATCACACACACACACACACACACACACACACATGAATTTCATGATCAAATGATTCTGAAGGTCAGGCACATTAGAACAGTGATGGTTATATTCTTTTGTGCTCCTGATATTAAACAGTTTCATTAACTATATGGAATAAAATGTGGTCAGTATTTTGTATGATCACACTAAGAAATGAAAACTACCCAAGACCATCTAAGGGCAATGGAAGGTTGCTCTGATCCTTATAAACTACTGGAACCACTGTTCAAACTTAAGAATGTATGTCCATTATTCTACATTGGTCAAAATCTCTAAGATTTTTATTAGCATTTGGTATCATTAGAAATACACTTGAGGAAAAGGAATACACACACAAGTTTCCAACTGCAAAATTCTGTACCTTTCTTGCTGTTTGAACTGTAAAGAAATAGATCTGCACATCAATGAGATTATTTGCAATAAGTTATTTTTCCTACAAAAAGTTTATTTAAAGAGTATATCTTCTTATCTACTTAAAAGATAATGCCAAATTTCATGCATCTGAAATCAATAGAGCCCCCTTAAAAACAGAGCGGTTCATATGAAGACAAAAAATTAGCTCCTTTCTTCAGTTAATTTGTTCTCACTATTTACTTTGAAGTCCTTTGAACAATTTTTAGTTCTGTCTCTCATCTTGTTAATCGGGTTCTCTTGAGATGAAAGAAGCAATCTACAATAATCTATTCAAGCTGAAAATTGTTGTGTTCCTTCCTATTTTATGAAGCACAGTATTGCTCAGTCAGCATGAATGCCATTCTTACCTTAAAGAAATGTTTGCTATAGAATGTATCAGTATGAAATGACATATGTTCCTAAACTTGACTTCATTTTTACATGATTACCTTTCATTTACTAAATTAATCACTAAATATGATAATTCTATTAATAATGATGCATGTGCTTTGCTTCAGATGCAAAAATGTATATCGATTTTAAAGGAATAAATAAAACCCAATCCAAATTGTTTCTTCTAAGAAATATTTCCTCATTACTCTCAAAGAAATATTATGAAACTTCATGCAACATACTGGTTTATGTCAGTGTTGCATTGATAATGAATAGACTCAGTTTCACCAAAGAGCAAGGTGACTTTTCCATCTTATTTGTCACCATTCAACCAATTACACATTTTATCTTCAGTTTGCTAAAAGAAGATAAGTCTGTTTTTTTTTAATCAGTTATACACTTAAACACTAAAATTATGAGACTGGTCTTAGATCAAAGATTCATACAACGTCACACATAAATAAATATAATTAATGTTCATGATGACTACCTAATTTCACACACACACATGCATATACACACATATAAATAATATATTTTAATTACATTTATATAACATACACACACATATATATATTCATGCTCAGTCAGCATGCATACCATTTTTACCTTAAAGAGATTTTTGCCATAGAAGGCTATATCAGTATGAAATGAGATATGCTACTTAAACCTGCCTTTATATATATATATATATATATATATATATGCAATTAAGTGATAATTAACTTTGTTCCCAGAATTGAAGGATGAATTTTTTCAGAAATAATAACAAGTTGATTGGTGTTTTTAAATTCCAAATACAGCCCTACTTGTCAGAAATAATTTATACTTGATAATCTAGTTATAACTTATGAAATCTAAATAGCTTATATTAGTTATTGTAAGTAAAATAAAGCATCATTTGAACAAATTTTGATCACCTATTTTTCTTGTCATTTATCATCATAGTCTGTGTTCATTGATTAATTGCAGTTAAGTCTGGGTAGGAAACTGGAGCCACCTAGCGTAGCTCTGAAACACTGCAACAAGTACTCTAGATTTTTGCCTTCGATAGGTCAGGTAAGTTCACAGTAACAGTAATAAACAAACAGAAAAATTATTCTTCGTATTCAGTAGAGGAAATTAAGAATTGAAGAGAGAAAATAATTTGGCAAGCAAATAACTAACAACTGAGTCTATATGGGGAAGACATATATATGTGTGTGTGTGTGTGTGTGTGTGTGTGTGTGTACGCGCAGGTGCTTAAGTGTTTGAACACTTTTCCCGAATCTTTAAATTTTCTGTGTTTCTGGGGAAAAATAAACCTATTTTAGGGCCACGAACATGAACTCTTGATGTTGATGGCAACAACAGGGCATCTGCTACTGGGACCAATGACCTTGGGAGGTCTATCATTATCACCTGGACTCTGGTCATTTCAAGAAGGCTTGTTGATGCACCAAATCTGAAGGAATTGGAAATTATTAGGGAATTGAGATCAGTCTGCACAAAAGAAATATGCTTTGTGATTTCAAATCATGAGAAAAAGAGATTGTTCAACATAACATATAGTTATTTGAAGATAGGTAAAAATCAGATAATAAGTTCTAAATATTCACTGACTATAAGATATAGTGGAAGAATATCCTTTTAAATTGAAGTAAAAATATTTACAACTACTGGAAGATACTTAAGAAAGCACAATAGTACAAAGGGGTAGCAAGGGAATGTTCTTGCTGTTTTCCTGATTACTATACAACATCACTAAAATGTTTAAAAGTTTACCATAAGAGCAAATGTAAAGCAGCTAATGTACAAAAATAGGGAATTAGAGAAATGCTTTATATTGTGCTGTCCTTATAAATTGAATTATGAATCTTGGGATTCTTGTGCTGTGAACAATGTAATTTTGGGTAGAATTGAGTTGGAGCTTGTTATTGCTAATATGATCATTGTAACCTTATTTATTTTATGACCCACAAACATGGATTATTCTCCATTTTCAGTTGTCTTCCACACTTTCTTTAGTTCTTTTTTTTCACAGTTGTTTTTCATATGTATAATACGGCGCCAATTTGTCTCACTGCTCTGATCATAAGCCTCACTCCCAGAGGAAGCACTCACCAAAACAGGAAGATTGACCACCTAGAGAAATATGGCCATATGACTGTGCCTGTCATCTCTGACTCCATGCTGCTGATTGGCCTCAGTTGGCATCCGGGAGCCTGGCTGAGTGCTTAGATATCTCTCAGAGTTGTAACAATGCTGAGTTGAAATACCTGCCTCCTGAGCTGGAACACGTGGCAAGCTCTTGGCTGACATTCTCTTGTAAATAGAGCTTAAATCCTTCACTATGAGTTTTCAAGAGTATGATTCGGTTTTCCTCTCTGAATGTCACTTCCCCATGTTTATCCTTCCTCATTGCACACCCTATTCTTGGAGGAAGTTAACACAAGAACCTAATAGGAGATTCAATCATCTCATCACTATGCAAGAAGCCCCATTTCTGTTAAAAAAATTCTCTTGAGTTTTTCAGAGTGCTATAGGTATGCAAAGTTCTTATTTTATGACATTATATTTCTTTGAAACATTGCACACATTTCAATTTTTAAAGTCTTTTTTAAAGCTTAAGTACATTTATATACATTAGGTATGTACATAATGAATTTTAGCATTGCAAAAATAATGAGTAATCTAATGCAGACAACAAGAGTGAATCATTAAAATATAAGGTAAAAGAAATAATCCAGTCACTGAAAAAATATATCATGTATTGCCGATGAATTGTCAATGTATGCTGGTATGGCCAACATGATTGGTAGCAAAAAGTAAAGTGATATTTATCTATGAGAAATCACGTTCTGATTGAATATAGGGCACAAAAAGGCTTTTTTGAGTGAAAACATGTTAGCTGTTCAACAAGTTCAGTGATGTTTACTGTCTGTGGAATTTGCTTTTGAAAGTTAAATCTCTGGACTGGAGAAATGGTTCGGGGTTAAAATTCTACCTCAAAAGCAAAAGGTCCTGAGTGTGGAGCCCAGAAATGGCAATGGCCTGCATGTTCATCCCTGGTAGGCAGAGCCTGGAAATCCCAAAGGGAAGCTAAAAGGAGGTAGAAGAAATCCAGGATGATTCTCGAAGTTACCCTTAGTCCTTCACAGGGACACACAGTACCCTCTAACACACATCACACACACACACACACACACACACACACACACTCTCTCTAAATAGATAAAACATAAATTTAAAAAAGAAAATTTAATCTCAATAAAATGAATATGTTCTTTATATTTTAAGCTATTAAACTTTATAGACCTTGAATATAAAAATGTAACATATTTTTCTTTACATAGAATATTATCCAACACAAAATAATGTTTGTGGGTAACCAATTATAGTTTCACAGCTATTTTATTACAGTAAAAACATATAAAATTTCCATACAAAGAACTTAGGGAACAAAGGCCAGTTTTACTGTTAATTTGGTAAGTTTTACAGTTAGATAAATCTTGAGCTGACCTCAGTTAGCATTCAGATTTCCTGTTGCAGTGCCTCTTCTGTAATATCTAACACACATTCTTCAAAATTTATTCTTCTACCTTACGTATCCAGGACTGATTATACAGCATTACCTAATTGAGAAGTATCAATTGTAGAAATGTAGTCAGTTAAAAATGAAATACGCCAATCACCAATATAACTGCTATTGGAGCTGTAGCAAATTCTGTGATCTGTTCAGATATCCAACTTTGCTAAATTAAAAAAAATTGATTTAACAGCACACACACACACATAGATATGTGTATATATACACACACATAAAGACTTATTCCATGTGGTCATATTGGGCAGAGAAGTAAATCCAATTAATTCAATTGCTTTGAAAATGCCGTTTCAAGGTTTTGATGTAGAATCTGACTTTCATAAGCAGAAGAGCATTGCTGCCAAGGTGCGGTCTCTCCAGAACTGTTATTCCTGAACCCCAATTTTCTCCTCTGATGAGTGTGACAAATTGTCAAAAGTATGTGAAAGCTCTTTTGGGACACACTACTAATGTTGGCACCAGATCTTGCATATTTTCAGTTCTCTGTGAAGTACTTCTCCCTGTTTCTGGAGTAGGTTCAAAGTTTCAGGGTACAATCTTTTCCTGGTCCTGGTAGGCAACATCCTGAGTGAGGCTACAAGCACTCCTTTGGGATCTCTGTGTCATGAGTCTACATCATCGTTTATGCTTCTAACCTGAACATGTGTAATGTGGAGACAAGAGGATCTGGCCTTACAGGTAACCTGTGCTACAATGAAACTACACTGTGAACAAACAAAATGAATCAAAACATACTAAAAATTGCTGTTATATAAATTTCCCAGATTAGTATTTCACTTTTCAAAAATTTTAAAAATTTGATGCAAATAATAAAATATCTATTTGCATATTGATCATGTCAGTATTTTGATTATTAAGAACATGCATTTGACCAGAAATTATTCATTTTATTCCAAAGTATAAGCAAAAATTTGTTACTTGATGTTTAAACATTTATCTCTTGATATTTGCTTTAAATATATGTACATGTATGTGTATGTTTGTGTGGAATTTGATTTATTGGCTTCACTAACTTAAAAATAAATTAATGTCTTTACCATCATATTAATCATCGAATTGGCTGCCATTGGAAATTTTGTAATTATTTGTAATTTAATTTAATTTTGTAATTTAATTTAAATATCATGAAACATCTGTGCATTAATCCTGTATAACACAGCATTATGAAATCCATGCAGCATTGAAACATTTTTGTTAAGCCATTGAACTTATAAATCACTACATATTATTTTGTGATGAGAATACTTAGAATTCACTCTATTTTTAATAAAATAGTATATTTCTTATTTTCTATATTCATTCTCTTTTACAAAAGATTTATCATACTTTTTCTGTAATCTAACTATAAATGTGTATTTTTATCACTAGCCCCCAAATCCTGTCTCTACTAAGTAATGCAGTGTTTGGTATCAGTCATTTGTCTTTCTACTTCTATGAGATAAAATTTTTATAATCTACTGTTTTGCATGGCACTTCCTCTGAATGAACAGCTATTATTTGGTCTGAGACTATTAAGATCACACCTGCTAACTGCTAATGTTTCCTCAGAGAAGAGGGCCTGAGACATGCTAAAATGCACATGCCTGCTCATGTGCTGCCACACAAGCCTATTCATGTGAACACACACTTTTGCCTTTGCATATGCCTGCCTGCATACCTTCATATGTGTCTATATACATAAGATCTTGGAGGGGCCCAGATATATAAAGTGAGGAAGGTTAATTAAAGTAGATTTCCATTTATGTAGCCATGGTGTAGTAGAATTTGGTTATGTAGCTGTCTTAGAGTTTTCCTGCTCCTATAAGTAACTCCAACCTCTACTCCTGTCAGTAAGTAAATGAACTTACAAGTTAGTCATGTTAGAACTTGGCATAACCATTACTTTCATTTCTTGTTGAATTTTTGTATGGTGTGGATAGTTGATTATGTGGCATCTCTCCTGGGAAAATATTCACACTACACTTAATGTAGTTGGTAGGATTTCAACAGAATCAAAGACAGGTTGAGGAGTAGTTGCTGGCACTTTCATGAACAGGAAAAGAAGGAGCACAAGAGTGAGAAAATCTGATACTCTTCTGTAGGTAAACTCTGCCAAGACCCTTGAAACTACCTGGGTAATGGTAGAGCATCTGCATGGGAAAGTCCAATATGTACCTTCTTGCTATTTACACGAGTCCTGATAAAGGTAGTAAGATGTGTGAGTAAAATTGAGTCAGCAGGAAGTACAATGCCTGTGGGAAACATTATGAGTTGGCAATTGACCTTTAAGTATTATGATATGACATGTCTGCTTGATGAATGGCATCCACCAAGTGAGTATGGAGACATTTCAAGAATAGCTATCCTCTAGACAAAATACTGTGGCTCCTGAGAGTAGCACTCCAGGGACAAGAGGGTCACTGGCCTCTCCTATGTGCTGTAATAAGTTCATCTAAAGCTGGGGTGGGGGAACCTGTTTATGTGAAAAAGGAATTATAGCACTAAAAAGAAATGTGGCTAGCAAGCATCCTCTGTGGTGACCTCTAATGTGGTGAGCAAAAAGGAGAGGATGAGATGGATGTGTTGGCTGTCATTTCTTAAGGCTGGATAGCCAAAAGACAAAAAATTATATCTAAGCTAAAAAGCCCTTTCTCAGATCCAAGAACTTGGAATCCATTGCAACAGCCAGACTTTCCTGTGTGAGAGCCATCTCAGCCATTTCATTGAAAAGGTGGCCTGGAACAAGTGAGGACCATGAAGCATGATTGTAGGACCCATGATGAGTTATAGGCTTATAGATTCTCAATTACTGTGTAAGATATTAATATTTAGGTAGATTCTGGAACTAGGTGTCCCATGGCTTCTTGATAGCCTCATGAACATCAGAGAAAATGAACTTCAGCAGGTGGATAAGGAAATAGAGCAATACAGGTGAAAAGAACCTTTCCGGTTGTATTGGACCTGACTGTTATCTTTTTTAGTATCCCTTTAGCTGCTGACTCCTGAGATTGCTTGCAATATACTGCAGTTTTTGAAGACTCTGCAACACCTTGTAAACTGATAGTCTAAGTGCTTTTCAGATTTGGAAACCTGTGTAAGAGACATACAAATGCTGAAAAGAACAAGGATGAGAAGCTAGTTTGCAGAAGAGTGTATATAACAGCATAAATGTGAAATTCTTGGGAACTTCAATACTTTAAGATGAAACTAACAACCACTAAAGTAAATGAAATTAAAGCAAAGATTAAAGAGTAAACTAAAGCAAATACTTGTTGTTGCAGTTCACCTGCATGACTGCTGGTAAATAACCATCCAATGGCTTAAGGGAACAGTGGTTTTATTTCCTTACGACAGTCTGGTTAAAGTTCTCAATCCACTCAACAGGAAAGTTCACAACAACACCAAGGCCAAGGGAACTGGCCACACCATCTCTATGTAATGGCTGAGAGAGGGATGATCCTTACTTGTCAGACAAGCATGTCTGGCCAAGTGTACAAAAGGATGCCAACTTTCTCAATCAGCTCTCGGTATTTTATTCCAGAGCCTAATCTCACCTGCCATGACTGGGCTTTCCCCATCAACTAGACAATCTCCTGCAGGTTTGCTTCTGGGCTTAACTCATCCATTAATTCTCTGCAAATGTGCTTAGAGCTGAAACCCTCAATTGTTAAGTTGATGCCTGTGCCCAACTATGACACTTGTGTAACGAAAAGGATACATCCAAAAGTCATATGGTTATTAATGAGGGTCACAGTCTAGAAGTGGTTTGCTTCCATGTGAGTCATTGACCATGGAAGTCGCAGAGGACCCCAAATTTTAAAGACTATTGCTACTGCTGTTGATAATGCCCTATAACCAAATGGCAAGTTCCTATTGTTTAAGATATTGAATGCTGTTGAAGCCTTGCCTGGTCAACAAGAGCACAGCCCTAATACCCAATCAGGTGAGAGCCAGCCAAGAACAGGCAGTGAAAACTAAACCATAGTCAGGAATGCCATCAGCCCCAGTAGCCAGATGTCATGACTCACAGAGTGTGGGAGCCAACATATGTCTGTTTGTGCAGTACTGGCACAGGATTTTTTTGAATTCAACTAATAACTTTCTGGCTGGATTTAGTTCTACTCCATAGGGAGAGGTCACACATTTTATTGTCCTTTAGAACAAAGACTGGCTAGGGAGATATGACATGCCTGTTACATTGTTTTTGAAACTATTATGGTTATGTTTATAGTGTACTGTTACTGTCTGCTTTGTAGAGAAATCCTTACACTGGTGATAGTTATCAATGGAGAGAGTCATAACAACTTGTATAGCTTCAGAAAGCTAATGACTATCACTGTGATGTAGTAGCCTTGTGTCCAACCATAGAAGGACATGGATGTCACTTGTTCCAAGGCTTGGGGAACATCGTAGAAAGAATGTAAGAGCTGGAAGGAAAGATGGAATATTATAAAACTGTATCTCCAAAGAAGCAGCCACCATATTTGTTTGAGACCATTGAGATCACACCAGCTGTCCACTGATATTCTCTCAGACAGAGGACACGCACCTGAGTGGGTTTCTGACTTCTTCACTCTGGCACTTAGTACCTGTTTCTGTCCTAATTAAATATGCCCATGGGTCCCTAATTGCACACAGGCCTTGAGGTATTGGAGGAGGACTAGGGTATAAAGCCTGAGGAAGTTTAATTAAAGAAATTCCTTCGAGGCAACCATAAGATAGACATGGCACATGTCGTGGTGGGCTTTGTGGAGATGTAGCTTTTGAATTGTCTTTGAATTATCCTACCTACTCCTGTGAGTAACCCTCATTCTTACTTCTGTAAATAACACCAATAAACTTAGGTCATCAATTCAGAGTTCTTTAATAGTAACTTTGGTTTTTCTTGGAACTCATATCTGGAGTAGAAAGAGAGTTGTGTGGCATTCTTTAGGAAAGATAGTCACACAACATCCACACAAACATGACCATATGCGTATTTTCATATGCTCAATTTGTGTTCATATCTCTTCCTGGTGAGGTGTCTGTTCATGTGCCATTGACTTTTTATGAAGGTATATTTTCTAATTGTTAGAATTAAACAATTCCTTGTATTTTGAATATAACTCTTTATGGGATTGCCCTAAGACAAAATCCAGATCAAAGACTTATAGGAAAGGAAAAATAGGATAATATTTGCAAGTATTGTCTTTCTGTCTCTAAAATTCAAATTTCCATAGGGATTTTGACAAAAATGAAGTTCTAATAAGAAGCATCCAGCAGGAGTCTATATTGATAGTTTTAAGAATTCAATATCTCCATCTTTTTCTTTCTGGCCTCATCTAGCAACGAGTAAAAGATTTGAGTCAGAGAAGCTGAGAGCTCCATGCAAAACCAAAAGGATACAAAACCAGTGAGATACAGGGAAAATTTTCCTCACTTTCCACTGAATCCTTCAGTTAAATATGGTATCTCTGTATGATTTAAACTTAGTAACAAAAGAACACAAGTAATTAAATGCAAAAACTCAGGGGAACCTTTTGTTCCGCCCGCCCGCCTGTCCACCTGACCTGGACGGGACTCTCTCCTGGTCCTCCATTCCAGGTGAGTTACCCGGCCCCCAGGTCGCCCCTTGACCCATTGTCTCAGCTCCTCCCACCAGCCAGCCCGGGCAACACCCAGGCTGCCTCAGGTTTGCCTGGCCCATGCCCCAGGCCCCAGCAACTTTTTTCCTCCCGCCCGCCTGCCCGCCATAACTGGACAGGACTTGCTCACGGTCCTCCATCCTGGAGCCTGGGTGGGCCACTAAGCGAAGCCCCAGGTCCCAGGTGAAGAGTTCTGCCATCACCACCAGCCCCTCTCCCCCTCTGACCCACCGAGGACCCTCGCTTGTGGTCCATGGAGGACACACTGCTACTCAGAATTCAACAGAATCCAAAGAAAAACCAAGCAAAACTCTAAGGGACAAAGGCCATACATCTGAAGTCCTCTAAAATCACCCTATGACATGGTAGAGATTTTTCGCATCCAGCCCAAAGATAAGTAAACCTCTTTTTTTTTTTTACCATACTGCTCCTTTTTAGTATTAATCACTGTAGATTAATTTTTCCATACAGCCACCCCCAAAATATATATAAATCCAGGGATTATACCACTCACCCTCACATATCACCAAGATACTAAATTGTAAAAGTGCACTACCATACTAATATTCACCCCCTGTCTACTTAACCTGACTTAACTGATGCACTAACAGCCTAATAGCCTCACCTAGGAAATAATATTAACAGACAAACGTACCCAACTACAAGGCAAGCACTAGTAATAACTGCCCGAGAATAGTAATACCAACTAAATTAGTTCAATCAAAACCACAGAAACTGAAAGGTCTTAAGAGACAAAACAACAATGCCCAAGTCAAAGTGCAGATCCATGAGAAACAAAATCCAGGAAGACAAATCTCCCACTGAAAGAATTAGCCCCATAATGATGGATTCCAACCAGAACAAATTCACAGATAATAGCCAAGAAAACCAGACCCAAGATATCAACTTTCAAAGTATGATCATTATCATGATCAGTACTATGAAAGAGGAAATCTGGGAGGAGTTAAACAACTGCATCAACCACTTTGAACAGGAACACAACAGACATTTGGGGGAGTTGAGAAAAACAGTTCAGGAAACAAAAATAGACCAGTTAAAAACTCTCAGGCAGAGTTTAAAATCGACCAGAAACATAAGTTATATTCAACCCAAAACTCAACAGAGAGTCTTATCAGCAGAACTAACGAAGCAGAAAATAGAATTTCAGATCTTGAAGAAAAGTGGGAGAATTAACCAGCTCAATGGAACAGGTTCTTAAAGCAAAAAAGATACTTGAAGGGAATATTCAAGAGATATGAGATACCCTGAAGAAGCCTAACATGAGCATTCATGGAATATCAGAGCAAGAATCCGAAAATATCACACCTGAGGAAATTTTTCAAATTATCATAAATGAAAAAACTTCCCTCAACTAAAGAATGAGAGGCCCATCCTAATACAAGAGGCATTCCGCTCTCCAAACAATAAGACCAAAATAGAAAATCGCCACAGTAAATAATAGTCAAAACTCTCCACATTCAAGACAAAGAAAAAGTGCTGAGAGCTTCAAGGGAAAAAAAACAAGTCACTTTTAAAGGTAAACCAATTAAAATAACAAATGACTTCTCAGTGGAAACAGTAAAAGCAAGAAGAGCTTGGAGAGACGTACTTTGAGTATTAAATGAGCAAAAATGTCCACCCATAATGATATACCCTAGAAAACTATCCATCATGATCAAGGGAGAAAGAAAAGTTTTTCAGCACAAAGACAACTTAAAGACTTACATGTCTACCAAACCAGGCCTTCAAAAAATGCCAGAAATGATACTCAAGCTTTAAGATAAAAAATAAAAACGTATCCAGGAGGACAGAAGGAAAGTATAATACCACCAAAACCAAAATGTCAAAAAATATATTACAAAAGCCACTAAATATAAAAAATAATTTCTCTATTATAACATTAAATGTCAATGGTATTAACTCAAAAATCAAGAGACGCAGATTATAAACTTGGATTAAAAACCACAAACCGGGGCTGGAGATGTAGCTCAGGGGTTAAGCCTCTGCCTTGCAGGCAGAAGGTCCTGAGTTCGGATCTCAGATCCCACGTATAGACACCAGGCAGAAGCAGGGGCGACCTGAGTTTCTGGTACTGGTAAGCTGGAGCCTGTGAATCCTGGGGCAGAAGGAGGTGGAGGCATCCATGGTGGTAACCAAATTCGTCCGTGGTTCTACACACACATAAACACATGTGCGCACATACATACGCACACACGCACAATTGAATAAATAATAATTTTTTTAATTAAAAAAAAAACACAAACCATCAATCTGCTGCCTTCAGGAAACTCATCTCACCACAAAAGATAGGCACATCCTAAAAATAAAAGGCTGGTCAAAAATTCTGCAAGCTAATGAAACCAGGAAACAGGCAAAGGTAGCTATTATGCTTTCGGACAAAGTGGATTTCAAACCAAAAAAATCATAAGAGACACAGATGGATACTGCATTTTAGTCACAGGTACAATTCACCAGGAAGACTTCAAAATACTGAACATATATGCACCTAATATGGGCCCCTCCACATTCATTAAGCAACCCTACAGGGTCTAAAGTAAGAAATCAACCCCAAAACGATAATTCTTGGGGATTTCAACACTGCCCTCTCAACATGGGATAGATCAACAGGCCAAAAGCTTAACAGAGACACTTTGGAACTCAACCAAACCCGTGAAGAAATGGACCTTACAAATTTCTATCGAACTTTTCATTCACGCACTAAAGAATACACATTTTTCTCAGTAGCACACAGAACTTTCTCAAATAGATCACATATTGGGCCACAAAACAAATCTCCACATATACAGGAAAGTTGAAATCCTTGCTTGTACCCTATCAGACCACCATGGTCTAAAGCTTGACATTCACAACACAATAAATAACAGAAAATACATTAACTCCTGGAAACTTAACACTATGATGCTGATTGAGAATTGGATTCAGGGAGAAATTAAAAAGGAAATTCAAGATTTCCTGAAAAAGAACGATAAGGAAAATAGAACTTATCAAAATCTTTGGGACACAATGAAAGCTGTCCTAAGAGGTAAGTTCATAGCTCTTAATGCCTACATCCAAAAAATGGAAACATCAGAAATAAATAACTTAACAATGCAGCTTAAAGCTTTAGAGACACTAGAGCAATCTGATCCCAAAAGCAATAGAAAAGTTGAGATTAGCAAAATAAGGGGAGAAATATCCGAAATTGAGATTAGGAAAATGATACAGAGAATCAACCAGTCAAAAAGCTGCTTATTTAAAAAAATCAATAAGATTGATATACCCCTACCTAAATTAACCAGAAGCAAGAGAGAAAAAACACAAATTAACAAAATTAGAAATGAAAATGGAGTTATCACTATGGATACCCAAGAAATTCAGAGTATTATAATGTCATATTTCAAAAACTTATACTCTCTGAAATTTGACAACAAAAAAGAAATGGATGAATTCCTAAGTAAGCAAAACTTACCGAAATTGAATCAGGAAGTTGTGAATTATTAAAATAGTCCTATAATATATGAGAAAATCAAGGAAGTAATCTTGAATCTTCCCACCAAGAAATCTCCTAGACCAGATGGATTTAGCACAGAGTTCTACCAGACCCAAGTTGGGTTAAATCCAAACACTTGGTTTTAAATTATTGCCACAAATTTCCATTGTCTATTATCAAGAAAATGTGTTCAATAAATTTGTTTCAGGTTTTTTATTTGAATAGCAAAACAGATGACATTGTATACTCACAATATTTGTGATAAAAGTACATTGACAGAAAGTATACACATTGTTTAAAAAATATTTTACTGTGAACATGCTTATATTTTTCAGTGAAAACCAAAAACAGCATGATTTCAGAGAAATGTTTTCTATTTCAGTCCATGTAATCATAGAATGTAGCTGATTTTCAGAATTTGGTTTCACAGTACCTCATTGTGTTTGCATTTGATAAATTTAATATTAGAAAGTATAAACTATTTTTTCTCCAATATAAGCAAGAGGAAACTTTACCAATGACCTCTGAAATATCTCCTTACCCCATATATATTCAGAGGTCACTTTCTTGATGAATGATTTCCATCTGTGCTTTAGTTCTATCTGATAGCAATGAAAAAATAGTCAAACTATTATATGATATTAGAAAAATAGGATTAATAAAGAATGTCAGAGCATAATATACAACTAGGTTTCACTTTAAAGAGCATATGGAAAATAATTTCACATCATTAATATGTGAGAATCCAAAGTAGCCAACAGTCACCTTGTATTAGCAAAAATCCTCAGATACAGAGTTATGAGATTTAAGCAATCTTTTGCTTAAAACAGAAGAGATGTCACAACAGGGATTGCCAGTTTTGGATAAAGCAACAAATAATCCAAATACAACATACTCCATATTCTGATTTGCACCAAATTGGAAAGAAGTACAGATTATCATTACTCTGAACTAAATTAAGAGGATTAATCATTGTATTAATTAAACTATCACATAAATTCTAGAGCAAAATAGTGCAATTTCTTTTCCAAAGTTATTCAGAAATATAGTTGTAATAATTTGTGTTTCTTCCAACTGTTTTCATGTCACTTCTCTAAAGCAGATTGTTGAATGGATTTATTCAAATCTTCATAGGCCAACTCCACAAAATAACAAATACACAGAGAAAAAAGAGAGGAAGAGTAAATTGAGTTTGAAATTTTAATTATATACAAACCAAAATTAAGAGATAGTTACCCATATGTCGAAAAATCTGTGGTTTCTTGGTAGCATTAATAAAACCACACTCTCTATCTCATTGAAATGGTCATTTAAGTACTGTTTTCTTTAAAACATTATTCTTCAGTGCCACCAGGAACATTTGAAGTTTCTTACTAGATCTGTATAGCATATTCATGATGATCAAATTTTATGGCCATTTGAAAACCACATAACAGACACCACCTTCTCTTTTTTTTTTATTAGGTCTATGTCAAGAATACTTCTAATGCATTAGCAGGCGCCCAGAAAAT
Source organism: Typhlomys cinereus (assembly GCA_023101885.1). Lineage (NCBI taxonomy): Eukaryota > Metazoa > Chordata > Mammalia > Rodentia > Platacanthomyidae > Typhlomys > Typhlomys cinereus. Next base: position 4,931,091 of record JALPQD010000020.1, read on the forward strand.
CTAGTTTACAGTATGAGTGTACTTTCAGATTTAAAAATTCTAATAATCCAGAACTTCTCTTTAGACATTTACTGTTACAAGCTTTCTCTTCCAGCTGATTTCTGCACTTCACAGACATTTTGTTTACTATACAGAAACTGGATTCAATTTCAACACTGTTTGAATATGTCATAGTTACAGGTGCCAACTGGATTATGGAGGGTTCGAGTTCTGGGCACATTTGTAGAGAATTAGTAATTGAGTGAAATACCAAGCAAACTTTCAGAAGATTATCTATTTGATAGGTTGGTCTCTGGGCAGGTGGATAAGGTGTAAGAAACTCGTTGAGAAAGTTGTCATACTTCTCCTTCTGTATACTAGGAAAAACATGCTGGTCTGGCAAGTAAGGATTGTCCTTTCAGTCATTATGTAGATATGGTAAGGCCAGTTTTATCAGCCCTTGGTGTTAGTGTGGGATCTCTTGCCAAACTGGATGAGGAACTGTAACTAGACAATCATAAGAGAGAATAAAACCCCTTATTCCCTTAAGCCATGTGGGCGTGCATTTATCAGCATCCATGCAAAGTAAATGCAGCACAGTACTATTACTATTTACATATGCAGATTTCTCTCTGACACATACAGTTAGCCTATAATTTCACAATATATATACCATAGTCTTCATGGTGTGACGTACTAATTCTCTCTGAGGCAGAGATTCTACCACTTAATTCTCCCTTTTGCTGGATGAGTATGTCAGGCATACAGCTATAATACCCAGCCAGGCAGGTCATTTGAAAGCTTTATTAAACAAAATTCAAATCTGAAAACATTAGTATTTTGTGAGACTTAGGAGGGAGGATCACTTTGAATCCATGTGCATCAGATAAGCCTAGGCAGTAAAATGAGACACCCATTTCAATGATAACAAGAAGCAAAGGAACCTTTGAATAATAAGTCTTTTGGGGGATGGAGAGTTGGCTCAGGGGTTAAGCCTCCGTCTTGCAGGCGGAAGGTCCTGAGTTCAGATCCTAGACCCCATGTATAGCCGGGCGGAAGCGAGGGAGGCCTGCGTTTCCCGTCCTGTGTAAAGCGGAGCCTGTGAATCCCGGGGCAGAGTAAACAAGGAGGAGGTGGAGGCGGTTCATTTCATGGTGGTTCCCGAATTCGTCCCGTGGTTCTACACGCGCACACATACACGCACACACATGCATACACGCACAATTGAATAAATAAATAATAAAAAAAGTCTTCTGGAAATCCTTATGCCTTAGTTTTCTTTCCTACCTATTTTCTTCCTTTGAGCTATCTAGTACTACTGTGAAACAGTTTTTGTGCTTTCTGAAGACTTCTTTGCTATAATGTCAACTATCAAGTGACTTGGGCTACCTTACATCCAAATTCACCACATGAACCAGCAAACCTAACATTTTTAGTTCCAGCCACCTTTTTCATCCCCAAAGTCCATCTTTCACAAATTTTCTGATTTTATCCAAATTTAAATGAAAAATAGGAGATTATAATTCATAGGAAAAGAATAACGCTTAAAAGGCAATTCCTTAAAGATATTTCAGGAAATGTAAAATCTAAGACTTCTTATCTGAATGCAGTATTTATGAAAATAAAAATTTTAGATCATATGTCTTAATTAAGAGATGCCCAAAGGACAACCAACAGTGATCTCACTTTACATGTTAATTTCAAAAGAAGTTATAATACCATTAAAAATGACAGATTTCTGCTAACATGGAGAATATAGACAATGCTGTAGTTCTCAAAAAAAGGAAAGAAACATTTGAATGTAGGTACAGGCCTCAAAGGAAATGGAGGTTAATAGGAATAATGGGAGGTCAGAAAACCTAGGAATTTCACTAATATAATGCACTGCACATGTATGTGCAAACGACAAAGAACATATTCAATAAAAATTATAAATATGACAGGCAAAACATGATGTTAGTGCCCCAATTTTATCTGCGTTGTTATACTAACAGTAATTTAAAAGATACAATGTATATGAATAAAATCTCCTGCAACTTTACCTTACTGATTTCTCTAGGTATAGGAGCATGTTAGGCATGACACATAGCAAGCTCCAAATGCACAGTATGCCGATACTCTTCAAAATGTGCAATAAATTCCTGTTTCATTCCAGACATTTGTAATTTCACCGCTATGTGAAGAATTTTGTGGAAGTGTAGCATATCAATGAATAATTTCTAATTAGTAGAGTTGATATAGCAATTAAGTTTTCAAATATTTAAGAAAATAATTCAAGAAATAACATAAGCAAGTATTTAGTCCTAAAACCACTATTAACCTATAATCTGATTCCATACTTGTGATACCAATACAAATGAAATATAAAATTAGAAAATGTTATGAAAAATGTAATAATTTAATAATAGAAGGTATAAGGCCAGTAACAACCATAAGCATTTCTTGTAATAGCTTCATTTCTTCTTCTTTTTTAGATTGTTTTCTTGTTCATTAATTTCAGAAGTTCTAATATTTAGAAAATGATTTCCTAATTTTGCAATTATTGTTTATTAAACATTCATTATAGAATATTTTCATATTGCTTTCTCTTAAATAGCATTGCATTTGACAAAAATGTTATCTTGAAATATGTTGATGGGTGGGGACCCTCAAATCAATCACAAAAATAGTGCTGCTAGGGCTGGAGAGGTGGCTCAGGGGTTAAGCCTCCACCTTGCAGGCGGAAAGTCCTGAGTTCGGATCCCAGATTCCACGTATAGACGCCAGGAGGAAGCGGGGGAGGCCTGCACTTCTGGCCCTGGTAGGGTGGAGCCTGTGAATCCCGGGGTAGAAGGAGGTGGAGGCGTCCATGGTGGTTCACGAATTCGTTCGTGGTTCTACACATACACAGACACAAACACATACAGACACACACACGCGCATGCACATACACACGCACATGCACATGCGCACAGCTGAATAAATAATAATAATAATAATAAATTTAAAAAGAAAATAGTGCTGCTAAATGTTTATAGATATCAATAAATAAAAATAGATATCAAGATTTCAGTATTAATTTTGTAATCATTCTCTAGTCAATTTTTAGGATAATCTGAGTTTATCTGTTGACAATTTATGAATAATATATTTCAATAGAAATTTCTATGTACTATTTCATAGTACAATATACAACACATTATGTTACTATTTATTAATTAAAAGAAAACATATACTTTAATATTAATATTTTTGTTGCAAAATTATGTATTTATCAATTGTATATTTAAGTCTAGTAAGTTGGTATGTGATTTCTGAAGAATCAATTAGAATGAATTCTTAGAAGAATAGTTATATCACTAAATTACAATTTTAAAGAAGGCATAACATTTAAAGACTTATTAAAGTTAGACTTTTATTGGCGAGAACATATTTCTTAACTTTTTCACAAGGATATCTTGGCATTTTGTTTTCCAATATCTTTACACTTTACATTTACTCGGTTTAAATATATAGTTTTTTTTATTCATTTTGTAGTTTCTGAAGAAGCCATTGTTTATCCTAAACCCATAAATATATATATATTTGACTGGAGAACAGGCCTTGTAGACATGTGTTTTGCCTCAGGATAAAAGGTGAAAAGAGGAATTTCATTCACATGTCCTGAGTGTGTGTGTGTGTGTGTGTGTGTGTGTGTGTGTGTAAAACATATTTGCAAGAACTCTTGTTATTTTTCATTTTCATTTTCATTACAGCTCTACAATATCAAGAAAATGGAATCAGCCAACATGCCCATCAACAGATTGGGTAAACACATACGGAAAGAAAAATATATATTTTCTCTTATATAGTGTTGCAAGCATTAAACTTTTGACTGATGTACTTGGATTGGAATTCTGATATGAATACAGAACTTGCTATATATGGCTAATTGATTGCAACTATCTTTATGCCTGAATTGCTTGAGTCATCTGATAAATTCTATGGTATAAAATTCAGACATAAGTACGGTCATATTGATGTGATCACAAGAGGGATGGCCAAAAATTTAGCAGATCTTATCCAGTTAATTGAAAAATGCTGACTATCTTGTTGGAAGATTTGCATATTTATATGTTCTTCATAATCAGGGATTGTAAGTTTGATAAAAGTTTTGGGCAGTATATAGATATCCCTTTTATATTTTTCTCTTTACATATTATAAGATACTCAGTAATGTTGCATTTCCATTTATAGTTTAGGAATCTTTTTCCTATACAACTTTTTGGAAAGTGTCCTCCTATTTTAAGTCTTTTGAAACAATAAATTTTTGAGAAATTAAAAAATAAGTAAACTTTTATCACTTTCTCTTACAAAAAATACTTTTACCTATTATTGATAATTATTAACATATAAGAGCCAAATATTTCTACTAATTTTTGTCAATGGTCTGTGAATATTCTGGGCAAAGTTATTAACTCAAGGAAATAGTTACTTAAAATTAAATTGAAAAATGTTTACAAATATTATATATGAATAACTCTAATAACTTATTTCTACTAATATGACAGAAAATTAAAACTTTTTTATAAAGCTTCACACTATAACTCAATCATGCACTAGTCTGTTTTTGTTTTTATCATAATGCAATATGAAGAATTTGCATACATTTTTGATTCAAGTTCTCACTGGTATTTCAGGCTCGCCTCAAATTCATTCGCCCTTTTCAACCTTCCCAGTGCCAAATAGTAGACATACATTATACCACATGGGACAAGGTTTGAATGACTTTCATGAAACAAAATTGAATACCAATAAAATAACAGAAAAATCAATTGTTGCTATCTCACTAAATGATATAACACATGTCAAAGTGAAAGGTAAAAAAGATTACTATTGTCTAAAGAGTATTATACTAGCAATACAAAAATAAGTCATCATTACAAAAGTGTTAGGACTAGTGACTATCAGTAACAGAGTCTAGAATGTCACCCAAAAGTCTCATATGTTAAAGGCTCAATAGTTACCTGAGGGGGCTTTTAAAAAGTCAAGCAAAAAAGAAGATATGATTTCATCAAAGGATTTACCAACTTCAGAATCTAATTTTGTGCAATTATAGAGCAGTAATATGAGCCTTGAGGTAGGGACAGATTGTAGGGAATAAGTACTGAATGCATGCCTCTGAAGAGCAAATTTTCTTTTGAGGATTTTTTCAACTTGCTGATTCCCTCCTGTTCATCTTGAGGAAGATACTGGTTCCACCACATGCCCCTGACCAGGACTACGCTGCTTTAATTTTCATAAAAAAGTGTCCATTGACTGGTCTTAAAAATTGTGAGGAAAAATTTTCCTTTTTTCCACATACTCTTTTCTCAAATGTTTTGTCACATTGTGAAATATGACTAACATACCGATACATGAAGTCAGTGATATTTTTATGAAAATCTATACCCTTCACATTACTGAAGGAAGATTGTGATCCAAATGGGTTTTCTCACCAGCTTATTTTATATGCTTTTGTTTGAAACAGTTCTTGGTGGTTCAGTACTATTTGGTTATAGAAGTTCAATGGTTCTGAAATTACTCAAGATGCAAGTGTATGCAATCCACTAGAAAAATACATAACAACTCACAAATTTCACATATTCTCCAGGTTATATATTTTTATCCATATTATTCACTGTTTACAATCATCCTTCAATCCCCAGATTGGCACAAACCAACTGAAATCCATTCCCCCCTCTGCCTGCTATCTCATATGTCTTCTGCATGCATACATGATTCAAATTTCATGTTGAATGGTGACTATGTGTTTGGAATTGTTGGAATACATTAGATCATATAATAGCCATAAATGCTTCATGTAAAAAGGGTAGTTACTCAAGTATTATATAGGAAGCTTATAAATAAGTAAAAGACATCTGTTAAAATGTTTGCAAAAATCAAGTTTAAGTGAGGAGAGAAAAACCTGGGGACAAAGAGGATGCAGGTTGATATATTAAATGGAACATCCAGAGGGGGCCTCAATTAAAATCAGACATGAATAAAATACATAAATAAATGAAGATATTTGCTTCAGGGAGAGCTGGCAATACCTAGTATATAAGAGAGAAGATTTCATGAATTGGGCAAGAAATTTATCAGAGTCACATGTGGCTGGAGTTGAAGTAATTGACTCATGCTCTTGAACGGGAGGTCTGAGGCAAGCACAAATGTTACAGATGATCAGAGAAATGAAAGAAAATTCAAACTTCTTCAAATTAGATAGTTAGAGAATACTGAAGATATCAGTGTGTCTTTTGGGGGGTAAAGGAGATAAAAGGAAAAAATGTTTATGGTATCATTTAGTTAACTAACACCCTTCCAATGTCCACTGGGGAAAAGAAAGAGTTTTCTTAGATAGCACAGTGGAAATGAGTCTCAAACATGAAGTGGTGGTGCAGGATGCTGCAATGGTGCTTAGTTAATGCACGTACAACATGCTCATTAGACTAGTAGAACTGAGATGACATGCAAATACAGAATTTTTCCCAAGGTTTTTAGTAATTTTTATTTATTTGCATTTATTAATGTGCATACTTATATATGCAAATCTTTTTTAACAATTGAATTAAATTTGAAATATTTAAGTAGTTACATGCATCCTTTTTTTTACTTCTTTTTTTTATTTAAAAATTTAATTATACATTTTGAAATTTTTTTACCAGTTCCCTCCCTCCCCCCTCCTCCCCCGAACTCCCTCCTCCCCCTCCCCATCTCCCAGTGCCTCCCCCCCAATTCCCAGAGAGTCCTTTATTGTGTACGCCTAACTCTCCACTGGGTCGTCCTCTCCGATGACATATAAGGACCCAGTGGCATTTCCCTGAACGCTTTCTCTTGTTCCCCTTAAGCATAAGATCACTACTATGGCTGTCAATCCCTTGCCTCCAGGGGTCTCGGTGCCTTTAACAGATGCTAGACTTTATGAGGGCAACAGTGCGCTGGACATTGCGCAGGGCATGCAAAGTCCCATTATGATTGCTTTGGCCCCAACTATTGTTGAGAATCTTGCAAATCATTGCTCCTCCCATCCTTTTGCTCTTACACTCTTACCGCCCCCTCTTCCGCAAATGTCCCTGAGCTCCAGGATGGGGAGAGATTAGGCTGGCCTAGTTCTATGTGATTGATATAGTCTCTGAAGTTCTGGATTGTGGTTTGTTGATTTTCTTTTGCAATTTTGCTGCTCCTGCAATGCCCTTCACTCCATTCTGCTGGGCACTGTATGTCACCCCCTGGCCAGAGACAAAAAGCTGTTAAACTGGAGTCTTGTTATAATAGCACATTCAAGGATAGATGTAATAAGAGTAGGAAACCTCAGTGCATCCTTTTTAAAGATTTTTATCATTGCGTAGTTTTCACACAAAAATCAAATCTTAAGACATTGTGATTCAAATATTTCACAGAAATTGATTAAATCCATTGCTAATCATTTTATTTCTCAACTTCCACAATTCTTCTCCCTTTTCCTAAGTAAGTTGTCTTTTATTTTTATGATGTGTGTATATATTCATATTATATCAATTCACATATTAAAATATGATTATAAATCACATTTTATTCTGATTGCTATACTGATCTGCAGCTCCATTTTCCTACTAATGGCATAAATTTTACTGCTCTTCTTAGATAAATAAAATCTATAGAACATATCTGCCACATTTTCTTTACTCATTATTCTCTTGATGGATATCATAGTATATTTCATATCTTGACTATTGTGAATAGGGCCATGATAAATAAAGGTATACTGACTTATGTCATTTTGTATGTATTTTTAACCATTTGAGGAACATTTGTGTTTCCTGTAGTGCCTATTAATCTACTTTCCCATCAACAATAAGTTTTCTTTTCCTTTTGAATTCTGGCAAGAATTGATTTTAATTCTTTTTTATTACATTTTTTTTGCCTAGTTGTACAAGCTCAATAGTTATCCCTCTTGTTCTCCCTCTCCCCTCCCTTTCCACTTTTCATATTCTCCCTTTCCCACTCTCCCCACTACCACTTTCCCTTCCTTTCTCCACTCTTGGTGCTTTCTGCCTTCTCCCTCCCATCCTCCAGAACATCTGTTTATGTGGTTGCTGAATTTTCCTCTGTGTCATTTACACTAGTGAGGGTTCAGGACTCTATGGCATAGCTAGGGGCCCCTTCTTAGGCCGCTCACTAGCATGGCAACTCTATTACATCTGATTAACCCCTTGCCTTTAAGAATCCTACTGCTTGAAGTCTTTTCCCCTATGATCCATGCTAGACTTTGAGGGGTTGTTAACAAGTCAGCTTGTGCAGGTCACATAAGGTCCAATCGCTTAGTGGCTATATCCTGGCTGCTGCATCTTTCATATCATTGGTCCTCCCCATCTTCAGGCTCTTACAATCTTGCTGCCCCCAATTCCTCAAGGTTCTCGGAGCTTTAGGATGGGAAGAAATTTGGCTTGTCTAGTTCCAGGTGAATATTGTAGGGTTTTTGATGTTCTGAATTATGGTTTGTTGTCATTTTCAGTTTTGCTTTTCCTGCACTGCCCTTGGTTGATTTTGATTGGTTGTCAAGGTCATTTCCTAACCAAAGATAAAAGACTGTTTAAACAAATATCTTAATGTAAGAACAAGCTCAAAGGTAGATGGAAGAATATGAGTAGGACACAGCAGTGAGAGAGGTCAGTCTTTCATTTGCTGGTTGGTTATCATCTAATTCCCAGTCCCTATATCCTCCCTGACTAGGAAGATCAAACCTGTTCAGTTCCAAGTGAACAAGAAGGGAAGTGAGAGTGAGCTGTATCAGATGTCTTGCTACTTACATGCAGTACATGACTGTGACCTAATTTTTCTATTGAAGTGTGTTCTTTTGTCTCCTTTCTTGTCAGGTATACTTTTCCCCTTCCCTCCTATTTATCCTTTGCAATTATAATAGATATTACTGAGATTTACCTTTGACTATGTCATTAAGTGGGTTTGGAATTACAATCCACTTATAGTAGGTACATATGCTCCCTAATTTTCTGTGTCTGGGATACTTCACTGAATATAATTTCTTCTAATTCTATCCATTTCCCAGAAAATTTCATTAATTCATCTTATTGATGCTTGAGTATACAATGATGCCATTGTATAAATGTACCACATTTTCATTATCCATTCCTCAACTGTTGGGCATTTAGGCTGATTCCATGACTTTGCTATTGTAAACAGTGCTTCAATGAGCATGGTTGTCCTCGTGTTCATGTTACTGTAGTGAATTGATGCCTTTTGGGGGATTATTCCCAGTAGTGGTATAGCAGGGTCATATGGCATTTCAATCCTTAACTTTTTTAGAAATCATCATACAGATCTCCAGAGTGATTGTATAAGCCTGCATTTCCACCAGCAATTTATGAAGGTTCCCTTCTGTCCAGCATTTGGTGCTGTTAGTATTATAGATTTTTACAATCTTGACCAGGGTGAGAAAATACCTGAGATAATGATTTTCAAAGCCTAATCTTTACTATGTTCAAAACAGTGAAAGGAAATCCATGAAAAGTTAAAAAAAAATGGCATCAACCAATTTGAGCAGGAACACAACAGGCAGTTGGATGAGATGAGAAAAGCAGTTGGAGAAACAAAGCAGTTGAAACAATCCCAAACAGAGATTAAACTTGAACTAAAAGACAAGTTATCTTAAACCCAGACTACAGAGAGTCTTATCAGAAGTACTAATGAAGCGGAAGATAGAATATCACATTTTAAAGACAAAATGGAGAGCAAACCAGTTCAATCAAAGAGGTTGTTAAAGCAAAGAAGACACTTGAGAAAAATATTGAAGAGTAATGTGACACCTTGAAGAAGCCTATCATAAGCGTTCATCAAATACCAGAATATAAAACTAAAAACAACATACCTGGGGAAATTTTTCAAGTTATCATAAAGGAAAACTTTCCACATCTAAAGAAAGAGAGTCCTATCCAAATGTAAGAGGGTACCATACCCCAAACAAATATTACCAAAATAGAAACTCACTAAGGCAAAAAATAGCCAAAACACTACACATAAAAGACAAAGAGAATGTGGTAAGAGATCCAAGAGAAAAAAAATGTCCCTTTTAAAGGTAAACCTATTAAAATAACAAATGATTTTTCAATGGAAACAGTAAAACCTAGAAGAGCTTGTAAAGATTCACTTCAAGTAATGAATGAGCACAAATGTCATCCCAGGCTGATATACCCATGAAAACTATTAGTCATAATTGAGGGTAAAAGAAAAATATTCCACAAGAAAGATAAGTTGAAGGCTTATGTGATCACTAAACCAGGCCTTCAAAAAATGCTAGAAAATATATTCAAGTTTGAAGATAAGAACAACTAGATCCAGGAGGATAGAAGGGAAGTATAATGCCATCATAACTTATAAGCTAAACAATACACATATGGAAAACATTAAACACAAGAACTGTCAGGAATCAAATGTAATTTCTCCATTATAACCCTAAATATTAACATAATTGACTCATCGATCGAAAGACAAGGTTACAAACATGGATTAGAAGTCACACCCATTCATTTTGTCTATTTCAATGACAGATAGAGGCAAACTCAATGTAGATTTTTAACTGTAGTTTCTTACATGTAAAATTTTGAATATTTTTCATATAATTATTGGTCATTTGTGACTCTTTTAGGAATAATTATTTCCACTTTGATTTCAATGATTTTTTTAGGTACCAAATCACCTATGATTTCCTCTTCATGATAATATCACATGATAAGTTTGCTTGCTTCCATATAGAGAGTACACAATGAACGAGAGAAATTAGTGTTTACCTACTTAATAATTAATAACACAGAGCAATAGAGACACATTGGTGCTCTTAAGAACTAAGATAGTAAGATAGGAAGACACAATTTTCTGTTATGTTAATGTTCAAAATCAATCTATGTAAGTTATGCAGAGAATCTGCAAGTTTGTTTATTTTAATGATGATGGTACTTCAGTGATCATTTGATAATGATTATGAGTTGAGATGAATGGGAAACATCCCACTGCAAGCATGACTCCATTCTTTTGCACTGAGGATTGCAAGTGGGCTGCAAGGTGAAATGGCTCAGTGAGTAAAGGTTTGCCATGCAACTTGATGACCTGAGTTCAGTCCCTAGAATCCACATAAAGGTGGATAGGCTATGGACTCCACAAATGTGCACTCTACTATATACATGTATTATGGCATGTGCCCACCCATATCATACATGATAATAGTAAATAAGTAAAATGTACAAATAGACGTGTAAGAATATTTTCAGGATAAGAATATGTACTTTTTTTTCAGAGTGTTCATTATGTGTTAAGATGTCCTTAGTTTTTTTTTTTTTTTTTTGAAAATCATTAACCTTAATTTTGAAAGAGCTCCATTCTTGTTATTTTACAAATTAGGCCAAGTTTTATACAAGTTCACTTGACTCACTGTCTTATGTCCAAATATATCTCTTTATCCCAAGAGTTAACACAGTATTACTTATCCAAGTAAATGATAAAAAATCTAGATTTAGTGTTCATAAGATATACTTTTCTATAATTTTAAATGGAAGAAAAAAATTTCTTTTGAACTCTGAAAACTTCTATGATTCTATGTTGTGATGGAGAATTATCAGAAGGAAACTAAAATAGCTAGAATGGAAAAAACATTTAGTATTTAAATAGAGTGTTTACTTCAGAAGTCTTTTAACTGTACATTCATCTTCATCTTCTTTGGTATGTGAATAGTCTTAATAGCTTCTTAGGGGGTTTCCCAGCCAGGTATTTATTTCTCAAGATCAAGGGAGCCACCCTTTCTCCAAGTTTCCCATGTGTGTGTGTGTGTGTGTGTGTGTGTGTGTGTGTTCATACTTGTATGTGGACATGTGCTCCATTGAGAATGAAGGAAACACGCACACATGTGTGGAGAGTTCTCTGTATCATTCTTCCCCTTTCTTCCATTGAAAGAAATGGTTTCAAACACTTTCTTTTTTCTAATTTTTTTATTATTTATTCAATTGTACATGCATGCGTATGTGCACGTGTGTGTATTTATGTGTGTGTGTGTTTATATGTGTGTGTGTAGAACCATGGACGAATTCGGGAACCACCATGGACTGCCTCCGCCTCCAAATCCTCCCATGTTTACTCTGCCCAGGGATTCACAGGCTCTGCCCTACCAGGACCAGAAACGCAGGCTGCCCCCGCTTCCTCCTGGCGTCCTTACATGGGGTCTAGCATCTGAACTCAGGACCTTCTGCCTGCAAGGCAGAAGCTTAATCCCTGGGCCACCTCTCCAGCCCCGGTTTCAAACACTTTCAAGAGTGTTCTTCCCCATTCTTTCCACCTTGTTTGAGATTTGATTTCATCACCACTGCTGTGTATTCCAGGGTGCCTGATCCTGGAGTGTCTGGAGATTCATTTGCCTCTAATTGTCATGCCGCACAGCTGAGCTCTGATTACACATGTTTTCTGCCACTGTGTTTACACTTTTCCATAGAATCTGGGGATCCAATCTCAAATCAAGTTTCCCTTACAAAGGAAGTGCCTGTTGCCCCATCTTCCTGACTTCAGACATCTAACTTCTTCATCAGTTTTATTCCATACTACCAAGTTATTTACAGTCATGAAGAAAATTTATACTATATTTCAAAGGAGAATGCTAGTAGATACAGATGGTGTTTGGTTATGAGACCTGACTCTTGAAAGTGTTTGAAAGCATTTGTTTCAATGGAGTCAAATTCAGGGGTTGGGTCTTTCTTTCATTGCAACTGTAGTGAAGAAAATACTTCCATTCCTCTTGAAATTTGTAATGTACAAATTCTACTTGATATATTTACAAACATTTTCTTGCCATCAAATGACATAAAGTATAAACAAAGAAACATTAATCCAAGGAACATAAAGTTGTCAATGAAATAATGCATTTCAGTATACATTTAGATTTTAAAAATTACTTAAGAAAATTAAGATTCCTTATTAGGGAAATAAAATGTGGTTTTAATAGGGCTTGTTTGTTCTCTATAGTAGATTTCGATATTAAACTAACTCATCTCTTCCAGCATCCATATTCTTTGCCATGCATTTCATATTTATGAAATAATAAAATAGCATATCCCCTGCTATTCAAATTTGAATCACACAGAGAATTTGTATTTGATAAAGGAATAGTGTTTATGTAATAAGATTAAAGGTTCGATGGTATTTTATGTTTACATTTTGCTGCCATGGTACTTACACATCATCTGAGAAATACTTCCTGGACAAGCACCCTATACTCAGGAGCTGGCTGAGACATCAGATGTGGAAGAGCTACCTCAGTCCAGGAAAACAAAAACCAAGGATTGAAAGCATTGCTAAGGAATGAAGCAGCTTTCCATTAAAGCATTGTAGCCGCTCATCTTAGTTCCTACGGGATCAGCAGACTGTTAGCTATTACACAGAGACATGACAAATGGGTGTTTAATGTTGTATGCCAGTGAAACATTGGGGAAGTTGGTTACAAAACAAAAGCTAATGAATCCAGAAACTCTTAATGATCTAAATTATTGAAGCGACTCTATTCTTAAGGGAGTAAAGATTTTTGGATCTAAACAACATGAATTTAAATTGCAATAAATGTATATGAATGATTCCAAACATAATAACATGAGAACTGCTGTTAATCTGAACTTTTCTAAGGAAGCAGCAAGAGAAAAATGTGTAGGCATTTATGGGAAACTATAGGCATTTTGGCAAAAGCAATTCCAGACATGTACAAAGTTTTCACCCTTAGTTTTAAAGGCAAGATTAGATGAGGAAAAAATAAAATGTATATGTCATGCCAGAATACAGAAATGACATACTTAAAGAGAGGGAGATAGATAAAATAGAAACAAAAATGTCTAATGTATGTTTCATCTGTTATATCCAGTGATAAGATGCCTTTAAATAAGTAGTTGAATCTAAAGTTTTGCAAGAATGCATTGTAAATATAAAGAAAGGTTGCAAAAATGGCAATATTAGAAATTAAATGTGTCTCATTTTATATAAAGGTTGCAGCTACTGTCATAAAATCTGAGAGAAAGGTACACTATATTAATTCTTAGGCTTAAAGGTATGGGGCATATCTTGTTCTGTCTCACAATATTTTGCTTACCTTGTTTCTCCAGATATTGCTTCCATAACCAGTCTGCAGCTGAAAGGGGAGGAAGTTTTTCCTCATTATCTGAAATAGTGTCTGCTTTCTGCTTCGAACTTTCTTAGGCCAGTGGATAGAAGTACTGAGCAAACCCACAAAGCCTTCTTCTACAAACCACTTGGTAATGTGAGAGACTTAAAGGTGATGAGCAACTATCCCATATATCAGAGTGCCATCCTGACTGGATGAAGACTAAGCTTCATCTGGCAAGCTTGCCTTCACCCTGTTTTATTCTCCCCAGCCTCCCCTTCTCCCAGTCCTTTTAGCTCATGACCCACAATAAAATACCAGCACAGAAAATCCATGCTTTGCTTTTTGGAGAAATAAAATTGCAAACAATAAATATTTGAAATTATTATTACCTAAGAAAGGTGCCATAGTTACTGCTTCTGTAATTGTGTTTTACACTATGAAAGAAAGGGAAGTTCCATTTAAGCCAAACGTTAAGAAGTACACATTCTCATAGATTTGTTGAATTTCATCCACGGGACTTAAATTTCAAACACCCTGAAATCATAGTTTTCTGATTTGATAGCAAACTAATTTATAAAATTAGATCAATTACTTCTTCCAAATAATGACATCATTTCAAGGTATTTTTATGTAAGAATTTGTGTAGACCTAGTCTTTTTAATTTCACTGATCCTTTGTATTAACGCTCCTGAGTATTTTTCTAAACATGCTGAATTTTAAACTTTTTTTGTAGAAAAAGTTTGATTGTCCGTTTTCTACAGAGGAATAAAACATTGAATGTCTCTTTTGAAGCATTTGAAAAATTGGCTTAGATACAAGTTTACAGGAATGCTTGTCAGAATGGGGTGCATTAGGCTATTTAGTAGTCTATCTCTCTGTTAGATAATCAACTTAATTATTGTATTATTTAATTTGATACAAAAGCAAAACATAGACAGGGAAGCTTAGGCAAGAGTTATTTATTTTCTTAGCATTTGGAAACCTGACAATGTAAGATCAAGGTTCAAAAGTGGTAGAAGTCTGATTCAGTAGACATGTCCTCCTTTTGTGTCCTGAGATTTTGATTGTCTCTTTCTTTTTATAAATACAACAGCTATACCAGAGCAGAACCATACGTATGCAATATAAATATATGTATATCTCCCAATAAATAATTTAAGTACTATATCTCCAAAACCCAAACAATATACATATATTGTTTGTATTGCATATATATATGCAACACAAACACAATACAGATACACAAAACACAATACACAATACAAATACACAACACAAATACACAATATAAATACACAATACAAATACACAATACACAATACACAAATACAAATACACAATACAAAAAATACACACTACGAATGCTATATACATATATATATATAGAGAGAGAGAGAGATAGAGAGAGAGAAAGAGAGAGAGAGAGTGTGTGAGATAGTTAATCTTGGGTGTTAACTTGACCACACCTGGCATTTGTGGGGGATGTCAGGCCTAAAACCTACTCTCTGAAGAATGGCACATTAACATCTAAAATGGGCAGTTGTTAGGTAGATTCCTCCCTTTGGAAGTTGAGTTTTGCCTCTTGTCTGCATAGACAATGGCAGGCAAATTCCTTCCTCTGGGGTTCTTAGATTGCTTTTGTTCTTCTCAGAACAGGTAAGATTAAATTTCCCCTTACAGTGAGAGTTAATATAGAAGAAGAAATTTTCTAGACAGAATGTAGAAGAAGAGATTTCCTAGGCAAGTAAGAATGGCAAGAATGTGATGAGCTAGTCTCAGAATCACGCTACCTCACCCCAAGAATTCCCAAAAAAGACAAGGACATGTATGTCCAGGCCAGATACTGGGACCTCCCCCCACCTTGGGAATTCCAAGGGAACACACTCATCCCCAGGTTTTCGGTGAAGCTGCGAGTATGTGCTGCTATGCTCATCACCACCAAACCCGCCCCAAGCCTAAACTTGCACCAATGAGTTTAAAAGTTAAATGTATAAGCCAATTATTTGGCTACACCTTACTACCTCAGCACCTCCCTACAAAAACTGTATAAAAAGTCTGTGCCTTTTGTGCTGCGGGTCATCTCTCCCTCTCCTGTATGGGACGACCCCAGCACGCTGGACAATAAAACCTCTTGCTGTTTGCATCGTGGTCTGCTGAGTTGGGTCAACTCCTGAGTGGGGGTTCTGTCCCAACAACAGTTCCTTTCCTATTCATTTGAAATATATTAATGCATGTATCAGGTAACTCTGCTTTGAAACATTCATTGTCCATTTCCTTTTAGCAACTAAGTGTCATGCCTCCTTTTAACTCTACCTGGAGACTTCATGTCTGGTCCCACACAACAAATAAATTCATTCTTGTCTTTTCTTTGTTAGCCAGAATGCACATTTTACATAATCCCTATAAAGAATTCGGCCCTGCTTTTCTTTGATTGTTTTCCTATAAATACCCATGTATGCTACAATAAAACTGGCTTAGATGATGGAGGACATCCGAGGCTCCCTCTGACCTAATGCCTGATCAATTCCTATCGCTCCCACTTCTGTTTCCAGCATGTAAGTCTGGGTTTATGCTGGTTCGTGGGCCCAGACAGGCATTAAGTAAGATCATCTCTCAAACTACCTGAAAAGATTATCCAGATAAATACATTTACAATACAAAGGCCAGCACTGGATCTGATTGGAACCTCCCTAGATCTGATTGGAACTTCCCAGTAGTGGAACAGATAAAAGGAACAATAGAACAGGAGAATTGGAAGTAGAGATAGTCTTCAAGGATGTGTGCAGTTAAATTAGCCTGCCTCCAGCTTCAGTCACCAGCCATGTTACCTCTGACATAAAAGGCAGTTTCTCCCCTCTGGAACTATACACTGAATGAATCTCCCTTTCTCCTTTAATTTGCTTGGCTTTGAATGCTCTCTCACATCAACATTTAAGAGTAACTGTTACATATTGCATATGAACAATTTAAGTACCATAACTCCAAAACCCAAACTGGGGATTAGTCCTGAACATAGGAACATTGGTGTATGTTAATACATGTCATATATACTCTTGGTTAATATACATCATATATATTTTCCTATAAAGTCAGAGTAGTTCAACCGTTCTAAATACTGTGAATAACAATGGAAAGAATGGGCAAATGACAAATTCACTAAAAGCAAAGAAATTAAGGACATGCATAGTCACTATCTTAAAGAAACCCTCACATGAATCACAGGATTGAAATTTGTTCATTAAATCCATATGAAGGACATAGATGGGTAGACTACCTAAACTGCTGTACTCCTGTCCAGGATGAAGTTAGAACTGAAAAAATCTTATCATGTCTCTTTCCACACTCTGTGCAAAAATGTAAGAAAATCCATAATTTGAGTATGATTCAGCTCAGTGGATATCAAAGTAGACTTAGACTTTTAAATGACTTAGGCACATATTAATACATAAATAATACATAAATAATAAATAATCAAATAATGGAAATATTGTCATACATTTACACAAAGAATGCTCTTCCCACACATTGGTCATGAAAAGTAAACATAAAAAAGTAAAGAAATTAGAGAATATCCTTGCTAGAAAAAAATGGACTTGTCCAAGTAGAAAGAAACAAGAGATATACACCCCAGTATAAGCTAAGTTTCTCCATGGTCATTGTTGCATGGTTTCTGATAAAATCATGACAGAACAGCTGAAAGGAATGAGGGGTTTATTCTCTTACAACAGTCTAGATACAGTTCTTAGTCCAGCTTGGCTGGAGAGACCAATGAAACACCACGGGCTGAGGGAACTGGCCATAACATGTTCGCATAATGTATGAGAGAGGTACAATCTTTACCTTTCTGACCAGCATATATGACCAAGTATACATAAGGGTGCCAACTTCCTCAACCAGTTGTCTATATTTTATTCACCTGTCCAGTGCCTAGTTCCACCCACCATGGGCTGGGCTTTCCCTGCAAACTAGACAATATTCTGTAGATTTGTTCTGGGCTTAACTCAACTACTTATTCTCTACAAATGTGACCAGAGTCTGAACCCTCAACCATCAAGTTGACATTTTACCTAAGTATGACACTCCACCTCTTGTCAACTTGACACAAGAACATATATATATCACTTATAAACTGTAACCTTCACCTTATCCCCACAGGTGTTAAATTTATATCATAAACAAAAATTTTTATTAAATTTAAAATTTTTAAAATTCTCATAGATGAAATTTAAAATGTTCTCTCATTAAAACTTCAGTTCCAATGTTTTAAAAGTTCAGTTTCTTAACTTTAAGAATGAATGAATTCAAAATAAATTAAATATCTTAGCACAGATAAAACAACAAAACAGATATCATGCCAATAAGAAAACATCAAATTAAGACCAAAGTTCAACAAATAAAATACTCCACATCCTGCACTTCAATGTCCATCTTCTGTTGCTCATTGTGTAATCACAATAGCTCAAAGATTCTGGGAAATCTCATTTCCTTTTCACAGCTCAAAGTTGTATAGTGTTTCTCTGAATCAGATTGCATTTACACTCACAGTCATCCTCAGCATACATCCTATGGTTCGAGCAACTCCAACAACACTCTAGATTCACCTCTGCAATTATAAGCTTCACTTTCCCTTGCAGAAAATAAATACATACAGCTTAGTGCCAAGCTTGTTCTGCTTTCCATGAACCCCTCAATTGTGGATGAAAACCATAAACACCTGGTGGATGCTGACAAATTCGGCAGTGAGGTTGAAACATAGCTTGGTCCACTTGAAACACAGTTCTCTCAACTTCTATGAGCTGACCCTCAAAACTTCTGAAGGGCAAGAAAGGGCTTGAGCTTGTTGGGCCTTCAACCCCTGAAGAAACCAGGGTTTTCAATCCACAGAATCACCATATGGAGGTATTTATGGTATTCATTTCTTCTACCATCCTAGTGCACAACACTAGGTTTTCCTTCACTGACAGTCATTTCTCCAACAGCAGCAGCTATTCTAAAGCCTACCTTTTCCATATCCAAAGCTTCAAAGCTATCAAGACAGCTGTCCTATATAAAGCAAACCAATCTATAATCTTTAAATTAAACATTATAAAAATCCTTGCTCCCTTCATCATAAAGTGGGCCCAAGCATTCCACAACTCAGTATTTCCATTATCCAAATGACCCATTAAACTTTCCAGAATGGTATTTCAATCCACAGACTCAAGAATTTCTAACATTTCAGTTTCTCCAACAAAACCATTCAGAATCCACAAAATTCACACAAGAAGATATATCAGCAACACTCCACTTCTCTGGTACCAAATTCTGTGCAGTTAGCTTACATGGTTGTTGATAAATCAAGACAAAACAGCTTAAAGTGTTTATTCTCTTACAACAGTCCACTTACAATTCTTAGTCGAGATTGGCAGAAAAGCCCACTGCAACACCAAGGGCCAAAGGAACTGGCCATATCATCTCCGCATAATGACTGAGAGAAGGACAATCCTTACTCATTAGCCCAGTATGCTTGGCTTGTGCCAATTTCCACAATTAGCACTCTGTATTTTATTCATCTGTCCAAGACCTAGTCCACCCACCATGGACTCAGCCTTTCCTATCACGTAGACAATCTCCTACAGGTTTGATCTGGGATTAGCTCAACAACTAATTCTTCAAAATTGTGCCCAGAACTAAAACCCTCAGTAATCAAGTTGACACTTTTACCTATGACAATAACTAATCAAAGAGGCTGCTCCTTGTTACCTATATGAAGCAGTCTTCATGTGGAGGGAACATGCTGGAGAGAGGATCACCTAATAACAAATGGATACTTTCCTGTCATCCCACATTTATAAGATTTAATTATTCACACAAAAGTAACAGAAACCCAACTCACAGATATTTAGACAGAAAAGTGGAAAAAAAATCAAACCAAAATGATAGACCATTTCATATCAACACCATAGGAACAATAACACAAAACACAAATCTGTTGTTAGTCTAGCACTGAGTATAAGAAAAAATTAAAATTGAGGCAAATGAATATCAAATGTCACATGGTCCCTAGTGTGATAGCTGGGCCCTAAGAGAAGACTAAAATACATGCCAGAAGAGTGTTATCATTTATTCGTGGTTGTAAATGATTATAATATGTAAGAAGAATTAGAAGAGTCTTAGAAAGTGAAAGACTGGGCTGGAGAGGTAGCTCAGGGATTAAGCCTCTGCCTTGCAGGCCGAAGGTCCTGAGTTCAGATCCTAGACCCCATGAATAGATGCCAGGGCAGAAGCCGGGCGGCCTGCGTTTCTGGTTCTGGTAGGGCGGAGCCTGTGAATCCAAGGGCAGAGTAAACAAGGAGGAGGTGGAGGCCGTCCATGGTGGTTCTCAAATTCGCCCGTGGTTCTACACATGCACACACGCACACATGCACAATTGAATAAATAATAATATAAAAAATTTTAAAAAAAGATTTAGAAAGTGAAAGACAAAAGTAGAAGAAAGGCTCCTTTAAGCTGCTTTTCAAAAACTGAAATTCAAACCAGCTGTCTGCTGCTAGTGTTTTCTGTAAGACTTGAGTTGATACATTTTTAAAGATACATCGAGTAAAGGAAAACAGGCAGCTCTGACACTAAAGAAAACTGCATATATATATTTTAAAATCAAAGAACTTCAGATCAGAAAGAGCCTTTAAAGGGCATATCCAATTCCTACATTATGCAGTACTGACTCCAAGTTAAAAGAAGATCGGTGTGAATAGATGTCCAGAAGGATGGCAAGGAATGACTTTTAAAAAATGAAAACCTTTAGCCACAATAAAATAGATTTTGAGTTATTTATGTATCTTGCATGAGCCAAGGAATTTCCAGTCAAAACATGCAGAGGAGTCTAGTTAACGACTTAGAACTTTTATCCATTAAATAGAACATAATCTGATAGAAAGTAAATGCATCTTCTTAAGCATAACCTGTTGTCTTGAAGATTATATTGCTATTCGCCAAATCATTAAATATTCTCATCTATTATGCCATTAAAAATGAGTGAGGAATTCTGTTCCCTCATGAAGAATATTTTACTTCAGTCTATAATGTTGAATCCACCAAAACAAAGTAAATGAGTTTTAAATATACATTTATAATCTGTTTTCTTTAAACTTAAAGACAAAGAAAATGCTTATATATATGACTATCACTTACTCATGTTTGACTAATTACAGTCATAACACATATTCTATAAAATGCAGTGTTTAGCCCAGGGTGATAGCACATATTTTTAATTACAGAGTTTGTTGAGTCTGAGACAGTGGGATTTTGAGTCTAAGGATAGCATGAGCTTACTTGATTTAAATAGTACAGCCTTAATAAAAAAAGGAATGAGGGGCTGGAAAGGTGGCTCAGAGGTTAAGCCTCTGCCTTGCAGGAGGAAGGTCCTGAGTTCGGATCCAGATCCCACGTATAGATGCCAGGCGGAAGCCCTGGCGGCCTGCGCTTCTGGTCCTGGTAGGGCGGAGCCTGTGAATCCCGGGGCAGAAGGAGGTGGAGGCGTCCATGGTGGTTCGCGAGTTCGTCCGTGGTTCTACACATACACACACACACACACACACACACACACACACACACACACACACGCACATGTGCACAGTTGAATAAATAATAATAGTAAAAAAATTTTAAAAAAAGGAATGAATAGTTTTGAATCCTCTTGTTATTCATTATGATATATCTAGGTCATCTCTGGTCTCTGCTACTGTTTTCTGGCACAGAACTTCAAAAATCCTTTGCAATTTCCTGAGTAAAAGGTTGTCTCTTTACTCATAATGAGCCCCTTTAGCTTACATCTGACTTCGTGCTAATTATTCGCAGTATGTCCTTTCTGGCTGTGTCCTTTTCTCAACTTCAGAATGAGACTGGCATTCCATGCAGACCTATTGATTAGTAAGTTGGAAGTCTCAGGCATAACTTCCCAATTTTAAGAATGGGAAAGGAAGTGAAGATGACTGTCCAATGACACAGTCATCATGACTCTATTGAAACTGACATAGAAATTTTGCATGCTGAATGGAAGTCAGAGTTGGTGAATGAACATAATGACATGCTGTGTGATGGAGTGGACCAAATCTAAAGCAAACGGGCAGACATTCTCTGTGCTACTCTTGTGCCTATTGCTTACTGTCTTCATGTCTTCATTTTGTTATGCATCACTGTGGTTTCTTCAATGGATCTATAATTATAAGGGTAGCATCTTACTTCAAATCGGCAAGCTGTTGCCACAAATTATTAAACCTGAAATGAGGCCCTACTAGTAGGAATCCCTCAGTTAGTTAATTTTAAAGAGAAGTGAAGGTAGCCTGCAGTCATGTCATTGCAACTTGAATCTGATGTAGTAGAAAATTTGTTTTGGATGATAAAATGTTTGTTTTAACTCGATGTTTATCAACTGATGCACTAATTATGTGGTGCTATGTACTAATATCAATGGATTGATACTAAAGGGATATTCTACAATTCAATCCACACCTAACACTAAATCCATAGTCAGCATTAGACTAATCACTTTTTAAGGGGAAAGTCCCAAATAAAACTTTTGAAAAAATGCCATCTCTTTAAAATAAAATTTATTATGAAAATAAAATTGATTTTGAAAAGTTACACTATTGGGGCTGGAGAGGTGGCTCAGGGGTTGAGCCTCTGCCTTGCAGGCGGAAGGTCCTGAGTTTGAATCCTAGACCCCACATATAGACGCCAGCAAAAGCGGGGGGCGCCTGCGCTTCTGGTCCTGGTAGGGCGGAGCCTGTGAATCCCGGGGCAGAGTGAACAAGGAGGAGGTGGAGGCGTCCATGGTGGTTCCCGAATTCGTCCGTGGTTCTACACACACACACACACACACACACATACATACATACACACGCATACACACACACACACACACATACACGCACGCACGCACGCGCGCACACATGCACAATTGAATAAATAATAAAAAAAAAAGAAAAGTTAAACTACATAAGACCGTAGTGTGTATGCTGATTGGTAAGATCAGAATTATGGAAGTATAAAGAGCTCAATGGTCTATTTCTGTGATTTGTGTTAACTTCCCAACTCAGAAGACTCATGGTATTTTTTTTTTAATTATTTATTCAATTGTGCATGTGTGCGCGTGTCTGTGTGTCTCTGTGTGTGTGTATGTATGTGTGTGTATGTGTGTGTAGAATCACGGACGAATTCGGGAACCACCATGGACGCCTCCACCTCCTCCTTGTTTACTCTGCCTTGGGATTCACATGCTCCGCCCTACCAGGACCAGAAATGCAGGCTGCCCCTGCTTCTGCTGGCGTCTATACGTGGGGTCTAAGGATACGAATTTAGGACCTTCTGCCTGCAAGGCAGAGGCTTAACCCCTGAACCACCTCTTCAGCCCCGATCATGGTATTTTTTCTTTCTTTCTTTTTCTTTTTTCTTTCTTTCTTTCTTTCTTTCTTTCTTTCTTTCTTTCTTTCTTTCTTTCTTTCTTTCTTTCTTTCTTTCTTTCTTTCTTTCTTTCTTTCTTTCTTTCTTTCTTTCTTTTTCTTTTTCTCTCTCTTTCTTTCTCTTTCTTTTTCTTTCTTTCTTTCTTTCTTTTCTTCCTTCCTTTCCTTCTTTTTCTTTCTCTCTCTTTCTCTCTTTCTCTCTTTCTCTCTTTCTCTCTCTCTTTCTTTCTTTCTCTTTCTCTCCCTCCCTTCCTTCCTTCCTTCCTTCCTTCTTTCCTTCCTTCCTTCCTTCCTTCCTTCCTTCCTTCCTCCTCCTTCCTTCCTTCCTTCCTCCTCTTCCTTCCTTCCTTCCTTCCTCCTCTCTTCCTTCCTGTTTGCTTCCTTCCTTACCTCCCTCCCTCCCTCCTCCCTCCCTCCCTCCCTCCCTCCCTCCCTTCCTTCCTTCCTTCCTTCCTTCCTTCCTTCCTTCCTTCCTTCCTTCCTTCTTTCTTTCTTTCCTTCCTCTCCTTCCTTCCTTCCTTCTTTTCTCTCCTTTCTCTCTCTCTCAGTAAAAACAATTGTTACATTATATAAATATAATAACTAGTTTGTAAAAGGTTTCCTGTGACCTTCAGTGTTTCTTATTCATGGTGCTGAGTGCCCTACATATTAAATCAAGGAAAGACACATAGGGTCAACAGGATGTTGCAAGGAGTGGAGTGTGACTGCTGAAGCAGCAGAGTTTCTGTCTTGGTCTCTAAAATTTCCACTTCTGGGGAAAATGAACACGTGTCAGCATTCTTGTGACATGTGCATGTACTCACCAATTACACATGTGAGTCTCTGTGAAGAAGATTCTCCAGTCTTAAGTACCTTGGCTTCAATGTCATGGGCAAATACTGTCTGGGATCCTCCATCCAAGTAATGTAACTTTTAGCATCATATAAAACTGTACAGTAGATAACCAAAGAGATTTTGGTATCAAAAAATAGCATATTATTATCAAATTTCCATCAACCACTAAAAAAAGTACACACACACACACACACACACACACACACACACACACACATACACACAAATACATTGAGAGAGAAGAAGTTACATTGAGACAAAGTAGTAGAAGTTGAGAGAATTTTCCAAGATAGCCTTCTTAGGAGGCAGTCAATATAGTAAACAATGTATATTTAGACTTGAATTGAAAGCAGCATTAGTCTGCCTGTGACATGGTAAAACTGAACACTTTGCAGATAGATGCAGAGAATAATCCTGGTCATCCTTAATGACCAATGTTCATTTAACTTATGAAAGAGGATGGATTTTCAGTGGTTTCTAACTGAATGAGTGCCATACAATTTTCATGGCTCATTTGCTAAGACATCCTAGCTGATTTAATTATCTATTCTCTTATCATCTATTTTTCAATCATATTTTCTTCAGAAGAGGATATATGTTGACATTTTTGGGTGAATGAACCATGTAGTATACAGAATACGCTAAAGAGGAAAATTTAATTGATCTAGAAATAATATATATCTCATAAGAGGAACCTTAATCCAGCCTCTTTCATGTAAAAACAAAGGACTCTCAGTATCCTTAGATGCAATTAATTTATGAACTAAGCTAGTAGTATTAGTATATTTGAGATATTTGATTGTTATATCTTAACCTAATTTTCACAACATACTAGAGGCAGTAAGTCATTAGCTCTATTCTATTTACATAATCTTCAATATTACTGTACAATTGTATGATGTAACCCATAAAAATTTAAACATATAAGGAATGGACAACACTTGCTGGTGAATAGATGTAGGCCAGATGTCTTTTCTCAGTGAACTGGTTTTTCTGAAAAATGATATCAGAATACTGCTTTATTATCAAATGTAATTTTGAATCAGACAAGAACAAGGTTCTGGTACAACTGGAATACAAAAACTGATTACAGACATTTATAACACATTGACAAATTAGAAATGATAGAAGAAAGAGTTTTGAATATTTTCATCATAAATAAATGATAAGTATTTGACTGTTTAGCCATGCTTCATCATATTAAGCAAAGGGTTGATTTGTAAGAGCCACTGCAAGCTTTTTTTTAATCAGAATTTTTACCTTAGATGTATAGTTAAATTTGACACACATGTTACAGTGATCATGAAATAATACAGATTGGGGAACTCCAAAAACTTTTGGTTTTGGCAAGATAAAATATTCAGTAAGCAAACATGTAAGTATTTCCTATTACTGTTAAATTTCTAGAACATGATACATTTAAACATGTATCATGTTCCTTCAAAAGAAATATTTTCTTTGCTTTTTCTGGACCTAAAATATTTTTTTTCTTTTAGCAATGATATCATCTCTTATCACATAAGGCATTATTTAAAATATCCTACTCTTTAAATTTAAATACATTACTACAATAGTACAATGCTTTAATGCGGATTTCTTTTATTTAAAAACTGTTAGTATATTTTTTTCACAGCTAGTGTTAGAAATAATATATTTTTAAATTATCTGCTTTTCCATTTCTCTTTTGTTTCTTTGTGCTATTTGATTATATTCATAGGCAAATCATTGATGATATTAAGTGAAATTTGAAGTTTGAACAAAAAGCACTTTAAAGTGCTACTTGGGAAATTAATTCAAATAGCCCTTTGTTTTTCTTTCTAGTTCTTTTATGTATAAAAATATGGGAACAGCTAATGGAGGAAAATTGCAGCTTAGCTTGATTCTCAGACTTGCACTGTGACCTCTTTCATCTTTCTTTGATCCTAAAGAATGGAAAATTAACTTAAATTGCCCTCTTTAAAACTCATTTCATCTTCCTGACTTATCCTTTCTTTTTGATATACAGAACACACACACACACACACATATGCATATAGATACTATACTACTATATATTGAAGTATATATATATCCACTTAAATTAGATTCAAGATTAAACCTACAGTATTTTATTTTGATAACATATTAATGCATGTAATTTTAGAATTTGTATTATAAGAATAATTAAATTACTTTTAAACTTTTATTTAAATTCATATTATAATTTTAATTGCTTGTTCTTTTCCTTTCAACTTTTATAGATTTTTAGTGAAAAAATTTACAAGACGGGTAATAACAACAACAAAAAAGCTGCAAGTTATGGAGCCTATGGAAAGTAGAGATGTATGATGAATTTTTTCCTACTATATTGGTTATAGAGATATATCCATAAGGAGCAAACTCTTTCAGCAATAAAGAAATCCTTAGTGGTCTGACTTTTAGCTCTGAATGGCCAGAACTGAATCTAACAGATTACATTTAATTAGTTATGATGTCATTCCAAAAAAGAGTGAGACAGAGCCATAATTCTGGTGGACATTTTGTTCAGTGGGGATTTCAGAGAAGTTGACAAGAGGCAGGGCTGTCAAGTTTAATGATTTCTTGGGGCTGAGTGACAACACATTTCATTATAAGGAGGTCAAGGTTACTTTTCAACTAAACACAAAACCAATGTGCACATCAGACTGTACAAGAGCAAAGAAGAAGGGACTGGCATTGTATATTTAATCTGTTCTCCCAATAGTTAATGAAGTCTTGAAAAGTATAGAAAATATAACTTGAAAAATTAAGAAGCAATGCAATTACCTTTTACTTTATTGATATCTGAAAACATTATTTCAAGAATCATTTACATGAGCAAACTTAATGAATGATTGGTTATTTTCTCAACAATGGGAAATTTTCATATTTTATTATTATTGAGAATTGAATTTTCTTGTTGAAGAATATATTCAAAAACATTTTTTGAAAGATGATAACTTAAAATGTTTATAATTCCTGGTAAAGCAAATTCTAGCATATTTTTATTGATACAGAAATCACAGTCATGCTTTTCTTACAGAGTTCACTATATACCATTATAACTAAATTTAATTTTAATAATATAAAGGAAAATAAATTAAATTTATACTTTCTTATTTTTTTTAAAAGTTATCCTTCAACCTCATGGTTATTCAGCATTTTTGCTAGTCAATTTTTTCAAAAGATACAGGAAATTACTTATGTATACTGTAGAAGAATGCCTTAACTATACTAAATATCTTTGTGTATTTTAAGAGATACTCAAATTTCTGTCAATTTCTACCAGTTTAAAAAAAGCTTGAAGCCATACTGTGAAGCCCAGTGCTTCCTACAGTTTCTCCAACATTAAGATAACTATGTACATTTTTTCTGTATTATTTTTGTTATACTATATTGATTATTTACACAGATTAATTAGTGTAGTGATCAGAAAGAGAATATATATAAAGATCTGATGCATTTATTAGCTTTTCATAAAGCAGTTAATTTTAGAGATAATGCTTCTACAATTCTCAATTTGTATGCTCTAACTTATTTGTCATGGAGTTGCCAAATACTAACTTTATTTTAAAATTTAACTAGAAAATAATGTAATTTTTGTGATTTATATTATCAATATGCATATGATGTGTGTGTGGGCATGTGTGTCATAGAAACCCAAGTGGAGGTAGGAAATAACTTTGTGGCTTTGGCCCTATTAAAGAAGCGTTTTAACACATATTGACAGGTTTTGTGTGACAAATCCCTTTGCTGAGTCATCTCTCTGACCTTTCATTGTAATTCTGAAAATGTTGTGTTGCTAAGCATTGAGAATTAAAAGGCAGAACTTGGTCTGCAGCATGTTTCAATACTTTTCTGAGATTTTCATTTCTTTTACATAGATTTCAATATAAATAGAGTTGAAAAGGAATCTGAGCATTTACTGTGAATCACAGAAACTTATGTTAGAATCACTCACACTTAATCTTGGCTCTAAAAATCCTAATTCATGTTTTGAAATGTATTGAGTTTATCGTTCTATTTTATATTTTATTTAAATTTGGGTGATTACAGAAGAGTTTTAAAGATGAAATTCACCTAAAACTCAGTTCAATTTCTTCATCTCAATTTACAAGTTAAAAAGGCAATCCGGATTAAAGCTGATTAATTTCACAGTAATTGTACACCATGCAATTTGAATAACCTTCACTTTTAAAATCATTTAATATAAATTTAAATTACTTTTGCAGAACATCAATTACAAATATGAAATGGGGGTGCTTAGCTGAGCGCTGTGCCACAGAAGACTTTTTATAGGCTTAGCAAAATTTTTAATGTCCTTAAAAGCTGCTTTACACAGAGTCCATGTTAGGCACATGAATGAAGCTGACTAAGTCTTCTTTTCATGCTGATGCCAAGAAATCGTGTTCTCAGTTGAGAATACTTAAAGTATTGGGAAATTTTTGTTTTCCTTTCTTTTTTTAAATGGCTCCTTCTGCAGTCTTCAAGTTCTCTTTCTCAGTATGAGCATATCGTTGTATCATTACAACTTTCATCTTTTACTGATATTTACCACATGTGTTTTTAAATTTTAGCATGTAAAAGTTCCTAATTTAGAGAAAAAGGAGGTGACATTCATCATTTTACTTAGAATGTCATTTATTTCTCAAACAGAAGTTCAGAGATTATATGACTACTAAACCTGTTCTATTAGAAATGTAGATGTAATATTTCCACATTTCAAGAAAGAGACATTAATGAGTAAGATGAAAATATTGAGAGCTGTAAAGATCACTGATCTGAGTCACTGTGTAGACAAATTCAGAATCTTCTTGTAGTGTATCAATGGGATATGATTTAATGTAAAGTAATCATTACATTTAAGTTATTCAGAGATAGACATTATAGAAATATGTGATTAAATATTGAACTCTCAAAATGTGGCAATGAAGTTTGATTCTAGTCTACAAATAACACATTTTCTTTGTTACTTTTTGATTTTTTATTTATCTTAATAATAATTTCCATTGTTTATTTCAAAATTGATTCCAGAAAGCCTCCTGGAAATCTCAAATCAAAAATCTACAAGAAGCAAACCAATATTTATAATCAAAGAAATGAAACAAAAAAGATAGATCCCAAAACCATAAAAATACAAGAGAATGATAAAATGAGGAAGAAACTACAATAAAGTTAGAAAAAGACTAAAACTGCTGTTGTATACAACTGCTGTTGTATATCAATTACTACTATGAATGTAGCTGTATTCCTAACTTCATAGAAGAAGAGAGTGAATTGGCAAGATAAAATAACACATTGCTTGCAAGAAACTACACTTTTAGTCACACTGGCTGAGAGTAAAAGGATAGAATAAGCTATTATGTTTAAGTGGAACACAAAGAAAAGAAGGTTATCTATAATCTTCCTGAATAAAGAAGATTAAGTGAAAAGAATAGAAAGGGTCAGGAAGTTCATTATAAAGGTTTTAATATATCCCTCAACCTAACAAAGGCAAGATATGTTAAGGTAACTGTTAATACTATGTCAAATAGGAATACCTGAAATATCATCTAGCATTTGGACAAGAACTGATATTTCACTATGTTTATCAGCAGCATAAAGTAAGCTTTGCCCAAAACAATCAGTCTAAATAAGTGAAGAACTTTGATTGTACTGTTAGAAGTAAAATTACTAAAGTTTGCTAATTATCTGCTATATTAATGAAAGATCCTAAGATCCATTTAAAAGAAAAAGAATTACAAGAAATTGGATATGTAAAACAACATACATTAATGTAAATTTAAAAGTAAGAATCAGAAATGCAATCCATTTTCAAAAATCGCCTACAAAAGAAACAGAACAAATAGCAATGAATGTAAGCAAATATATGAAATTTCTAACATGAAATCAATACATTGATGACACAAATTGATAAGGTTTGCCCTATTAGAGGGCTATCCCTTTTTTAAGATTGGAAAAAGCCATATTGCTACTACGCAAAGTAATCTAAAAATTCATTGTAATAACTGTGAAAATATCGTCTTTTTCAAAGAAATAGAATATTTTAAAATAGCTCAATCTAGAATAAATCGAGAAGAGTTAAAGTGATCCTTAGCAGAAAGAAAAATGCTGGCGACATGATACTATATGGTTTCAAAATGTATGAACTATTTATAATCTCAAAAACATAACATTGTCATAAGAACATATATGATCAGTGAAATGGATTACTGAGCATAGGCAGAAATCTACCTGTCTATAGGCAACAGATTTTCAACAAAGGTGCTAGCAGCACACATTGAAATATGATTACTAAGTATTTCACCATTTAAGATGATTTTTG
The DNA here is from genome assembly GCA_023101885.1 of Typhlomys cinereus. Classification (NCBI taxonomy): domain Eukaryota; kingdom Metazoa; phylum Chordata; class Mammalia; order Rodentia; family Platacanthomyidae; genus Typhlomys; species Typhlomys cinereus. The sequence goes on from JALPQD010000020.1 coordinate 4,961,791, forward strand.
CTGTGGGCTTCCTGTATAAGGCCTGTATTATCTTGATAAATATTTATTCCATCCCTATCTTCTCCAGTGTCTTTATCACAAAGAATTGTTGTTTTTTGTCAAAAACTTGTTCAGCATCAACTGAGAGAAGTCTTTGATTTTTTTAATGTGGAGACTTGTACTCATTTACATATATAGAATCAATCTCTTGCTTCTGAGATAAAGCCAGCCTTATCTAGTATATGATCTTTTTGATATGTTTTTTAAATCCAATTTATTAGAATTTTATTGTGGATCTTTGCATTTGTGTCATCAACGAGACAGGCTATAGCTTTCTTTTCTGCTGTGGCTTTATTTGTTTTGGGAGCAGTATAATATTAACTTTATAGAAAGACTTTGGAAGTGTCCCTTTTCTATTTTGTGGAATTATTTAAGGAGTACTTGTGTTCATTGTTCTTTAAATGTCTGATAGGATTCTGTGATGAATCAATGCGGGCCTGGGAATTATTTTTGGTGGATAGATTTGTAATTACTTCTTTATCTTAGTTACTTATTATAGGACTATGTAAAACAAATCATAATAAAAATAATCCTGCATAATAAAAACACGGAAAGTGTCACCATACCAGACCTTACACTATATACTGCAAAGTAATAATTATAAAAATACCATGAAATTGATTCCAGATAAAATATATAGGCTAATGTATTAGAATTGAAGACCCAAACATAAGTACTGCATATCTGCAGTCAACTAATTTTTAAGATAGGTGACAAAAAAATTGGAAAAAGACAGTATCTTCAACAAATGGTGCTAGAAAAATTATATTTCTGCATAAAAAAAAGAAAGCAGACCCTGATTGGTCTCCATGAAAATCAAGTCCAAATGAATCAAAGAATTCAATGTAAGATAAGACTATAAAATTCCTAGAAGAAAAAATAAGGAATGCCTTCAAACATATTGGTCTTGACCAGCATTTCCTTAATAGGATCCCCAAAGGTACAAGAAGTAAGTCCAATACTAAACAATTGGGACTATACAAAATTAAAATGCTTTTGCTTGGCAAAAAAATTGTTAATTAGGTAAAAAGGTAACTTACAAAATGGAAAAGTATCTGTAGTAACAACACATCTGATAGAGGACTATCATCCAGATTGCACAAAGAATTCAAAAACTTAAATACCAAGGAAGTAAACAATCCAATTACAAAAGGGGCTATAGAGCTAAAAATATTTATTATTATTATTATTATTCCTGTTCATACAAACTTAATAGATATACCAGTCCCCTCCCTCCCTCCATCTCCCCATGATGCCCCTGCTCCCCTCTCCCCTCCCCTCTTCCTGCCCATTCCCAGTGCCCCCCTCTTATCCCTGGAGCATCCTTTAATGTGCATGCCAAACTCTCCTCTGGGTCCTCCTCTCCGATGAGGTGCAAAGACCCAGTGGCATTTCCCAGAACCCTTTCCTGTGTTCCCTTTAAGTTTAGGAACACTATGTGATTGTCAGTCCCTAGCCTCCAAGGATCCTAGTGCCTTTAGTCCATGCTAGACTTTGTGGGGTCAATAATGTGTTGGACATAGCACAGGTCATGTAAAGTCCTATTATGATTGCTTCGGGCCTAACTTGTGTGAAGTATCTTGCATATCATTACTCCTCCCATCCTTGTGGCTCTTACAATCTTACCGCCCCCTCTTCCAGGATGGGGAGCTTCAGGATGGAGAGAGATTAGGCTGGCCTAGTTCCAGGTAGTTGATACAGAGTCTCTAATGTTCTGAATTATGGTTTGTTGATTTTTTTTTTCAGTTTTGCTGCTCCTGCAATGCCCTTGGCTCCATTCTGATGGGTAATGGATGTCACCCTCTGGCCAAAGATAAAAGCCTGTTAAATTAGAGTCTTGTTATGAGCATATTCAAAGGTAGATGGAATGAAAGTAGGGGACCGTGGTGAGAGAGGGGTCAATCACCCATTTACAAAATAGTTACTTTCTATCTGCCAGCCTTTATGCCCTTCCCTTCTGGTAAGATCATGCTCCATAAGTTACAAATGATCAGGAAGGACAGTCTGTGAATTTAACCAAATGTCTCATTATTTACTTGCAGTTCTTGATGGTGGCCTATTTTCTCTGCTGTAACATGGTCCCCTCTCAAAAATAAACTTCCAAAAGAGGAATCAAATATCTAGCAAACATCTAAAAAAAATTCTACCTCTCTAGGAAAATAGAAATCAAAATTAAATATTGCCTCATTTCAGTAAAAAATTAAAATTAAAATATTGCCTCACTTCAGTAAGAATGGCTAAGATCCAAAACACAAGAGCAAATGCTGGCATGGTGGAGGAAGAAAGGGACCTTACACATTGGTGATGGGAATGTACAATTATACAACCTCTTTGGAAATCAATTTGTAGGTTCCTAAAATATTTAAAATACCCTATGACCCAACTATACTGCTCCTGGGAATATTCCCAAAGAGCACTGTATCTTACTTCAGAGTCATGTGTAAAACAATGCACATAGTTATTTTCACAATGGTAAAGAAATGGAACCAACCTAGATGTCCAATAGTTGATGAATGGTTAATGAAAATGTACATATGTACAGTGGAATACTGCTCAATTATGATGAAAGATGAACTAATGAAATTTGCCAGTAAATAACTGGAACTGGAAGAAATCATACTTTGTGAAATATCCCAGACTCAGAAAGACAGATACCATATATTTTCCTTTATAACTTGATCCTTGTATTAATCCTTCAGTTTGATATAATCACACAGAAACTTTGACAACATGCACAAAAACAAAGGGACACAAAACAGAATGGTGGAAGAAGATTCCAAAATATCTGAAGGAAAAGAACAATTGCAAACACTTAAATGGAGCTTTTATGTTAGAAAAATCTTAAAGAGGAGGGAAGAATAGGAACAGGACACAGTAGAAGGTGAGGTTAGCCTCCAAGTAATCAGATACCTGCTTCCTAGTCCTGACCTTCCTTCAATGGCAGGGACACACAGGTACTGTCAATCAGTCTAAACAACAGTGGATAGGGAGAAAAATCAACACTAGACAAGATCGGATGTCTCAATACTAACTGCAAACACCTCTCAATATACTTTTAGATAATAAAAAATCTCAACATCCAAACAAGATGCAAACTATTACAATTGAAGAGCAGTGAAAACAGACAACCAACCGGAGTGCCTAACATAGTGATCCTAAAGCACACAACCCAAATCAGGATAACCAAATCTTCTCCCAAACTAAAGTTTCGGGAATCTCGTGAAAGAGGATGGCCATAAGATTGTAAGACCCTGAAGGTGTGGTGATTCACTGCCAGCCAGATCATGCCAGTCATGACAGGGCTGCTACATCCAGAAGCTCACTGCAATGAAACCTACCCTCACCAGAACTGCACTATGGCCTACATATCAGCATTACCCCCATGAACCAGAAAGAAACTGAAGAAATGATTGTATGCAGTAGAAACCTTAGGGATAAGTACTAGACAGATAAAAGGGAGCATCCTTATCTGGTCTACAAAAGGAAGGGCCACTTAAACTGACACAGAGACCTGACCCCCTACTAGGGCCCACACAAGCAGACAGGCAGGAGGGTGGGAGCAAGAAAGATAGATTGGTGAAGGGAGGGGAAGGAAGGAGATAAAGCAGGGAGGAAATAGGGTGCAAAGGACAATTCATTATGCTTATATAAAAGGAGAATTCTTAATAAAATTATGATGGCCATCTTTAATAAAAATGGTCTGGGAAAATTGCGTTCTCCATCTGCAGAAGAATGAAAGTAGACCCTTGTTTCTTACCAATGATAACTAAAATTTAAATGTAAAGAGAAGGTCAAAAACCTACTGGAAAAAATAGAGGGGTGATTTTTCTGGATTCTGAAATTATCAAGAAAATTTATTGGACGGCCTTTAAAAGCAGGTGCAAAAGAGAAAAGCAAAAAAATTTATAAATTCACTCAGGCTAAAATGAAATTTCTCCACAGCCAATAAAACAATTGGTTGAAAAGACAACTCAAAGATGGGACAAAACATTACAAATTATGTATATGAGGATGAATAAATAAGAAAACATAAAGAATCCCAAAATCTCTATGAAAAAGGTAATAGTAATGTAAAATGTGGACAATACACCTACATAAACATTTTCTCAAGCCATGACAAATCAATGACAATTAGATAATAAAACAATGATTAATAATGCTAGTAATTGAGGAAATAAAATATATACATAATACAAAATATATACATAATCATAATAATATTTCACTCACACCTAGACTAATGGTTACTCTCTAAAGACAAAGAAAACAGGATGGAATGCAAAGATGACAGAATGATGTGGAGAAAAGAATGTCATGCAAATGTAAATTTATAGTTAGGAAAACACTATGGAAATTCCTCAAAAATATGTAAAGTAGAACTAAGCTACCTGACTATTGTTCAATTGATAAAGAGATAAAGAAAATGTAATGTGCATAAACAAGCAATAATCTTCAACCATGTAAAGGACTGAGGAATCTGGGAGATGGCTTAGTTGGTGAAGTGCTTGCTATGCAAAATTGAACACATGAATCTGATTCCCACGAAAACACTTGAAATGTCAAATGAAAAGGCACGCATTTGAATCTATAGTGCTGGGAATTTTAGGAAAAGAAGGGTAGTTAGAGTTGACTGGTAAGTCAGTCTGTCTAGCCAATCAATGAGCCCCAGGTTAAGTGAGAAAGCTTGTTTCAAAAATAGCATGAACAACTGAAGAAGGTATCTGTCCTGATCACAGTCTGAAGCCTCCATATTTCTCTCTTTCTCTCTCTCTCTCTCTTTCTCTCTATCATACACACATATGCACTTATGGATACATGCATGCATGCACACATGCATACATATATATATAAACAAGCACTAAATGCAAAAAAGAAAAAAAATTCTGTTATTTGCAATAACAGAAATGAAATTAGATATCATTTGCTCACACTAAATAAGAAGATGTAGCAAGCAAGTACTATACAATCTCACTCATATTTAGAATCTAAATATGTTTGCAATCTAAAATGTTTGCTTCATGGAAGTGTGTTGAAAATGGTGCCCATCACAACTGTGACAAGCATGGGCAAATGAGTAATGCACGGTGGATCACATTGTTATACTAAGTTGCCATCACAGAAGAGTGACACATTCTGATCTGCTACTTACACTAGGGTAGTTATAAATGGCAATTGCATTGGTCCTCTATATTTCAAAAATCTAGAGGAAAAGTTTTCCCATAGGAAATTGATTTGCCATAAGAAAGGGTAAATGTGATAAGATAAATTACTGAACATGGTTAAAACATCACATCATCTGTATTTATTCAAATGATCACTAGTCAGTATTTATTAAAATGATCACTAGAACCAACTGTTCTAATTTGAATATTTTGAGAAAGATTTTTTTAAATTTTTTTATTATTATTTATTCAATTGTGTGTGTGTGCACGCAGTGTGTGTGTGTGTGTGTATGTGTGTGTGTGTGTGAATTTGGGAATCATCGTGGACTGGTTCAACCTCTTTTTTGCTCCGCCCCGAGATTCACAGGCTCCGCCCACCAGGATCAGAAGCGCAGGCCACCCACCCCTGCTATGGCCCGGTGTTTGTATGTAGGAACTAGGATCCGACTCCAAGACCTTCTGCTTGCAAGGCAGAGGCTTAACCCCTGAGCTATCTCTCTAACCCCCCCATGTTTAATTTTTATGCATCATCTTTTTAAAGAGATTTAAAATATTTGGTTCATGAAAACTGTATTAAACAGAAATTTAAATGGTTTAAAATTTTCTTTTTCTGAAACTTTGTTTTTCATCTTTTTATCTTTCCACTTAACTAATTCACACATACATTTACTCATGACATAACAGTATGCCTACCTATATTTTCATGCAAACAAATTTTTAAAAAATTAATCATAATTTTATTACACTATCGTAGGTCTAATTAGGAATTTGTTACATTTCTAGTAGTGCTACAAAACAGAGTTGTTTTTCACACTTTCAAAATTTTGACATAAATTTTAGAAAATAACTTCATTACATGTTTTTAAAGTTACTGAGTTGCTCTTTCCTAAAACCATTAAGGCCAAACAAAAAAGTCCATGCAAGAGAATAACAGACATACACTCAAAGACATAGTTACTTATACTCAGGCAACTGATTTGAAATTAAGAAAATTGTTTTAAGAGCAAATGCTTTAAAATAATTTTTTTAACATTCCATTTAATGTCTCCATGTATATTTGAACTGACCTGTGGAAGATTCTTAGGTTGTTTTTGTTCTAATTTGGATATTTTGAGAAAGATAATCTAATGATAATATTATAAAGTGACGCTTTGGCAGGATGCAGAGATATTAAGAGGAAAGGGACTGAAACATGACAAAGCTCATTTCTGATGTCCAGTGGTGTAGAAGCTATGCTTTCCAGTATATAGGAAGCAAAATGCTAGTCATTTTCCTTCTTTAGACTTTTTAAATTTAAAAAATTTATTTTTTATTTATTCAATTGTGCGTGTGTATGTATGTATTCAGTTGTGCGTGTGAATGCATGTATGTGTGTGTGTAGGCTGGCCCCCGCTTCTGCCCATTGTCTACACATGGGGTCTAGGATCAGAACTCAGGACCTTCAAGGCAGAGGCTTAACCCCTGAGCCACCTCTCCAGGCCCCCTTCCTTAGACTTTCTGAAGCTCCCCCATCAACTCAAACCAATCATCAGTCAAAGGACAAAACATAATAGTATAATTCAAACATCTCACCTCCACCAGCAGACAGCAGGCAGGGAAGAACTCATGGATAGAAGTCTCTTCATAGTAAAGTAACATACAGAATAGTACTAAGTCAAGAATAGTTAAGTATACCCTGATGGAGACAAACATGTACATGCAAACACACAGGCATACATGTGAATGTGCACACACAAACTCACATATATATATGGAGAGAGAGAGAAAGAGAGAGAGAGAGAGACAATTAAAAACGGAAAGTCATAGTCAATGAAGGTCATAGTAAGTGTGGAAATTTTTGTCTACCTATCTAGAACGCATTTGATGCCTCAAACTTCAATTGCTGTGCTCAAGGTATTGTTTTTGTTTCCTGAATTTTTCCTTTTGTTAAAAGGACAATTCTGATTTCTTTCTGCAACAGATCATTCATAATATTACTTGCCATTATTACTTAAATTGCTCATTTAATTATCTGTGTCAAGTACATTTGCATATCTTAGGGCTAACCAGGATGTGTCCCAACTTGTCTGTGTTCAGATTCATAGTTTTGACAACCCCACAGTACTGATGGAGGAAACTTTAAAGGTCCTTTTAACAAGGGGTTTTCAACTTTATCGTTAAGGAATATAAGGTCTGTCTTTCATTTCTTCGAAAAGAACATATATTCCTTTTCCCTATTTGAGAATTACATGATTGGATTACAAGATTCTGCAACTTATTTTTAAATTACATGTATAGCCCTCCATAACACATAGCAATGCAACTGTGAATGAATAACCATAGCATCATATATTCAAACACAAAAATACCGTATGTTTGTTGAAACATATACCTTATTTTATAGAGTTTTAGTATGGGATGAAGACACCCAGTACACATTCACATATTCATGTACTTGAATGCACATCAGTTTGTTCAAACACATTTTCTCACATTGTATTTATACTGTCATAATATGTAGATGATATAAGAATGTTTACCAGATATAAGCTGAACACAGCAAAGAGGAACTGAAGGTGGGTATACAAAACTGTTTGCTACCTATCCACCACACACTTAAGAGTGTCAGACCCCAATATTCAGCACAGAAATGTCACAGAATACCTACAATAAACTGAGTAAAAAGTAAATGTAATAAAGTGATTGCTTTTAGCCTCAGAATATAGAGCTTTGAAGTTTAATTATGTTTCTATATCATAAAATTCTGTGAACCATCACATCAATAGATATTAATTGCCACAGGCACTTCAGAGACTTTTCCACACATGAACTACTATTATTTTTCCTCCTACTATGTTAGTGAAGTTTATTAAATAACACTTTTTCCAATTACATTGAGCCAAGATCACAGAATATAGGCAGTCTTAAAAGTTCAAAGAAGTTTAGTCTCTGATAGCAAAGGTCTTACTGTTAATATGACAAACTTTCTTTACTGGGGCATAGTATGCAAACATTTCTCCTCTCCTTGGCCATGATCTCTGTCTTTTTGATGTTCCATTTGAATTTTGACTAGGTTACTTCTTCAGTAAAACGGCAGCAAAGATCTTAGTATGACATTATTCTAAGTGTCCTCCATGGAAAATTAAAAAAAATTGGCACAAGATTGTTTTAGACAGGGCTATCAGTAAATATGAGTTTCCTATAATAAGCAAATTATATTTTTGAGACAAACTGTTAGGTACCAAACATCCATGATTGAGCTAGTTTCATATATTCAAACACAAAAATACCGTATGTAGCTAGTTTCCAGATTCAGTGTTTAATCCTAGTGACTACAACAAAAATGAAGCAAATATACCTGGTGCATTAATTACATTTATGAGACAATTGTACAATATAACTGGTAATAAATGAAATCCTGTGACTGAGCCTAAAGAATGTCTTCAACAAATAGTGAGCTAGAGATCAAATTTTGAAACACAAACAGCAAAGAAAGAGGGTGTTTATGAATTCCAAAACTTCAGATGATTCACTTGAAAGCAAATTTTTACATAAACTGATGTGAAGCTTTGTATAACCTTTATTCATCTAATTTAGTTTGAATATTTACATAAACTACTGGAATGAAATGAAGTACTTGAATGTGTATGTTTATTCAGACTCTGCTGGAAGTATTAGTCAAATTAAAATCAGAAACTTCTAAATTAAATGAAACACATATTGTTGCAGTCTTGGGGACCCAAAGAGACCCTTGGGGACTGAGGTAAGCAGGCACTAAGTCAACATCACAGACTCTGGAAGTCAGACAAGTGGCAGAGCACACATTCAGGCTTGCAAACATTGGGCTGCTTATATACCCCCACCCAACATCCCATAAGTTCCAGCATGAGCTTTCGCTGCAATGTCCTGTGCAGGTTGGTCCTCTCAGTCAGGCGGTTTGACACCAGCACCCAGCCCAGCAGCAGATTCTAGTTTGGGGAAGTTGAATACATGTATGGAGTCCATACAGATAATACAGGCCTGCCTGGTCCATTCCTCCTACAACATATAACCTTAAAGTTTTCAGATCATGAAATGTATACTTATAGTTACAGATTTTCCTGAAATATTCGGTAACATATTGTAAAACTTATCTTAGACAAAAAATACAGGAATTATAATTGAGAAAAAGAGAGCATTTGAGGATTTGAAGAATATGATACTCTATAAATTCCCAGGACTTTTCTCTTCACAAAAACCCTGATTTCACAGTCACATGCAGACTAAAATGAATTCAAATGACTATCAGAATCTAGTTGAGAAGTTTCTACATGGCAGAATGTCATAAAATGAAGAGCAACTGCATCAAAATTGAAATAATAAGTTTACTTCTTCACCACCTCATGTGCCCCCGTGATGGCACAGTTCAACAATGTTAAAGTTCCCTTCAGCCTGAGACTTTCCCATGGAGGAAAAACCGAAGAAGGGAGATATTCAATATCATGAGAGTTTTGGAGAACTAAAACAATGCCTAAGCTATGTGTGCAGGGAAAAAAAGTATGCATATTATTAGAATTAACATATTACGAATATCATTTTAAGTCAGACTGTCAAAATCACAAGATGTCTTAGAAAAACCTCATAAAGATTCAGATATGCATGCACATGCACACACATATGCGTTCACACAAAATACCTAGGAATGATACACAAAAAATAACGAATGTGCACATATCAAACATCAACAATCCCAAGAACAAGAAAGGAAAATTCCTTTTCTCTTATGCAATGTCAATTGAGGTTACAGTGATCCGCTTGAGTAAATTTGTGCTGGAGTAAATCTACATATTGTGATTTATAGCACAGCGATTTACTCTCTATGGCTTCAAGAATGAGGAAAATAGAAAACCAGTCATGTCAACCAACAATTGCTTTAAATATCTGCATTCAGAAGATATGGAGTGACACAACACATACTTAAAAAAAACTCAGTTGTATAAAGTATTCAAGTGGTTCAAATCACAAATATGGGAACACTTTGAAAGTGAAAGGAAGGAAAAGAAAATTTCAAAGAAATTGCAAAAAAGAAAGAAGAAATCTTCAAATGAAGAATAGTCACAGGACAAAATGATATATTAAAGGATGAATTCATTAGGAAGATATAATAATTATAAAAATATAATTTTATAAAAATTATAAATTACAATCATAAAGCTTTGGATGGCACAAATATATACAATTGATAGTCACATTACTAAAAGGAGAAATGGCCAGCAACACACTAGGAGTAGGAAATCACCCTTCTATATTTTCTAGAATGTTTAAAAATCTAATAGAGTCCTACTATCCATTTCCAGAGAGCAACCAAGAAACATGGCAGAAGCTTCTCTGATAAACCATTAATTTACAAGGTTCACATAGCTAGTACTGGAAATTTTGTTACATTGTCTATATCTTCAGGCAGAAAGATCTCAGTACTCTTTCCATGATACTTCATTGTCATCTCTTTGTGTGGTCTATTCACATATTTTTTCATTTTTAATAAAATTTTTGAAAATTATAGTATAAAAGGTTTCTGTCTCACTGTCTTTCATCCTTAGTACTACGTGTGAACACGTGTGGAAAAAAGATTACATTGAAATGAAAGCTTCCAGCAGGTACTATGCAAGATCCTGTGAGATAAAAGTAACTAGATATCTTACTCAGCTGTGAAAATTTCAAGCTCCAATAACGGTCATTTGTGGAATAGTGGCATGAATGTTATAGGAATAAACAATTGCTTTTGGATGGGATTTAAAGCCTAGTTTTATTTTTATTTAGTGAACACATTGCTTGCAGTATAAACAGTCCAACAACCTGTATAAGGGGAGACCACAGCCCCTTGGTGAATCAAATTATTGTTTATATATAAGGACATGATGTAAAACTGCTTTCTAAATATTTATCATTATGCCCATACATTAGATAACCTCTTGGCACTCAGTCTAGAAGCTTCCTTTTGCAATAGATGGTGCTTGATACAGAGAATCAGAACTGATAAAAAAAGCAGAGAGAAGGCTATTGTGGAATGATACCTTTTAAATATGACAAGACTATGGAATCCATGAACTCACCACAGTTACTTCTACTTCCACAAGATCTTCACAGGAAGTGGCCTTCCAATTGCCATGGAATTAGAAAGATCTCAAGAGACTTCACATGTGTCTGGGAGACTACTGAGGAATAATTTTGAGCCTGGAAGGAGAGTAGGGCTGAAAGAAATCTACTTTTCTCGTTGACATGCCCATTCATATATCATCCTTGTTCCATTAATGACATGTTCAGGCACATGTCATTAAAGGCATAAGTGAGTCTCATAAACAAAGATGTGAAATTAGAATTGAGACTGGTCAGGAAGAAGAAGGTCTGTAATAGGACATGGAGGGGGCTGAGATGGGTATTAAGAAGAAACACATGTATAATTTCATTGTATTCATGTATGAAACTCTAAAATAATAACAATAAATTTAACAAGAAAAGAAAATCAGTAGGGACATAGAAGCTTTGAAAATTATTGACCTAGAAACTTTGGATATTATTGACCTAATTGACTTAAGAGAGACATTTAACTTATTCCATCCCATAGCAAAAATGTATATTTTTCTAAATATTTATCTAAACAGAGTATTCTGCAGGATGACTCACATGTGTCACAAAAACATGACAATGAATTGCAAAATTTTATGAAATAGACATAAATAACAGAGAAAAGTCAGAACTCTCCCAAACACATGAAAATTTAGACAACATACATTTCAACAATAAGTGATTTAGAAAGAAATCAAAGATAAAATCATGAAACACCTTGAAAAAATGAAAATAAGATGATAAAGGGAAAATAACTAAGTAGCTACTGTGTAGTGATAAACTTACCTATATAATAAAGAAGATATGGATTACTTCTCTTAATGTTACATAGCAGAATGGAAAACATTAGAAGAATTATTTAAAAATGGCAATTATAAATACAACAGAAAATGTTTATACTGAAATATGACATTTTATTATTAAAAGACATAAATGAATTCATCCAATGCTAATTAACCAAAAGAAGAAAAAAAATCAGATACAAGGTATTCCATGTGATAAGAAGCTATGAATGATCAATGTGTCACAAACTTAATAAGGTAAAAAATGTAAAAAAATCCTTGAATCATAAAACCTGTTAACCCTGAGTGAATAAAAGATAATGTGGCCTAATTAATGGTATCTATAGAGATCAAGTCTATACTCAAATATATACTAATAAATAGAAATGAAACCATGAAAGTTTCACAGACAAATTATATCAAATACTTAAAGGAGAATTAGCATTGCTCCATTCCAAAATTTCTTAAATTTGAAGTTAAGGGAACGTGGTCAAACTCATTTTAAAATCTAATGATAAAGTTAAAGATGGACAGAATAAGAACATTAGCTCATGCCAACATCCATAATGAACAAAGATGCAAAAAAAATTATCAAACAAGAGTGCTTCAAGCACACCATTCAAAAATTGTGATATGGTGCTCACTTCATCAGCACATATAGTAAAAATTGGAACTATGCAGAGAAGATAAGCAAGGCCTCTGCACAAGGATATCACACACATTTGTGAAGTGTTCCATATTTTTAAAAAATTGTGGTATGCATTGTTTTGTGAATGGAGCATGGATATCAAATCATAATCTCAATAAATACAGAAAAAGGAATTTTGACAAAATTAACATATTTTCACGGTAAAGTGACTTAATAAACTATGCTCAAATGTAAGGTATTTCCTGTGGCACCATTGATTCAAGGGAGGCCCTAGCCCTGGTTCCCAGGAGGTCTGGTTATAGACAAGCCCGGAAAAGTATGGACATGTCCCAGACATGGCCCAATAGAGGAATCATACAGGCTGAATTAACCAATGGGAAGGAGGGATGAACAACCAATGGTAAGTGACCATCTAACCTGCTTCTGTTAATGGACACCTAGTAAACAGCTAAATGATTGGTGGCTGCTCTCCCCTTCCCCTCAGCAGAGAGGTGGCAAAACTTGATTGGACCTCTGACCCTATATAAGCTCAAGCACTTCCTGAAATAAATGAGTCTGCAGCCAACTTGTCCTCTGCCTGCTGCTTCTTGCCTGAATCCTGGGGTCTGCATGGTGACCCCACGCCTGCTCTTCCCCTCACCTCCAGCCTGGAGGCCCCTGCCGAATTCCCCCTCCTTCCCTGGGTGCCGCAGTGGGGATTCCGCAACAACCTCCCACATAATAAAGTAAAGCCTGTGACTCACTATCAAATAGTGAAAAGCTGAAAATTTTTGCTCTAAGGCCAAAGTAAGATGGACATGGCTATCCTTGCCAGTAAGAATTGCTTCCTGCACTTCCTAGTAATATATGTGATCAAGTCTCAATAAAAATGATAAAAGGAAGATTGACTACTGATGAGAAGCCAATAATCAGAACAGTTGTGATATTTATTAATGTTTCTTCAGCAAATTTCTAATAATGATAGCCAAGCCAAGTACAGTCTTACAAATCTGAGATCCCAGCTACTCGGGTGACTGAAGCAAGAGAATCATAATAAGTCCAAGAATTCATTGTGAATATAAAGAACATATCAAGACCTGTGTTTTAAACCAAGCAGGTAGGATTGGTGACATGGCTAAGCAGGAAAAGATGTTTGCATACAAGCATGACTACCTGAGTTCACTCTATGGACCCAGCTTGCCAAAAGGGGAGGACAGATTCCCAAAAATTGTCTGTCCCCTGATATAAACATAACATTGTGGTAGACATATTCTTCCTGTCTGTCTGTCTCTCTCTCTCTTTCTGTCTCTTTTTCACTTTCACAATTCCTCTCTTTTTAATTCTCACATAAATAATTATTTTTAAAAAGCAACTAAATAATACATGTACACTAACAAAATGGAATTATAAAACACAGGTCTTCAATGGAAAATATAAACATGCAGACAGTTAAAACAGAGTTAAACATTAAATATGATCAATTAATCTAATGGATTTGTTGGAAGTTATAATACTAATGATGTATTAGGTAAGTCTAGTACCTAGATCAAATCAAATCAATCAAATCTAATCAAACATTTTTTGATTAGAAGAGGCAGAAATTTAATAATTTCTAGGATATATGCCCACTATAATTGGAATAGTGACACTTAAAGAGAAATTTAGCTTGTAAAAAATGCACTTATAAATTTTGGAAAACCACTAAAGCGTACATATCATATTAATACAAAATGAATAAGAAATCAAAATATATAAGATCATATAAAATGATAAATTGTCACAATTACTCTTTCTGCTGCTGTGAGACAACACTCAGACTCAAGCAATTTCAGGGAAAAAAGAGATGTTTAAAGTTTCAGAGGGAAAATATAGGTTAGGCATGGCAAGGGATCAGAAGTTGGAGGAGGCTTAGGTCACTGAAAATATTATGGAGGCAGAAAGAAAACACAGAGGACTGCTAGAGCAGACTACTAGCATAAGCAAGGTGAGTCTGTCTATTCTCATGGCCTGCCCCCTGTGACATGGACTTTCTCCAGCAAGGTTCCACCTTTTAAGCTGCCATGACTTTCCCAAACACTAACAACTAAGGATTCAAACACAAAGACTTCTAGGGGAAACTCATTTCAAACCATGTCACAAATGAAAATAGGTGACATAATAGCAAAAATCCACAACAAAAACAACAACAAATGCTGGAGAGGATGTGGAGAGAGGGGAACTCTGCTGCATTGCTGGTGGGAATGCAGGCTCATACAGCCACTCTGGCGAGCCATCTGGAGATTCTTAAAGAAATTAAAGATTGAAATTCCATATGACCCTGCGATTCCACTTTTGGGAATAACCCCCCATAGAGCAAAAATTCACCTTGATAGCACAAGCATGACCATATTCATAGCAGCACTGTTTACAATAGCAAAGTCATGGAATCAACCCAAATGTCCAACAGTTGACGAGTGGATAAGAAAACTGTGGTACATCTATACAATTCATCAAAAATGATGAATTACTGGAATTTGCCGGGAAATGGATGTCATTAGAAACAATTATATTAAGTTAGTATCCCAGACCCAGAAAATTAAGTGCCGTATGTACTCCCTAATAGGTGGCTCCTAGTACCAATCCCACCCAGCCCACCTAGAGACTGTAATTGCAAGGATTATGAACAGGAGGGATGGGGTAGGAAGGCCACACCAGAAACAAGGAGAGAAGGGACCATATTACAGCAGAGAAAATAGGCCTCCATCAAGGACTGAAATAAGTAATGAAACATCTGATTAAGTTCTCAGACTTTTGTTCCTGATCATTTACTACTGAGGGGGTATGATCTCACCAGAAGAGGAGGGCATATAGTCTGGCAGATAAAAAGTAACCATTGTGCAAATTGGTGATAGACCCCTCCCTCACTATGGTTTCCCACTTTTATTACATCTACCTTTGAATGTGCTTTTATCACAAGACTCTAGTTTAACAGCTTTTTGTCTCTGGCCAGGGGGTAACATACAATGCCCACCAGGATGGAGTGAAGGGCATTGCAGGAGCAGCAAAACTGCAAAAGAAAATCAACAAACCACAATCCAGAACTTCAGAGACTCTATATCAACCACCTAGAACTAGGCCAGCTTAATCTCTCCCCATCCTGAAGCTCAGGGAAATTTGCCGAAGAGGGGGCGGTAAGAGTGTAAGAGCAAAAGGATGGGAGGAGCAATGATATGTAAGATACTCCACACTAGTTAGGGCTGAAGCAATCATAATTGGACTTTACATGCCCTGCGCATTGTCCAACACACTATTGACCTCACAAAGTCTAGCATCTGGTAAAGGCACCAAGATCCTTGGAGGCAAGGGATTGGCAGCCACAGCAGTGTTCCTATACCTAAGGGGAACACGGGAAAGGGTTCAGGGAAAGGCCACTGGGTCCTTGTACGTCATCGGAGAGGAGCGCCCAGAGGAAAATCAGGCATGCACAAGAAAGTACTCTCTGGGAATTGAGGCGGGAGGCACTGGGGGATGGCGAGGGAGGAGGGTGGGGAAGGGGAGCAGGGGGTACGGGGGGAAGAAGGAGGGAGGGAACTGGTGTACCTATTAAGTTTGTATGAGCTGAAATAATAATAAAAAATGTATTAATTTAAAAAAAAGAAAAAGTGAGAAATGATAGAGATGTGACAGAGTAAAGTAATAGCTACTCCAATGACACTAATAATTGCTATTTATACAAGCTCAGTGGAGAAATATGATACACTGTGATGACTACAAAATGAAACACTCACAGGAATTAACTTTACACCTCAATTTGAATAGATAACATATGAATTGTCTGAATTGTCATTGTAACATTATTTTAGAGTATTTCAGAGTGGCTAGGAGTGCTTCCACAGGCTGAGTGAAACAAGGAAGGTCACTCTCAAATTGTGGGAAAGTATTATCCAAGACTGTTCAGCCATTTGACACTGTGACACAATGTAGTCTCTGTAATAGTCACTTTTAACTGTTGCTGTGAGAAAGCATTCAAAATTAAGCAATTTAAGGAGAAAGAGATTTATTCAGCCTAGGGTTCCAGAGGGGAGAAACTGTCTTCATAGCAGAGGCGACATGGGCTGGTGGGTAAAGCTGGAGGCAGTCTAAGTCACTGAAAACATCCTGGAGTCTCTCTTCCAAATCTTCTGTTTTATGATTGGTTTTATTTGGTCTGCTAATAAGAGGTTCCAATCAGATCTAGGGCTGGTCTTTGTATTGTAAATGTATTGATCCAGATAAACCCTTCAGGTAGTGTGACAGCTGATATTAGTTAATGCCAGATGTGGTCAAACTGACATCCAAGATTACCTATCATAGTCATCAACAAAGTCACCCTCTAAAAATGTGGAGTTGAATTACCAAAAAATCACAAAAATATAATATTTTAAGCAAATTTAATATTTTGTTAGGGACACTCAGTTAACATTGAACTTGAACTGTAGAAAACATGTTTACTCACCCTACAAAGTGGTGTTCCTGGTTCTCTGGTTTGCTACTAAAGTGTTCAAATTAATTCTCATAATAAATCTTATTTTGTACTCATATTTCACACACACACATACAGATACACACTATTTTTCTCTGGCAATGTACCTCTGAAGAGTATTAATATGATATATATATAGATATGTAGCTATTCATAATAAATATTTTATATATGAAGACACAGTTTCAGAACCAAATGACAGAAATGTGGACTGCATTTATTACTAAATAAAGTAAAAGTACCTACAAAGCAGAAAAAGAAGATCATCAAGAACAAACAAGGCTGCTAAATGACAGTAAAAGGTTTAACTTCCACATTATATGACATTTTAAATATGTCTGTACAAAAATCTGCCAAGAAAATAAGGATAGCAGAAAGGAGGAACAGGTAAATGCAGTATGCAGATTTTAGCATACTGTTCAGTACTTCTGAAAGCTTACAAGTCAGGCAAGCCATGGAAACTATCATACTCAGTTGTTTGCTAAGGAAAATGAATAAGTGCATTCTGGTAAAATAAATCATATTCTGGAAGAGAAATACAGCATTAGGTAAAAACATAAATGAAATAAAATATAGGTTTTAATTAAACTCATTTATCAATTATTTTAACTACTCTTGATAAATCTTCTAAGCTAAATAAGTAGAAGCAAAATAATGTGCCTGAATTTTTGTATAAATACTTCAACATTTTTGAAGTCTAATTTTATTCTAAGTAAGTCCACCAAAAAATAAAAATGAAAAGATCTTTAACATTGAAAAGGAAAAAAGAAATAAGAATTGAATAGTTCTAAGGCTCATGCATTATTGAAAAGGAAATTAGTGTTAAAGTTGGCAATTACAGCATCTTTTGTTAAATTAAGTATACCACATTACCCTTTCCACTGACTTTTTTCCCACAACTAATGTAGTACTTATATTGCTGATAAAGGCAACTTTAGCAGTTGTCTTCTGGAACTATATACCCCTGTATTCCCGCCTCCTCAGGAATGTGTATTGCCAACCTAAGCCCTCTATTTTCACAGGACATACTGTTCTCATTGTTGCTTTCCTTAAATATATTGAAGCTATTGCCTAAAAGCTGTTTCTGCTATATCACAGCTCCCAATCAGTCTTTTTTTCCCTAGATGAATGCTGCTTCTGTAGTCATCACTTTTTAACACACATGTTGTGCACTGCATTTGTCTTCTTTATCAGTCTACCGCTTTCCCAGAAAACTAGTTTTGCTTTTTCAGTCATATCTCTTCTGCTTTTTACAGTTCATGGATTCCACACACAGTAATATTTCTCTTCCCCCCTCTCTCCCTTTCCTCTATGAATTCTCTCTATCTAGCTAGCTATTTATTTTCTATCCATGGAGCAATTTGCTTTCTGTCTCTACTTAAAAATTTCACTGAAATTTCTGTCCACTACTATACTTAATATTTTAATAAAATATCTTAGAAATTCAAGAAGCACAAACACAATTTTTTTTATTTCCGCTCATACAAACTTAACAGGTACACCGGTTCCCTCCCTCCCTCCACCCCCCCCTTGGTCCCTCCTGTTCTCTCCTCCCTTCCCCCTTCCCTCCCCATCCCCCAGTGTCCGCCCTCCATCCCAGGAGCATTCTTTAATGTGCATGCCAAACTCGCCTCTGGGTCCTCCTCTACGATTATGTGCAAGGACCCAGTGGAATTTCCCAGAACCCTTTCCTGTGTTCTCCTTAAGCATAGGAACACTACTGTGGCTGTCAATCCCTAGCCTCCAAGGATCCTAGTGCCTTTAGGCCATGCTAGACTTTGTGGGGTCAATAATGTGTTGGACATTGAGCAGGTCATGTAAAGTCCTATTATGATTGCTTCGGCCCTAACTTGTGTGGAGTATCTTGCATATCATTGCTCCTCCCATCCTTGTGCTCTTACAATCTTACAGCCCCCTTTTCCACAAATTTCCCTGAGCTTCAGGATGGGGAGAGATTAGGCTGGCCTAGTTCCAGGTGGTTGATATAGAGTCTCTGATGTTCTGAATTATGGTTCATTGATTTTTTTTTTCAGTTTTGCTGCTCCTGCAATGCCCTTGGCTCCATCCTGATGGGTATTGGATGTCACCCCCTTGCCAGAGATAAAAGCCTGTTAAATTAGAATCTTGTTATAAGAGTATATTCAAAGGTAGATGGCATAAAAGTAGGAGACCGCGGTGAGGGAGGGGTCAATCACCCATTTGCAAAATGGTTACTTTCTATCTGCCACACTATATGCCCTCCCCTTCTGGTGCAACCCCATGGGTTGCAAATGATCAGGAAGGAAAATCTGTGAACTTAACCAGATGTCTTATTACTTACTTGCAGTCCTTGATGGTGGCCTATTTTCTCTGCTATAACATGGTCCCCTCTCTCCTTGTTTTTGGTGGGGCCCTCCTTCCCCATCCCTTCTGTTTATAATCTTTGCAATTACTGTAGGTATTACAGAGATTTATCCTTGAGTGTCTCTAAGTGGGTTTGGTACTAGGATCCACCTATCAGGGAGTACATATGGTGCTTAATTTTCTGTGTCTGGGATACTTCACTCAATATAATTGCACAAACGCAATTTTTAATATATATTTTATTTATTATTTATTTATTGAGTGTGTGTGTGTGTGTGTGTGTGTGTGTATGTGTGTATGTGTGTGTGTGTGTCTGTGTCTGTGTGTCTGTGTGTGCTGTGTATTGGCACTGTGTGTCCTTGTGGAGGGGGGTGACCTCTGGAATCATCCTGGATTGCTTTTATCTTCTTTCTGCTTC
Organism: Typhlomys cinereus; assembly: GCA_023101885.1. Lineage (NCBI taxonomy): Eukaryota > Metazoa > Chordata > Mammalia > Rodentia > Platacanthomyidae > Typhlomys > Typhlomys cinereus. Next base: position 4,981,748 of record JALPQD010000020.1, read on the forward strand.
ACTCTGGAATTTCCCAGGCTCTGCCCACCAGGCTGCAGCTTTTTCTGCCTGGCTTTTTAACATGACATCTGGGATCCAAACTCAGGACCTTCTGTTTGTGAAGCAGAGTCTTAATCCCTTGAGCCATCTCTCCAGCCCGTCAAGGTATACAAACTTTAAAAGCCAGAAAATAATAACTGGAATTGTGAAAATAAAAGTAAAGCAAGCATATTCATCCCACCTGAGGGCAAACCTACATTATCCTTCTCGTTTCATGGCACATCACCCTACCAGGTCTCTGAGCCACTTCCCAATGAACCACTTGTGTTCAAAAAAAAAAGAAGGAGAAGAAATGTTCCGCTGTATAGCATAGTATGGTTTCTGTGGATGTTTATTTGTAAAATAAGATATATATATATATATATATATATATTTATATATATATACCTACACATATATATACACCTATGTATATATTTACAATTACCATTAAAATAATAAAAATATGAACCTGATTTAAAAAAAATCTCAATATACACTTACCAGAATCTGTATTTCCACAAATCCACAGTTCTATATCAATTGAAAGAGAAACATATGTGAAAATAATTCTCACTTAGAGTATTAAATATGCTTAATAAATTAATTTTAAATATTCCAGCTTTACATAAAGATATCTACTAGAGGAGAACACTCAAAAGAAAAGCATCTCTATAATATTTTTGTAGAACAAATCTAAGAAATGTTCTATGGGAATAATCACCAATGTAATGGTAAAGTATTTTAATGACAACACATTGTGTAGCATGTCTTTTTTTCAGCATTGTACTGAGAATGGGAAGAAAAATGTTAGGAAAAAGTCTTACATTGTTTCCTGTAGAAGACTGAATGAATATTATCCTTTCAGCGTGTCTTGTCTTCTTCATAAGATACTTTTGTCATAACTGCTGTTTCTTATAGCTTAGTGTTAAGAACATCAGTGTGATACAGTGAATTAAATGTATATGGATAAGGAACAAGTTTCCATTGGAAATAACACAAAACATGTTTCTATTGAAAACAACACAAAAATAATTGTGTTGTGATTTTCATTTAGGAGATGATTATTTGTAATAAGTTCAGTATAATTACTAGTTCTTTTACAAAATAGATAAAATCTCAGGAAAGTATATTTAAAAGATCATTTATTAATAACTTTATATAGATCTTGTGTGCATTTATTTCCACAATCATTTATACTTTCTATTGTAACTAATACAGGAACTTCAGTTGTTCGAAAACCTCTTCTAGCAATCTATTCATTTTTATGATATTGACCTAACTACACAAAAAACAGATTAGAGAAGTCAGACAATTTATTCAATTGCATCAGATCTTCATACTGAAGACTTGATAAATAAATTATGTGAATTCTTTTGGTATGAAATGTTAATTTTTATGTATTTATACTTTACTTAAATACATTCACATAAAATACTTTATAACTGGGCCAAATGTGGGAAACAAACATATTTAAAATGAAAAATTAGTGCAATGAGGATTGAACTAGCATATTTTATGTCTTATTTATTCAATTTTGATGTAATAATATAAACAATTATATTTCATTTTATTTTGTCATGAAAAATAAGCAAGATATAAAACATAAGTGGATGCTTTTCAAGTTCTTCTGTAGTAAATTGTGCTGAATGTTATTTAATGTTTAATCAGCATAAAATCTATGATTATTTGATTTATCAAAATGGCTAGGATATAGTTAAATTATTAACATAAAAATTGTTTGAATAGTGATAACTTGATCTCTGTATAGCACATGCAGACAGAAACATATATTTTTAGAACTGAATTAGTTCAGATTTGACAATATTTTAAGAAGCTCTGTTATACAGAACAAATGTCTTTAAGTCCATCTCAAGACTCCCATCAGTAAGCAGAGACTATATGTTAAATATTTCACCTATTTATATCTGAGAAAAATCTATGATTCATATTTCAGAGAGGGGTAAAAGGTACTAAAATGAAGAAAAATGTTAGAAATAAATTTTATATTTGTTCAAGTGATCGCTGAATACCTATGGATTTAAAGAAAAGTATTCTCAAGAAAACTTTATATACAATTGTTGAGTAATAACATTTTGTAAGATTTCCATATAAAAATCAACCTATTTTTTTAAATGGTTAACATAAGGGTGATATATAAGCTCATCCCTGAAGAATTATTTTAAAACTGTTGAAGGAATTCTTAAAAATTCTAAACCTTAAATGTAAAAGGAAAAGGTGGAAAACATTATTTGAGAAGAATGTGAAAGGATAAATTAAAATGTAACAAGTCTAAACAAAAATTTTCAATATAATGTGTGTACTGATGTGACCCTCTCATCCTCCAACCTTCTCCAAGGGAAACCCAAAGGATGAAGTAGAGTCTCAGCTTCATTTACCAGGTATCGATAACAAATGACTGCTGTGAGGTTAACCAGTTGTTTATGATGGATTTGAGACCTAAACAAACCATACAGTATATATTGGTTTTGTGTACTAAGTCAAAATTCATTGTTGGCCATAGGTGAGGAAAATCACTATTCCACTTTTTCTTTTTCTTTTTTTTTTTTTAACAGGATGGCTCATGAGCCCTTGTAGCTTTCTTTTATGGCTCCTGAAGGAGAAGGCGCTGGTAGCCAACCACAGGGGTTGGTGTTTCTGTTTTTACAAACTCTTGCGTGACAAAGAGCAATTCCAGCATTCTGTACAGATTTGGCTCATATATCCCACAATTTTAATTGTATGTGTGTCCAATGCATAGGCACAGGATAGCACATGAGAAGTTTTCCCTAGAAGTTCACCCTGAACATTCAGCTTGCATCATTTCATATGCGTCTAAAATTGATTCGAGTTGTATCTTCCTACTTCCTTCTAATTCCAAGATAAGTTCCAGGATGTATCTGAGGGGAGGGGAGCTGGTGCTACAATGGTCTAGAACTGGTATATGTGGTTCAAGTCAAGCTAAAAGAGAGGACTGTGAATAGTTCTAGGACCGAGTGACGAGTTGCTTTGTTGGGGATGCGGCATGTATAGCTTGATGTGAAAGGTGTCAGTGTTAACCTGTTCAAGACCGGCTGCCTCACAATACTTCTTTCACTTCCAGAAACAGAACTTTGTTCCACAAAAGGAGAGCATGGGTCTCAGAGAAGCCTGGTCATCTGTAGGTGCGTGTTGATTGGTCCAGACTCAGGTGTGGTGGCTCTGTCATTCCTTGCGGCTGGCTTCAGGGGCATTCAGGATTAGCTTCATCCCCAATGTGAGGAAATCCTGGAAGTTCAGTTCACTGACGTCACTAAGTGCACGTCCTCAAGCCTGCTCTTTTCATCTTTTTTAGTGAAGAAGACAGGGAGAAGACAGAATTGTGTCCATCAAATCTAGCAACCAAGAAAATATAATTGTCTTCTAAAAATTTCATTAGAATTTCTTCATTCTCCTTATGGACAGCAGGAAGCTTATCCATGGGGTCATAAGTGAAACCTGCAAGACTGAACCATGGTGTTTATAAAAAGCAGTGCAGAGGTCCAGCCATCCCAGCATCATCAGATCCATGTAGAGAACCCCTTACACACTCACACACACTAGCAAGTGTAATAAGCCCTCTATGGCACCACTCTCTATCTTCTTCCCCTAGACAGTGCCAAGAAACTCCACACCTCCCTGACCCCTGTCTCTCTCCTCATCCCTGAGTGGTGAATCTAAGCTGCAATCCTCCCCAAGCTTTCTCTCACTTCTCAGGGACTCTCTCATCCTCCAACCCTCTCCAAGGGAAACCCAAAGGATGAAGTAGAGTCTCACAGCTCCATTTACCAGAGGTATCGATGATAACAAATGACATGTGCAGCTAAGCGTCAGCCTGTTTTCATATTAGGCGACCTGACCAGCTGTCCACACACTTGAACAAGACTCTGGTTTATCACAACCAGGTCCTTCATGACAATTACTGAGCTCAGACTTCTGAGCCTGGGGAAGTGAGAGAGGTAGAGCAGGGAAGTAGTCAGCAGGAAGAAACAGGAGGGAGGCATGGCAAGCAATCCTTTGTTCCCTTCTCCAGGCAGATTCTCAATCCTGAGCCCTCTCCTCTGTTGTCATTGCTAATCCAGTGCTTTGTGTATGTCTGGTCTACACTTCTCTGAAACTGGACTGAAGTTGGATACCACATTGAAAGTATGTTTATACCAAAGAATATTCCTCCTTAAGGTCACCGCATGCTCAAAAATGTCAAAGACTTCAAAAAGATTAAGAACACTGGTCCTAACTACTGGAAGACATCAACAATGGAATTCAAGGAGTTCTCCAGATGAGTCAGCATGGTGCCCACTTTTTCATAGGATGAGTTGGAGTACTTCTTTGTGGGCTGTTGTTGTGGGTGGGGAGAGTTTTTCTCGAGACTTGTGTTCCCAAGGCCTGGGCCAATTCCTATTACATAATCCACAGTCCTTTGGACCATCCTGGGCTGGAACGTTGAAAGTGTCCTGATACCTCTCTGCTAGTGCTGAATTGGGTCACCATGGTCTTCGGTGTGAAAGTTTTATGGGGATGTGGTTTGTTGTAAGACTCTGATTGCTTGGATCGCTGGGACAGGCGTGAAATCCAAGATTTGGAAAAACTCCCTAGCTGGCCTTGAGTGTGTTCCAAGGCCTCATCTGTTGGGTGGGGCCTCAGTTTCTCCTGATGGCCACCTCCCTGGGGGCAGAGAGGGCCCTGGTCTCAGATTTCCCTAGTTTTTACTTATGACTCCAAGGATAAGCTTCCTGCTGTCCATAAGGAGAATGAAGAAATTCTAATGAAATTTTTAGAAGACAATTATATTTTCTTGGTTGCTAGATTTGATGGACACAATTCAGTCGACTGGGCTCCCTCCGGTTTGGGGGTCCTTGGATCTCTGGGATCCTGGATGAGTCCCTACTAATGTTGTGGCCAGATTCTGGGGTCCCAGAAATCAACAAGGAGCCAACACCAGCTGCAAAACGCATGAGGGTCTTTATTAGCAGATTCAAACCTGGGCTCACAACCGGCGGACAGAAGTGTCGTGCAGGGAAGCACTCGACCTTTGTCCAGGGGAAGTTTTATAGCTTCTATTCCACTTTTTCTAAATGTTCAAGTTGGCAGAATGTTTTCTGAATATTTATGTTTGTATCTATAGATTAGCGCTAATCTCAGCTTTCTTCTGAAAACTGTATATTGTGTAAGGTGGTGGTTACCTCAGAAACCCTGAACTGCCAAAATACACAGAATCTGTGATACTATAGGGATCATCCTTCAGTGGGTCAGCTACATCACCAACTCAAAGATCAAAGAACACAATGTAAGAACCAGAGGATGTAGAGAGGTAACCAAATTACATCTTGTGGACATCACATAACCACAGTGCTCATAAATGTACAGTATCCATGAATATTTAGAGTTATAGTTATCAAAACCCGCACAAGATTAGGCTGCTTTACATTTTTTTATTGTATAGATAAGGGGCTCATGATGACACCATATTTCTGAGAAACTGTTGGTGATGGACCCAAAAGAGCCTACACCTCCCTGAGGGAATATTGGCAGTGAATGTCTTTTAGGGGAGATGATATAATTTTCTACATAGAGTAGGCACTGCTAGGATTTCAAAATTTCCATTCATAACCTCAGTTCTATGCCAATGCAATTAATCTAATTAAATTCATGTAAAAGAAAGAATTAGAACTATTGAGGGACTTGGGGGAAGAGTTTTTGTAGAAGATGAGGGAGAAAGGTAGTAAGGGGTGAATATTTAGAAAATTCCTCAAGCAAATGTGTGAGAGCGTCAAAGAATAAGAAATAAAAAAGGGATAAATAACATTTTTAATTATTTTTCTACTTTTATAAGCACATTGAGTTTTCATCCCATCTTTCCTACCTCCCTCTCCCTCTCATTCCCTCCCTTTCTTTCACTATTCCCTCCCACTCACTCCCACCCTTCTGCCTGTATGTGTCTATGGAGCTCAAGGTTTACTCTGGGATGTCTAGGCCTCCATGTTATATCAAGTTACCTCTATTCAGGCCATCACACTGATATGTGCATTTCCCTTCACTCATCCATCTTTAAACCCAAAGGTTTTCACTCTAAGTTCCCATTCTATGAGCATAATAACAGCTGCTTACAGAGCAGTTTGATGTACTGTCTTCCTACCTATAGGTTTATTAGCTGTCTTCCCATTTTTTAGTTCTTGTTCCAATTTACAGTAACAAATATGTGTACCATTCTGACAAACAAGTCTTTAGTCCAATCAGAAAGCTGTTGCTTGTCTCCTTGGTACTCATGCCACTATTTCACTGATGGTCACCTGTTTCCATGATGCTTTATATTGTGTCTTACAGATCTCATGCTGTCGATGGGCCTTGTGTTTGTTTCTCTTCCCCAGCAGCTTCTACATTATTCCTTGGTACTATGAAGCTATCCAGCAAGGAGAAAATCCTCAGACAAGTTCCAGTTGATATCTTTGCCCATGCCCTATGATCCATTTGTGATGCATCTTCAGTAATAGGGTCTTACTGATAGTTTTTGGAGAGCAACCAAGAGCAAAGGAAAAAACCTAATGTTTGGTGGCCTTTAAGACTTCTTTGAACAACATTAGATAAACAACATTTACAAAAATTTAAAAATAAGGACTGCACGTTTTTGTCTCTGGCCAGGGGGTGACATCCAATACCCATAAGGATGGAGCCAAGGGCATTGCAGGAGCAGCAAAACTGAAAAAAAAAATCAATGAACCATAATTCAGAACATCAGAGACTCTATATCAATTACCTGGAACTAGGCCAGCCTAATCTCTCTCCATCCTGAAGCTCAGAGAAATTTGAGGAAGAGGGGGCAGTAAGATTGTAAGAGCACAAAGATGGGAAGAGTAATGATATGCAAGATACTTCATACAAATTAGGGCCGAAGCAATCATAATAGGACTTTGCACAATGTCTAACACATTATTGACCCCACAAAGTCTAGCATGGACTAAAGGCACTAGGATCCTTGGAGCCTAGGGATTGATAGCCACAGTAGTGTTCCTATACTTAAGGGGAACACAGAAAAGGGTTCTGGGAAATGCTGCTGGGTCCTTGCACCTCATCGGAAAAGAGGACCCAGAGAAGAGTTTGGCACGCACATTAAGGATGCTCTGGGGATGGGGGGGAGGCACTGGGGGATGGGGAGGGAAGGGGGAGTAAAGGGGGGAAAAGGGAGTTTGAGGGGGTGGAGGAAAGGAGGGGACCAGTATACCTGTTAAGTTTGTATGATCAGAAATAAAAAAAAAATACTCTTTTACTGGACTATTTCTCAGTCATTTACGTAGTGGTAAATGGTGTATAGTTTTCTACAAACTTATGCTTTTCCATCTCTTCTTTTTCTTTATTTCATTTTTCCTTTTTATTTCCTTCTTTTTTTATGGTAACAATTCTGACTTGGGACAGACTGTACACCCACTGTACCACCAACTATGTGCTCAGTTCACATATTTATTGATCAAATGAATCTCCTTCCCCCAAAAATATTCTTTCACACCCACATTTCACAACATAATTGAGTGGGAGACAATGGTTCTGACTCTGGCTTATCTCCTCCTTAACTTTTTGGTCCAATTATTCACTTTCTGGGAAATCTTATTATGGAGCTCAGAGTTACTGTAAATGCCACTTAAAAGTCAATATGGTCCCTATTGACTTAAAAGGGTGAGAGGGTATGGGGTGGATTGATGAAGGGAGGGGAAAGAGAGAAGGAAGGAGGGAAGGAAAGGAGGGGCAGGAAGGAGGCAGGGATAAGTACTCAATATCCCTGTAAAATGAGAAAAAAATTAATAATTATATCATAATATAGTTTAAAAATATTTGTTAGTACCATACATATTTACTTAATAGAGGAAATATGAAGAAATGTCACCTATATTAATTGATAAATATTTTTACTACCCTTTCCTGCATAGTAATAGGGAGGCTATCAGTAGTCACTAACAAGATTGGAGGAAAGTATTTCAACAAGACAAGGCTTGAGAAGCTAATTATTAATATTTCCAGCCTTGGAAAACAGTAAAAAAAAAAAACAAATGAGAATTCTAAGATTACTAAAAGCAAAGACCACTGGTATTATATATTCTAGGCAAATAAAATCTTTTCTCTGGGATTATTTGTGACACATTCTAAGATCAGTCAAGAAATCATGTCATTTCAAAACAGTAAATCATGGTAGACTACTTATCCTAAGCCATAGACATACACGTTACTACCAGTTCGTAAATAGTGATTTTTATATCTTATGGCTTAAATCCTAGGAAATTTGAGAAATACAGGTAGCAAAATGAGATTTCAAAGGAGGGTCCTGATATGAAACAACAGGGGTTAGATTTTACATGTGAGACTGATTTTTACCTCCTATTTGATTGGAAATAAAATGAGTAGTGTGCTCTTGCTAACTAATTTCATTAATACTTAGAAAAGAACATGAAATAAATGTTCATTGATTTCCCATTGCCCTTAAATATGTAAAGCTTAATTAATCCCCTCCCATTTCAAAAATTACTGCAGTAACTCTGCTTATTCTGATGAAAATGTTTATTTATAGGTATACATTTTTATAATCAAACTGATTTTCAAAGAGATTTCTTCTTAATATGATCTTCACTTACCTTAGCAAAATCCATGCATCTAGATTTATTATAATTTCTTTGGAAATCACAGAGATTCCAGTAGCTGAGAAATATATGCATATAATTATTATCTGCATGAAGAAGTTAGAATTTAAAAGTTACACTCCGAGTGTAAGACCATTAAAATGAAAAGATGAAAGAAATGAGGTGCAAGATTTGAAAAATGTAAAGATTCTATGGCACTGTGATTTAAATATGAATTATCTGGACCTATTATTTTATGCAAATGAAAAATTTGACGTTGAAATAATGTTTTAATTAAATGGAAATATTTGAAAGCCAACTATGAACCATATGTTAGTGATATTTACTAGTCTTTTCTGCATTGTGGAATATGGTTATTACTGCAAACATAAATATCAGATGATGTGGCAAGATTATTTTTAATACAGAATTAAATGTAATAAACTTGGTTTTCAGATTTAGTTATTAAATGCATGAATTTAGCACCCAGCTTACTCAACTTAGTATAATAACCTTGAGGTTTAATTATATTGTCAAATGACAAAATGTGAACATTTTAATTGCCTATTATTGTTTCATTTAGAAAGAAACAATTATATAAAAATTTCCAATAAAAAACAAATAATTTCCAAAAAAAATCATTCAGGGAAATTCCTCCCCTGCTTACAAATTAAATTTTTATCAAAGAATTACTCAACTTCGAGGCTATTATTATGAATAATTTAAAGGAAGATACAAAGATAAGGATAAGATAGTACAGTGAACATGCTATTATATGTCAGCTATGAGGTGGAAAGGGAAAAGCAGTACAACAAGTAGGCCATTATATACGAGCTATGAGAAGATATAAGTAATACAGGTAATTTTAAAACAGTTCCAGCTTCCACATTTTGTCTTTCCAGGTTCCTGTTTCCTATACAATACCTATTTTGCTCTGAGTTAAGGATCACTGAGTTTGGTGCAATTTTCTCAGCATCAAACATTCAACAGTTTATTAAGACAGATGTCTATTCAACCCTCTATTCACTTAGTTAAATTCACATTTGTATGTGTTAAACTAATAACAATACATCAAAACTATTCTTCTAAAAATATAGAACAATATAGAATATTTCTAAATATAAATATTATGTTAACATTGATCATGAACTTTAATATTATGTATTTTTGAAAATAAATTGTAGTAAATGTGCATTTATTATTTGATAATCCTCTCTTTAAATACTAAAAATAATATTAATCACTATTATGAGAACAAAATTCAATTACCAATACTTTGAAAAATATACTTTGAAAACGCTTGCTGAGTTGATATTATGTATTATACTTCTTTTTTGAGGATTAAGTCAAAGTTTATTAGAGAGAGAATGAATGGAATTCACAGATTTCAGACACAGAGTACCATGTGGGGTAAGGGTGTCCTAGAGAACTCATGGACTCCAGCATGGAATCCATGAGGGGCAAGGAACTGGAAAAGAACTCACTGATTCCAAATGTGGAGTGTCATGAGGGGCAGTCACCATAATACACGTCTTAATTTGAAACTAATCTCATACTTTTTTTTACTATATTGTAGGCCTATTTAAAACGATATTGGCTAGTGTTTTTTCAAAGCATATGTGACTGATGTTCATATGTTTAGTTCATGACATAAGTTACATGAAGTGGATATTTTATTTTATATTTTAATCTGGAAATGTACACTCTCCAAAATTAAACAACAAAAAAGAAATAAACATAAGGCTCTTTAACATAAAGCTCATGAGTAAGAATTATACAAGGATTCATATGCTTCCCATTGTTCAACTAGTACTCTTTTCTAGTCTAGCATTTAATACAAGGCATATATTACATCAATTTTCCTTGTATTTAGCCACATGCAGACTGAAAAATAAAAAAAATCTGAATATACAAAAGTTCTGGTAAACATTGAGAGTCTGACTGAATAGATTGGAGAATTTCTCAGAATGAAAATTGCAAAATGCACAAGGAGGCTGTCATAACTAAGAGTATTAATGAAATTGAAGCACTGTTCTGAACAAACAGGCCATAGAGTTCCCAAAGTGGAAAGGATATATATGAATGAAAAATGATCATGTAATCAGAAATGAAGAAAACAAAGTTAAAGTTGTATTAGATAATTTCTCATTGTTGTGACCAAAATCCTAACAAGAAACAACTTAAAGGAAGAAATATTTGATGGTATAGTCTGCTAAAGTGGGGAAGGCATAGTTGTGGGAACAACTCTCAGGAGTGATGTCAGGAAGCTTCCTGTTCACATCTGGGCAGATTAGGGCAAAAAGAGAGATGAATCCTGGGCTCATATTGCATTCTCCTTTTCCCATTTTTATTTGGTCAGAAAACCATATTTCTGGGATAGTTCTACTCACCAATTTTGGACTTTTCTTAAACACAGTCATCTCCACTCGCAGAGGTGTAATTCCTAGGTAATTCCAAAATCCAATAACAGTGATAATGAAATTTGACCATCACAGTTGCCCTATTCCAAAGTCACAGAAGAATTCTAAGCATACATATACATGCTCAATTTTACTAATATATGAACAGACCAATGGGATGTAGAGGACCAAAAACTCAAATCAGTTTTGCAGAGTTTGGAGCTAATCAATAAGAAAAGCCATTTTTTCGGTTGCCTAACCTTATACATATAGCTGACCATGGCAGCCATCTTTGGATTCCTTACCCCTCATGGGACTCTAGACATGAGTTCCTTTCATTTCCTTTGCCCTTCATAGATTCCATGCCTGGAGTCTGTGAGTCTTGACCGCTCTATTGCCTCTCATGGATTCATGTCCATGAGTTCCATTCTTTCTTTCCTCTAATAAACTCTGTCTTAATCCTCTACATGTGTTCAACTTTCAGTTTTTGACTCATAAACATAAGAACCTGGACACATAAAGACCCCAAAAGGAACTTGTAACACCACAAGGCAATATAACATATATAGATTAATCAAACAAGTATGATATGATCTCAAAAGTAGACAAGCACTCCACTGAATAGAACAAAAACTCAGATGAACTAAGTATGAAAGGGTATTTATGTTGTGGTACTAATTGACACTTATGACCACTGAGCAATGTATTTTTTTCAGATAAATAAAAAGGAATAAATTCAGTAATCATTTCCAAAAAACTGCATCTATATCCTTTGATCAAATCTAAAATAAACCTAAAACATATTAGAGACCTAAGTGACAAATCAAAACAATAAAATGAAAGCAACGATAATAATAATGACAAACAAAAATGACATCATAATAATTTCTACGATGACATGGCATGTTTACAACACCACCAACAAAATAAAAACTAATTAATATAAAAATTCAAGTTAATAGGTACTTAAAATCATTTCTAATTCACTACCTTATCTTAAAGTTGAGAAACAAAACCAATATAAGAAAGAAAAATAAGCCTAAGGTTCCAGATAACAGTTCCTCTGTGCTAGATTTTTTTTGTATTAAAGTGACTTCTAAATGTATCAGAAAGTATTTGTTTTCATTTACTGTAAAGAATAGAGAAAGAAAAATTATACCTTTGTAGCAACCAAAAAAAGGATTTAGACAAATTTTAAACACTAGACACAATATATTTTAGTAAAAGATCATAAAGTATACAAACTTATATCCCAACATCAGTTACTATTTTACGTTTTGTTATTTTTGTTTTGTGACACTTTCATTAATAAATGCAATAAGTTTATGTATGTTTATCATTTACTCCCCAATCCCAGGACTCTCTCAAGTCTTGCTTCATATTTTCTCCCTTCCAATTGCTCCTACTTTCAAGCCTTTTTGCATGTGTGGCTCACTGGGTTTCAGTGGGGATGCCCAAACTAGTAAGTACCTGAGTGCTTTCTTGGACCCAGTCAATGTTTTTTAAAAGTGTATGTGAATGCATCTTTAAACTTAACAACACCTGTTCTGAAGAGTTTAACTTAGGTGTACATTTTCAACAATGCAAAAATACTTCTGCCCACTTAGCTCTTTGGAATTATTTGTATCACAAATATTTAAAAATGATAGTCACTGAAATACATAGTAATCTCCTCTTGTAATTATAGCTCCGTAAAGTAGAAATAAGTTTGCTTGTAATGATATCCCAGTCATCTTGTGATTTATCAGATATATCACTGTTTGAAAAATGTGGCAGATCATTTTCATGGAGGGCTGATTCTTTCTCTAATTCTCAATTTTGGATGTCTTTATTGATGACATATTTGAGATCCTCCATTTATATTCTTCCTATCTTACTGTTAATAATTTTCATATATTGAGATTATACATTAGTTTCCTCTTAATTATAGGATAGCCCATATTTGAAATCTTAAGATCATTAAGAGTTCTATTTGTGCTAAATACATTGTATGATTTTGTTTCTAAAAAAGAACTCTAGAAAAAAAAGATCAACAAATAAGAAAGGAAATAAGAGATGAAGGCAAAAACTATAATCTGCTGTAAAGCTTTTCATCTGTCTTTAATGTCAAAATTTCCCAATTTTAAATTTTCAGTTATATTCAGTTTAATAGTGTGTTTGCATTGCTGCCAATAAATTCACAAACATTTTAAGCAAAAAGAAGTTTTATTTTGCTTTATGATTTTTGACTATAATTCCTTGTTCAGTTTGAAGGAGTGTTCACACAGAGTTGAGGGAACTGGTCACACCACATATATAGAACCACTAAGAGAGGGATAATTCTCACTAGCCAGATCAGCATGTCTGACTGAGTATACAGAAGCATTCTAAACCACTTCCTTTTATCTTATTCACCTTTTCAGGGCCTAGTTCCACCCACCATGGACTGGGCCATACTCATCAATCACACAGTATCTTGTAGGTTGGTCCAGGTCTCAACTAAACTATTAATTCTTCATAACTGTTCACAAAGATCAAGTCTTCTCAGTTGCCAAGGTGAAACTATATCTCTGACTTTCAGTGAAGTAAATTCTTATCATTTACATTATTCTTTCTAAACTATCAATTTTTATTACATTTTGTTGTATATGAAATATCTTCTATTAGTTGTAAGGAATGACTATTTTTTCACATATTACAAATACAGCATATACTACCACATTAATCATACATGCTCTGGATCAGAGAAGTAGTTCCAGAGGTAAACCTCTGCTTCCCAAGCAGAAGGTTGAGTTCGGATCCTAAATCCCATTAGAAACACTAGGCAGAAATGTTGGGAGCTTGTATTTCCAGTCCTGGAAGGTAAAGCCTGGGAATCTCCAGAGCAAAGCAATAGGAGATAGAAACAATCAGCAATCCATGGTGATTCCTGGAATCATCCTGGGGCCTCCACAGGCACACACAGTGCCTCTGATACACACACACACATACACACACACACACACACACACATACACACACACACACACACTAAATAAATAAATAAATATCATACATGTTCAAGCCTATTTGGTTAGAAACCAATGTAGTTAATTCTATGGACATTGTTAAACTCAGTGTATTCATAATCTGATTTTAATTTGAATATAAAATATAATAATCTACATAGTACCAAAACTAGATGCAGATGCCAGCACAAATATGACTAAAGTATTACTAAAGACAGATGCATACATTCAGTTTCAGTGTTCAAATAAAACTTCCAGATTTCCAAGCTTAGTCTGGAAAAGGAACTGGATCATTGGCAGGATGCTGTTATTACAGCTCTCTTTGCAAACATTCAGTACCCTCTAGTGTACAGTATCAATAAAATCCTCAGATGAAATGAACAGCATTGCCTTCTTCTTCAGTGATTACCATTTCTCTGCTCTTTCTTTGTTTATTGTAATATTTCCAAGCATGCAATCAAGCACCAATTACCTGTGTGAAATGATGAAACATGCTGATTATAACTACTTCTTAGCTATAGTGTAATCCATAGGAGTCAATTCCTTTGTATAAAGCTGTAATTTCTATTCATGATCATGTCACTTGAAAATTTATATTGATGGAAGCATTAGACCTCAAAGTGGCTCCTATTCTAAGACTCTGTCATGGGTTATTGATTTAACTGACATCTAAATAATTATACCTCATCACAAACATACACAAACCTTTATATATCTTTGTCAAAATCCATGAAATGCAGGTACAAACAGAAACAAAAGAATAAAGTAGAACATGAGTTTGACTTGGTTCCTTTCAAAAATTATGAGCAGTATAACCATAATTCCTATTATTTCTGGCATAAAGCCTGAAAGCCTAATTGTGCACAACAGGATATGCTCAATACCACAAGGTGCTATAACAAGCGAGTTAGAAAGTATTTCTCTATCATATTAAGCAATTGCTCTTGAATTCACAATGTCTGTTCTACATGAATTAATGCAAGGTAATGATAGTATACAAGATAGCCATGTTTAAAACCATAGAAAAAGGTAAATGTGATCTTTTTAAGTAATCTATTTCTTCATTTATTTTGAGAGTCCAAAGCATTGGTTGAGATCATTAGTTTGGAAAATAAAACCCCCAAAGTGTCATATTAGTTTACCACTTAATATGCTCAGCTGTTTGTACTTCAGTATAACAATTACATTTTCTGGTTGCAATGTAGAGAGGGTAATATTTCAAAAGCAAATTGGTTGTCAGAGGAAATTAAGCATTCCTAAGTATATAGATTTATCACCTGAGGAAATGACTATTTACTTTTTCATAAAAAAGAAACCTATAAAAAGAATATTTTCATACAAGAAAGTAATCTACTTCTACTTTCCATTTTTAAGTGAATAAGTGTCAGTTCTATAAAAGAAAAAGTTATAATTATAAGAGGCTGTGGATATGTAGAATAAAACAAAAAATTTATTTGAAAATAAAACTATATAATAGCAGATTCTGCAATTTTAAACAGTTAAAATGAAATATTAAGGCTTTCTTATGTTCTTAAACAAGTTTCTATAATAGGAAAATTTGGAAGAAAACAAATATTAAAATTAAAAAATTGTTAGAGTGCATGTGTATTGAAGGCTAAAGCACACATGCTATCACATACACATGCACAGTCATTTCAGCATTTAATTCCAAACCTAGCCACATAGAAATAAAGAGTATTCTAGAATGAAATAAAGAGATGGCTTGAATATACAAAAGAGATTTAAATAGGATTATTTCCAATAATATCCAAGAAGTTAAAAGGAGAATGCAAAGAAAGAAAGTTAAAACATTCTTTATAGTCAGCTAATATTTTTAGAATTGTTTTACTATTTTTAGTTTTTTTAAATGATACCAGAAAATAGTATAACCAAATAATTAATTTTAATGTTGAAAGAATAAATTCACTTAATTTTGCTCCTCATTAGCCTTCATTTAATTCTTAAGTGCAATATATAGGTCAAATATTATTTTAAAGAAGTGATAGGCATGTATTACATTGTATTGGATATGCAAAGATAGGCTTCCACTTACCAAATTATATCACTGATTTTCTTAGTTTTATGAGCACAAATTTCCATAAAATTATGAATTTTATTTTTTTATATAATACATTTTTTATTATTTTTTCAGCTCATACAAACTTAATAGGTACACCAGTTCCCTCCCTCTCTCCTCCTCCCCCCCAAACCCCCTGCTCCCCCTCCCCTCACCCCTCCCACCCCATCCCCCCCGTGCCTCCCGCCCCCGATTCCCAGAGTCCTTTCTTGTGCATGCCTGACTCTCCTCTGGGCCTTCCTCTCTGATGGCGTACAAGGACCCAGTAGCATTTCCCGGAACCCTTTCCTGTGTTCCCCTTAAGCACAGGAACACTACTGTGACTGTCAATCCCTTGCCTCCAAGGATCTTGGTGCCTTTAGCAGATGCTAGACTTTGTGAGGTCAATAGTGTGTTGGACATTGTGCCAGGCATACAATGTCCAATTACGATTGCTTCGGCCCTAACTTGTGTGGAGTAACTTGCAAATCATTGCTCCTCCCATCCTTTTGCTCTTACACTCTTACTGCCCCCTCTTCCGCAAATTTCCCTGAGCTTCAGGATGGGGAGAGATTAGTCTGGCCTACTTCTAGGTGGTTGATATAGAGTCTCTGAAGTTCTGGATTGTGGTTCGTTTTTTTTCTTTTGCAGTTTTGTTGCTCCTGTAATGCCCTTCACTCCATCGTGATGGGCACTGTATGTTACCCCCTGTCCAGAGACAGAAAGCTGTTAAACTGGAGTCTTATTATAAGAGCACATTCAAGGGTAGATGTAATACTTATACCCAAAATTGGAATCGCAGGGTCATATGGCGTTAGGCAATGGGAGGGGTCAATCACCGATTTGCAAAATGGTTACTTTTTAATCTGCCGTACTATATGCCCTCCCCTTCTGGTGAGTTCATAACCCCTAGTTGTAAATGATCAGGAACGAATTGTGAACTTAACTAGGTGTCACATTACTTTCTTGCAGTACTTGATGTAGGCCTATTTTCTCTACTGTAACATGGTCACTTCTCTCCTTGTTTCTGGTGTGGCCCTGCAACCCCATCCCTCCTGTTCATAATCCTTGCAATTACTGTAGGTAATACATAGATTTACCTATGAGTGTCTCAAGATGGGCTGGGTGGGTTTGGTATTAGGAGCCACCTATTAGGGAGTACATACGGCGCTTAATTTTCTGGGTCTGGGATACTTCACTTAATATAATTGTTTCTAATGACATCCATTTCCCGGCAAATTCCAGTAATTCATCATTTTTGATGGCTGAGTAGTACTCCATTGTATAGATGTACCACAGGTTCCTTATCCACTCGTCAACTGTTGGACATTTGGGTTGATTCCATGTCTTTGCTATTGTAAACAGTGCTGCTATGAATATGGTCGTGCTTGTGCTATTGAGGTGAATCTCTTCTGTATGGGGGGTTATACCCAAAAGTGGAATCGCAGGGTCATATGGCATTTCAATCTTTAATTTCTTTAAGATCTCCAGACGGCTTGCCAGAGTGGCTGTATGACCCTGCACTCCCACCAGCAATGTAGGAGAGTTCCCCTCTCTCCACATCCTCTCCAGCATTTGTTGTTATTTGTGTTGTGGATTTTTGCCATCCTGACCGGGGTGAGATGATATCTCAGGGAAGTTTTGATTTGCATTTCCCTGATGGCTAAGGAAGTGGAGCATTTTTAAAGATATTTGTTAGACATTTTAATTTCATCCCTGGTAAAGTTTCTTTTAAGTTCCAGGGCCCATTTTTTAATTGGGCCATTGGTTTCCTTGGTGTTTAGTTTTCTAAGATCTTTGTGCACTCTGGACAGTAGAGCTCTATCAGATATGTGGTTAGTGAAGATTTTCTCCCATTCCGTGGGTTGCCTTTGAGCAAGTGTTACAATCTCTTTATCTGAACAAAAGCTCTTTAATTTCACAAGATCCCAACTGTTGAGAGTTGGTAGCAGTGACTGTGCCATTGGATGTCTGTTTAGGAAATGATGGCCTAGCCCAATCAGCTCAAGGGAGTTCCCTATCCTTTCAACTATGGTTTTTATAGTCTCTGGCCTGATATCAAGGTCCTTGATCCATTTGGAATTAAGTCTTGTACATGGTGACAAGTACGGGTCCAGCTTTAATCTTCTGCATGTGGAGATCCAGTTTGGCCAGCACCATTTGTTGAAGATGCTGTTCTTTTTCCATTGGATTCTTTGGGCCCCTTTGTCAAAGACCAAATGGCTGTAATTTTGTGGGCTTATATTTGGGTCTTCAATCCTTATCCATTGATCTGTGTGTCTATTTTGGAGCCAGTACCAGGCTGTTTTTATAACTATGGATTTGTAATATAGCTAAGGTTCGGTATGGTAATACCTCCAGCAGTGTTTTTGTTACTCAGGATTGTCTTTGCTATCCTGGGTCTTTTGTGCCTCCATATGAACTTTGAGATTGTTTGGTCAACTTCTTTGAAGAATTGCTTTGGGATTTTGATTGGTATAGCATTAAATCTATATATTGCCTTTGGTAGGATGGTCATTTTTACGATGTTGATTCTGTCAATCCAGGAACATGGGAGGTCTTTCCACCTTCTGGTTTCTCCTGCAATTTCTTTCTTGAGGGTTTTAAAGTTTTCATTGTAAAGGTCTTTTACCTCCTTGGTTAGATTTATACCAAGGTATTTCATTTTTTTAGGGGCTATAGTGAATGGGATGGTTTCTCTCAAGGCTTTTTCACTTCTTTCATTCTGGGCATATAGGAAGGCCTCTGATTTTTGCACATTTATTTTGTATCCTGCCACCCTGCTGAACTTCTCAATTAGTTCCAGGAGCTTCCTGGTGGAGTTTTTGGGATCACTCAGGTATAAGATCATGTCATCTGCAAATAGGGATAGTTTGACTTCTTCCTTGCCGATTTGAATCCCTCTTATGACCCTTTCTTGTCTTATGGCTTCAGTTAAGACTTCAAGTACAATATTGAATAGAAGTGGTGAGAGTGGACAGACTTGTCTAGTTCCTGATCGAAGTGGGAATGCTTCCAATTGTTCCCCATTGAGCATAATACTTGCTGTGGGCTTGTTGTATACAGCTTTTATTTTATTGACAAAGGTTCCTTCCATTCCAACTGTGTCTAGGGTTTTGATCATAAAAGGCTATTGGATCTTGTCAAAAGCTTTTTCTGCATCTATCGAGAGTATCATGTGGTCTTGGACTTTGGACTGGTTTACATGATGATTTACATTTATTGATTTGCGTATGGTGAACCAACCTTGTGTGCCCAGGATGAAGCCTACTTGGTCCCCGTGAATAATCATTTTAATATGTTTTTGAATCCGATTTGCTAAGACTTTGTTGAGAATCTTTGCGTCTGTGTTCATCAGAGAGATCAGCCTATAGTTTTCTTTGTTAAGTGAGTCTTTATTAGGTTTTCGGATTAAAACGATATTAGCCTCATAGAAGGAATTTGGTAGTGTTCCTTCCTTTGCTATTTGATGGAACAGTTTAAGGAGTATTGGTATTATTAACTCCTTAAATGTCTGGTAGAACTCTGTGCTGAATCCATCTGGTCCAGGACATTTTTTGTTGGGAAGATTCAAGATTACTTCCTCAATTTCCTCATATGTTATAGGACTATTTAAATAATTCGCAACTTCTTGATTCAATTTAGGTAAGTTGTGTTTAGTTAGAAATTCATCCATCTATTTTGTGTTGTCAAACTTCACAGAGTATAACTTTTTGAAATATGATGTTATAATTCTCTGGATTTCTTGGGTATCAGTAGCGATAACTCCATGTTCATTTCTGATTTTGTTAATTTGGGTTTTCTCTCTCCTGCTTTTGGTTAATTTAGCTAGGGATGTATCAATCTTATTGATTTTTTTCAAAGAACCAGCTTTTTAACTGGTTGATTTTTTCTATCGTTTTCTTAATCTCGATTTCAGATATTTCTCCCCTTATTTTGCTAATCTCCTCTCTTCTACTACTTTTGGGATCAGATTGCTCAAGTTTCTCTAAAGCTTTAAGCTGCATTGTTAAGTTGTTTATTTCTGATGTTTCCATTTTTTTGATGTAGGCATTAAGAACTATGAACTTACCTCTTAGAACAGCTTTCATTGTGTCCCAGAGATTTTGGTAAGTTGTATTTTCGTTATCATTCACTTCCAGGAAATCTTGAATTTCCTTTTTAATTTCTTCCTGAATCCAGTTCTCATTCAACATCATATTGTTAAGTTTCCAGGAGTTAGTGTATTTTCTCTTGTTTGTTGTTTTGTGGATGTCCAGCTTTAGGCCATGGTGGTCTGATAGGGCACAGGTTAGAATTTCAACTTTTTTGTATATGTGTAGATTCGTTTTGTGGCCCAATATGTGATCTATTTTGGAGAAAGTTCTGTGTGCTGCTGAGAAAAATGTGTATTCTTTGGTACGTGGGTGAAAATTTCGATAGAGATCTGTAAGGTCCATTTCTTTCAGGATTTGATTAAGTTCCAAAGTGTCTCTGTTAAGCTTTTTACCTGTTGATCTATCCCATGTTGAGAGGGCGGTGTTGAAGTCCCCAAGAATTATTGTTTGGGGATTGATTTCTTGCTTTAGACCCTGTAGGGTTTTCTTAATGAATGTGGAGGGGCCCGTATTTGGTGCATATATGTTCAGTATTGTGCAGTCTTCCTGGTGAATTGTACCTGTGACTAAAATGTAGTATCCATCTGTGTCTCTTATAATTTTCTTTGGTTTGAAGTCCACTTTGTCTGATAACATAATGGCTACCCCTGCCTGTTTTCTGTTTCCATTAGCTTGTAGAATTGTTGACCAGCCTTTTATTTTTAGAGCGTGCCTATCTTTTGTGGTGAGATGGGTTTCCTGCAGGCAGTAGATTGATGGATTTTGATTTTTAATCCAAGTTTGTAATCTGTGTCTCTTGATCGGTGAATTAATTCCATTAACATTTAGTGTTATAATGGAGAAACTATTTTTAATTCCATACATTTATTATGTTTAGTAGTTTTTATAAGTATATTGCTTCGCTTTTAATGGTGTTATATTTGCCTTCTGTTCTCCTGGATATGCCTGTTTTTTTCTTCACGCTTCAGTATCATTTCTAGCATTTTTTGAAGGCCTGGTTTGGTGGACATGTATCCCTTCAAGTTGTCTTTGTGCTGGAAAGTTTCTCTTTCTCCCTCGATCATGACAGATAGTTTTGCAGGGTAAATCAGCCTGGGTTGACATTTTTGCTCATTCAAAACTTGAAGTATGTCTCTCCAAGCTCTTCTTCCTTTTACTGTTTCGACTGAGAAGTCATTTGTTATTTTAATAGGTTTACCTATAAAAGTGACTTGTTTTTTCTCCCTTGAAGTTCTCAGCACCAGTTCTTTATCTTGAATGTGGAGTGTTTTAACTATTATTTGCCGTGGGGTGTTTCTGTTTTGGTCGTATCTCTTTGGGGTTCGGAATGCCTCTTGTATATGGATGGGCCTCTCTTTTTTTAGATGAGGAAAGTTTTCCTTGATGATCGTTTGAAAAATTTCCTCAGGGGTGGTATTTTGAGATTCTTGCTCTGGTATTCCATGAATACCCATGTTAGGCTTCTTCAGGGTGTCCCATATCTCTTGGATATTTCTCTCAAGTATCTTTTTGGCTTTAACAAACTCTTCCATTGAGCTGGTTAGTACTCCCACTTTATCTTCAAGGTCTGAAATTCTGTTTTCTGCTTCGTTAGTTCTGTTGATAAGACTCTGTAGAGTTCTGGGTTGAAGATAACTTGTCTTGTAGCTCAGTTTTAAACTCTGCTTGAGTCTGTTTTAACTGCTCTATGCCAGTTTTTGTTTCTTGCACTGTTTTTCTCAACTCCTCCAAATGTCTGTTGTGTTCCTCTTCAAAGCGATTGATTCGATTATGTAATTCCTCCTGGATTTCCTCTTTCATAGTATTGAACATGGTAATGATCATATTTTGAAAGTTGTTATCCTGGGTCAGGCTTTCTTGGCCTTTTTCCATGGGTTTGTTCTGGTTGGAGTCTAACATTATGGAATTAATTTTTTCAGTGGGAAATTTGTTTACTTGAGTGTTGCTTCTCATGGATTTGCACTTTGACTTTGACATTGTCGTTTTAACTCTTAAGATCTTTCAATTTCACTAAACTGAATTATTTGGCATGGGGTTCTGGGGGTGGACGCGGACAGAGCTTACCTAGGTCACGGGTGAGGCCGGGCTGGACCGCGCGCTCGTCTGGACCAGCGGAGCAGGGTTAGGAAGGGGAGGATGGAGGCGTAGGCGTGGAGCTATTCAACCTGAGGGCAGCTGGGGCGGGGTCCGGGCGCAGGTGGAGGTCCTCCTCATCCCTTGGCCCTGCGCACGGCTCAGGCTTGATGGTGGGAGTCGGAGCCGGGTCCCTTTGGGCTGACCTGGGGTTCTGGTGGGCGGGCACGGCCGGGGCTTACCTAGAGTCGCGGGGTGAGGCCCGGCTGGACCGCAGGAGTGTCCCCACCGGCAGAGCTGGGTGGGGTGAAAGGGAAATTATGAATTTTCTTAGCACATGACATTGCCGAATCATGCTGAAGAAAACATATGACAACCGTACTATTGGGATGAAACTTACAAGAAATTAATACTCTCTATTAGATAAATGGAATTTGAATTAATAGCAATTGGTTTATGATTATTGTAATTTATATTTCCCAATTATTTTCGTTTCATATTTTTCATTCATTATATAAACTAATTAAGAGTAGAATTTTTATTAATTTTCAATGCTCTTTTGAAACAAAAGTGCATTAATTATGATTTCAACTATGGAACTTAATTCTAATTATTCAGAATTGCAGCCTGAAAATTATCAACTACGTAATTAAAATAGTTCAATTAATATAACGTGTGTGTAAAATGATTAGTAAGTTTAAGTGCTCTTGTAATATATTTCATAAGAAAACTTGAAATCATTTTTAAATGATTTTTAAAATTTTTTCCTACTTTTATAAGCATATTGAGTACCTATCCCTTCACTTCCTTCCTCTCCCTTCCTTTTTTCCCTTCCCTCCTTTCTTTTTTTTAATTTTTTTATTATTATTTATTCAACTGTGTGCATGTGTGTGTGTATGTGCGTGCGTGTGTGTATGTCTGTGTGTGTGTGTGTCTGTGTATGTGTGTGTCTGTGTATGTGTAGAACCACGGACGAATTCACGAACCACCATGGACGCCTCTACCTCCTTCTGCCCGGGGATTCACAGGCTCCGCCCTACCAGGACCAGAAGCGCAGGCCACCCCCGCCTCCTCCTGTCGTCTATACGTGGGATCTGGGATCTGAACTCAGGACCCTCCGCCTACAAGGCGGAGGCTTAACCCCTGAACCACCTCTCCAGCCCCCCTTCCCTCCTTTCATCAATCCATCTCACTCCCTCCCACCTTAAAACTTTTTTCATAGTATTACAGGCACAATGAGCAATACTCCCTGCCCCCACCCTCCCTCTCCTTGTAATCTCCCTCCGTGCTTCACTCTTTCCCTCTCTTCCCCTCTCAGTCCATCCCACTTCCTCCTATCCTCATGTCTTTGCTTCTGTGATTCCCAGTGTTCCCTCTGGTCCATCTGCTCCTGTGGGGATGTAGGCCACTTTTACAGATCTAGCGACCCTTGCTTGGGCAGACATATTGATAGGGACACTCCCCTTCACCTATCTAGCATAACTCTAATACCAAAATTATTTTTCCTGAGATCCTCATTAGTCTGTGGGGAAATGTTGATTTCCCAGCCACTGTGCCAGACTGGAAAGAATAAGTGTCATTCCAGTGAGCTTCTGGATGCAGCAGGCCTGCTCAATGTAGGTAGGGCCTTTCCTTAGGGGGTAATCTGGTTCTGAACTCAGATAAAGAGAGTGAGCGTAGACAAACAAGTAGGTATGCATGCATTCTTATTGTGAATGTACTATGACCAGGATTCCCCTGACATGAAGGGCAATTGGTTGTAATTGTGAGTTAGAATAAAATCTTCTCCTCTAAGTTACTTGGAGAAGGTACTTTGTTTTAATAAAGAGAAATGAAGCTAAAGCAATCATACACAAGACTTAAAGCAGAATTAAGAAAAATAAAAATGAGACAATTGCATATTATTTTACAGAGATATTCCATAGTGATGCTAGCTGTATATGCAAAGGTACCGATTGATTAGAGAAAAACAACACTAAAAGCAGAAAGAACCATCATACACTAATAATTAATATAATATATAACATTATCATATAATTAATAACAAATAATATGGATTAATAATAACAAATGAAGTCACATTGCATATACTGCTTGTAAAAAACATATAAGTATTATGCAAGTGAAAAGAGTTTGTGATAAATAGTAGATATCTACATAGTTGATATTTAATGTTGATTAGTAATATATTTAATCTACTTTCTGATGCTTATCAGAGGACTAATGACACACTTTTTCTAGAACTGAAACAAAAGCAGAGCTAATTATGTGTTTTTCTCTATGCACATATTGGATTTGTTATTAAAAGAATTGGACTGGGTAATAAAAAATGCATCTGCATCATCTGACAAGGAAAACACCCTTCTTGTTAAGTGAAACACTCTGTTTTTAGTTTAGTTAATCCAGTTATATCAAAAACTAAGGTGTAAACAAGAACTTCCCTGGCCTAATGCACATTGCAAATTTCTGCTTTCTTGAAAGATTACAGTTACATTATAATGTTATTAGCATGGTAAGCTTGTGTCCCTCACATCTTCCATACAGTGATCCTTTTATTCAGGTTTTGGGAATACACTAAAAGGAAGATAGTTTGCTATGATTTGGAAGGGGAAATGGATGACCCACTTCATGAATTTTCCCTTTTGCTTCATAACCATGGAAAATCTAAAAAAAGGTAGGAATTTCCAGGTTTTACATGCTTACACACTTTTTGGTTTAGTTGATGTCCTTCTTGCTATGATAAATCTGGTTCTCTCCAGTTTTTAATTTTTATCCACAGACCACAAGTCTCTCATAATTGCATAGTCTACCATCATAGAAAATTAGAGCACATATGTATGTATATATGAATAAAATATAATGTTTTTGTCTTTCAAATAGACTGAGAATTTTTAAATGTTGAAAAGAATCTGTAAGGAACCAAATTTAATTTTGAAGGATAGGAAAAATGAGACTGTGGAGGAAAACATAAAGAAAATATTCCTGCACCAAATTTAGAAAAATAATACCAATATCCCACCAACCCCTCACTATCTAAATTTTCTCATCATTCTACACTAAGTATGATTTGTGGCCTAAATTACATACCTCAATATCAACTCTATTCATTATTGAGCTAATGAATGAAAGTTTTACAATATAATCAGTGAACAAGTGACTTTTGTCAGTGTCAGCCAGTGACTGACCATGACATCCACTACTAAATATTAAGAACTCAGTCACAAATCATCAAAGTTCAAAGGTGTGCAGACATGTCTCACAGTGATAAGCACATCTGATAGCTTCACAAGTGGATAATAAGATTAGAAAATTCAATAGGCATGATGCATTTATAGCCAAGAAATGCAAACTTGGAAACTAAAATGTACTTCCTACTGTATACTATTCCTGTTCTTCCCTCTCCTTAAGGACTTTTCTTGCAAAAAAGCCTTTTCTAAAAGTATTTAACCTGTTAGGTTCCTGCTTTTTGGGGCTTCTGCATCACCATCCAGCTTGTGTTCCTTTAGGTTTGTGAGTATTGTAAGAATTTCTGTTTGATACATCAAACTGACTGTTCAATGCTAGATTCCACTTACAAGGGAAAATATATGATGCCTATGTTTCTGTGATATTTTACTCACAATTAATTCTTCCAGTTCCATCCATTTACCGGAAAATTCATTAGTTCATTTTTTCCTGACAACAGAATAATAGCAGCTATGAACATGGATTGCACACATAACTCTGTTGCAGGATACAATGTTTTCTGGATATAGTCTCAGGAGGGCATAACTGGGTCATATGGAATTTCAACTTTTAACATTTTTAGGAACCTCCAAATCAATCTCTCTGAAGAAATGGTAGAAATTTATAATCCAACCAGCAATGTATAAAGGTCCCCTTTTCCCCACATCTATACCAGCATTTGCTGTTGTTTGTATTTTCGATTTTAGCCATTCTGAATAGACTGAGGGTAGTTTTAATTTACACTTCTCCTAATGACTAGAGAGGTCATTTTTAAGATGTTTGATAGACATCTGAATTTCCTTTTATGAGAAATTTCTTTTCAGTTCTATAGCCCAATTTTTAATTGAGCTGTTTTTTCCTTGGTATTTATTTTTTGAGATTCTTTGTGTACTCTGGATATTAGACCTCTATCAGATGTGTGTTTAGTGAAGATGCTCTCACATTCTGTAGGTTTTCTTTTTGCTCTATTAAGTCTGTCCTGCTGAACAAGAGCTTCTAAATTTCATGTAGTCACACTTGTTTACTGTTGGATTTATTCTCTATGCCTTTGAGATCCTATTACAGGTACTTACTAACTTCTAACCCCTCCCCCCTGAGAAGGAACAGACAACCACAAATATAAACCAGCCTAAACAATAGTGAACAGGGAGAAAACTGACAATAGTGAGGAACAAATGCCTCAATACTAGCCACACAAACAGCCAAAATTAAACTTCCCTCTAGACAACTCTCATTTTACCTTTTGAAAAGAAAAGATCTGAACACCCAACCAAGATACAGCCTATAAAAATGGAATAGCAGTGGGATAGAAAACAAGTGATCAAAGTGCAGAGTATTGGTGACCCTAAATTCAGTCAACCAAATCTTCCTGTCCTAAAGGTCAGGTAATCTTGTAGATGAAGGGGTGGGTGTACGATTGTAAGAGCCTAAAGATGGGGAGGTCCACAGCCAGCCAAAAAGAACATTCCATTCAGGATAGGGCTGCTGCATCCAGAAACTTACTGCAATGAGACTTATCTTCGCCAGACTAGGACTATTACTGACATATTGACATTTCCTCTTAGAGTATCCAGGAACTAAGGAGAAATAATTATATCCAGGTGGAACCCTAAAGGCTAGGGCTAGACAGATGAAGTAGAGTGTCCCTATCAGTGGATCTACCCAAGGAAAGGCCATTTAATCTACCACAGACATCTGAGCCCACACCAATGCAAAGGAAACCCTGGGGCCCACACAAGCAGACAGACAGGAGGGTGGGAGAGAGAGGTGGATTGGTGAAGGGAAGAGAGGGTTAGAAAGGAAGGGGAAAGGAGGGAGGGAGAGAGGAAGAAGTCGGGCAAGGAAAACCGCTCATCATGTTTGTGCAACCAAAAAAATTTTTTTAAAAAATTGTAAAGAAAATTGTGCTTAAGTGAAGATGTAGAGAAATATGTTGATTATCAGACACATTGATGCTGCCCTACTCTACGTAATCACAAAATGCCACAAAAAGCTGGGGAAAATTTAGGGACATGAGGAAAGTATTTTAAGAAAAAAAGAAATATGTTCTGAGGATGTAGCCCTTGTAAACCTTTCATATTTCTGGAAACAGCAGTAATATTTCTACATCGGAAAGATCAAATTGGAGTTTGGTTTGCTTTTATATGATTTGTGAATCAAGAATTTGTATGGCTTGCATGTTTTGAAGAATTGCTTAAGAATTGAAAGGGGAGAAGAAGTTTGGCTGAAAAACTTTAAATATTTACCATGGCACTTTGCTGAGTTTGAGAACCTTTCCTCCAGAATATTGCACAGAAATCATAAAGTAAGCTTATGCCATATTAACTGGCATAAGCGTAATGGCAAAAATATTCTCCATGTCAATGAAACAACATGCATGCTTTTTAAACTATAATGCACAGGTGAATAGAAGTTCCTAACAGGGAATCTAACACAGTAGATTCCTAACACAATCCTAACAGTGGATCTGCACATTCCATGTGATGGGTTGCCTGGATCTACACTCTTGATGCATTCAGGTAAATGTGTTGGTGGGCATACAGCTGGTGATGTTTCATCTTATAGTGAGAAACATTTATCAAAGATTGAGATTCTGAAATTAGTCTGCCTGCATGTAGGTGTCTGTCTCAATTTAAAAATCCTTGATAGTATAATGTAAGTACATTGCTGAGCTGATATAATATTTTCCAGAATATGGACATTGTATTTGACAATGGCACTGCCCAAGGTCTAGATTCATAAAATTTAATATGATAAGTTGTCATTGGTTTAGGAGTAGTGGTAAGCTTCAAAGATAACATAGACAAAATTCTTAGGTGGACTATTGAACAAGTCACATAGAAATGAATTATGATGAGAATATTTTAGAGAACTTTTATCTTTAGAATCACTGGGGAATAATAATGGAATCCTGGAAGCTTACCTGTCAGAACTAATCTGTTAGATTCTAGTATACAGATTTTGACAAACCATTCGTTCACTTTAAGAAAATACACTAGAATTTTATTGGCCTATTTATACTTGGGAGCATCAACTTTTCGGACTTTTAGATAAATCTTAGGTTTTATATTGGCAATCCTGTCTTATAGATCATTTGAAACCTCTATAAAACATGACAATCTTAAAATTGTGAAGCTGTGAGCATAGTGATATTTAAATCTTGTCACTGAGCCTAGGCTTTAAATACTGACCTGCTGAAATTCTGAAGTCTGAATCCTTCTCATATAGGTAATATATAGAATGTCATGTTTTTTAAAAAGCACTGCCTTATTTACTTTTTACTATTATTTTATTTTTGTAGTTTTACAAGCATATTGAGTACTCATTTCTGCTTCCCTTCATCCCTCCTCCCTACCATTCTGCTCTCTTCCCTTCTTCAGTCCATCCCATTCCCTCCCACCCTTCTGCCTATCTGCTTCTATGGACCCCAGGATTCACTCTGTTTTGTCTACTTTTGTGGAGGTTCAAGCCTCTTGTGACATACAAAATTGCCTTTCTTCAAGCAACCCCACTGATAGGAGCATTTTCCTTCATTCATCTAACTGAGTTTCCAAGATTTCCATTATATGTTTTTATCCCTTATGAGATTCTCTACTGTTTATGGAGGCATATTGGTATGTCAGTCATTATACAGGTATGGTAAGGATAAGTCTCACTGCAGTGAGTTCCTAGATGCCACAGTCCTGCTTAGAATAGAATGTCTGGTCCAATGGTGAACATTCCCATCTTAGGTTTTTACAATATCACTACCTCTAATTTGTTGAGGTTCCCAAAGCTTTAGCATGCAGAGAGATTAGGTTGCCCTGATTTTGTGTAAACCTTGCTTCGTTGTTAGTACACTGCATTATGGTTGGGCTTTGATATCCACTTCATTCTTCTTTTACTGCCCTTGGTTGCAGTCTGTCAGGGTGTTGAGATCCTCCACCTTTATCGTAGAAGATTTCCGGGCTGAGTGTTAAGAGATCCTCAAATCTATGGATATAATAACAGTTATTTAGAGAGCAGTTTGGTGTACTGTCTTTGTACCTATAGGTTCATTGTCTGTTTTTACCTATTGATCTATTTCCTTCCCTTTTTTAGGTTCTTGTTCTAGTTAACAGTAACAGGAATATATTCCAGTCTGACAAGCAGGTCTGAATTCAATCAGAAAGCTGTTAGTTATCTCCTTGATATCCATGCCACTATTACACTTGTAGCCACCTTTTTGCCATGGTGATTTTATTTATAATTTTCAGACGTCAGAAATTGATGAGGCCTGTAATTATTTCTCTCCCCTAGTAGCTTCTACAGTATTCCTTGGTACTGTGTAAGCTACTCATCAAGAAGGAAGTTCTTAGACCAGTTCTAGTTGATATATTTTGCCCATCTTCTGTGATCCTTATGTGTCACAACTTCAGTAATAGTGTCTTACTGACAGTTGGAGAGCCACCAAGAGCAATAGCAAAAGACTATAATGTTTAAGGAACTTTGAATCTTTTCTGGTACACATTTTATCAGAAAGTTTCAAAATCCTGTTACTTCTAGCATATTTTAGCCACTGGCTTCTAAATAGATAAGCTCAGGGCTTTTTTTCCCTCACTCTATGCTCCTCTGCATAGGGGTTGCTCATTATTGTTCCTTTCTTTGAAAGACATGTTTTTATTTTGACATATTAGTAGCATAGGAGGTTTCTTTGGGCTTACATCCCATAATCTTAGGGCTTTTCTATAACTCCCTCTGTCCCTCCTATCTGCCGTCCACTCATTCCCTGCTATATATTTTTCCCAATTATTCCTTCCCTTGCCCTATTTGTCATGGTATCCTAAATCTCTCCTTTAAAATATGCCTTATTTTCTGAAAGAAAAGAAATAAGTATTTTTATTGACAATCTCTGAACAATACTCCTCTTAAACACTTAAATGGAAAAAGTGGGGTTTTATTTTTCATGTTCCATTTTTATGAAAAACAAAAAGCAATGTATAATTCAAAAGGACATAAGTGGAGAGATTAGAATGCCCAAGCAATCAATATTTTGTCTTACTTAAAAAACAATTACACTTGTATGAGATGTGTGTGTTTGTTTTCCAAGCATTGTTAAAACACAACTTTTCTCCTGCTATGATTAGTATTAATTGTCATCTGCCTTTAGAGAAGGAGGTCTCTAACACCTGACAGGAAATTTCTGGATTAAGATTGGCCTCTGGGCATGCCAGGGTATTTTATTGCTTCTATTAATAGATGTGGGAGACTTTGCCCATTAGGAGTGGATTTGCTCTATAACAGGTTGTCCCAGACTATATAACCAAAGGAAGAACAAGTAAGCATAAAATATCCCATGCGTTCATTCTCTCTATATATTTTAACTATGGATGTGATGGTACTAGCTGCTTTAGGTCCAACTTCCCTACAAACTCCAGTTTAGTAACAAGAATAAAGATCTAGCCAAGACAAACA
This sequence comes from Typhlomys cinereus, assembly GCA_023101885.1. Classification (NCBI taxonomy): domain Eukaryota; kingdom Metazoa; phylum Chordata; class Mammalia; order Rodentia; family Platacanthomyidae; genus Typhlomys; species Typhlomys cinereus. The sequence goes on from JALPQD010000020.1 coordinate 5,012,657, forward strand.
AAAAGATTTTGAAATATATAATTCAAATTTTATGTAAATAAGTTGCATGTTGATTCATGATATCTTGGCAAGATAGATATTGTAACTCCTTATGTGTTACTTCCCTACAATGATAGACTGTAACCTGGAATAATGAGAACATTAAATGCTTCACATCATAAGTTTTTTCCTTAAAGATAATCGAGATAAAAAATAACAGGCAAAATATTTTTCAACTGAACTAAGATAAGATTTTTATGAGACATTAGAACTATATTTCCTATGAATTATCTTATGTGATAACACCAATTTTCCAAACATGAATAAAAAGATAATCAGGATATCTGAAACCACAGAGATTAGTTGAAATCAAGATTTTAGTCAGTGGTATGTCAGAGTCAGGTAGAAAGGCTGAACTATACGAAAAAATTTTTAAAATGATGTTTCTAGAAGGTTTAGGCAAAATAAGCATGGGGGCAACAGAACTAAAAATTTAGATTAAGCAGCAGTATAAACAGAAATAAAACAAAACAGAATTAGAAGAAACATAGGGTCTAGCTAGAAAGCATTTGACATCCTGAGATCAAAGTTGGTAATTTCAAGCAACAAACAAAGATAAAAGAAAGCAAATATTGATTTACTCTGGATTTACTCCTTTGGTTTTGTACATGAATGCATAGTACAGGAACCAGGTGATTTTGTCAGTGATGGAGCTATTGCTATGCACTGCTAGATAGATCTTTTGAAGTAAATAGTTTTGCGTTCTATATATTATGGATACTCCAGTTTAGTAACAAGAACAAAGATCTAACCAAGACAAATAAAAGATTTTGAAATATATAATTCAAATTTCATGGAAATAAGTTGCATATTGATTCATGATGTCTTGGCTAGATAGATATTGTAACTCCTTATGTGCTAACCACAGTCCCTTCTGAAGAAACTTGCAAGAACTCCTTTGAGATCATATTGGATATGATTGTTTTTCAACTTAGAATTTCGAACCACAAAACATGTACTTGGAAATTTTAATATTTTCTTGAAAAGCTTCAGTCATTATTCATAGAATTTCTCTGTGTCTGAACCCAAAAATCAAAAGAGAGCAGGTTCATAATTAATGAATTAGATATTTAAAGTACACATACATGCACAGATACTTATTTCAACATCCACTAGAATTATTAGTGTAAGATACCATAAATTAAGGCATTTATTAAATAATCATAAAAATTTCTCTTCTTAAAGCTCCAGACAATATTAGTTCATTTTCTAAATCTTTCTCTGTGTGTGCCAGGAATCATTCAATTAAAACATATGCAATTTTTCTTTTAGCTTGTTCCAGATCACTTTGGTAGTGTAGGATTCAATTTTATGTAAACTCCAGAAAAGAGCAGAGATAATATCATGCAGGAACATGTCCAAGTATAGAATCCACAGTGACATCCAGATCTGCTAAATCAGAAACTCCATTTTTAATGAAGTCTTCCAGTGACTGAATCATATAAATAGCAAACGCTTGTAGAAAACTATACAGAGAACCATCAGTGATTGTGACTTTGGGGTTGATAGCCCACTAGTGCCTCATGGTCTGCTAAGAGTTTGTATGCTTGCTGGTACTTTTTCTTCAATAGGCATAGTCTCTGAGGCCTAAAGACAATGAATTCAATATGTCTAATCTGAATGTAATCTGACAAGTAACACTGTCGACTTAGAATGAGTGTCCCTTTCAGATAATCTCCAGTTGTCTTTCTTCATTAATAGAGGACTTTAACAAAGTTCACTCGTATTAAAAAAAATCACTAAATTATCCCCATATTCACCATTTCTACTAAGATGTAAAAGCAGGGGCCTGGAGAGATTGCTCAAGGGTTAAAAATTTCCTCACAAGCAGAAGGTCCTGACCTGGGATCAGATCCTAGATCCCACTTAAAAATGTCAGGCAGAAATGGAAGGGGCCTGTACTTCTTGCCATGGTAGGCAAAGCCTAGCAGAACAAACCAAAAAGGAGGTAGAAATAATCAGGATGATTATTTGGGTTTCCACAAGGACTCACAGTGCCCTCTGACACACACACACACACACACACACACACACACACACACACACATACATGCACACACACATACATGAATGAATAAATAAATATTAAAAAATTAAAAAAGAACAAGGGGGTTTATTTAAAAAATTGTAAAACCATGCTTGAATCCTAAATTGACCATCATATCTTACTCAGAATATGAGATCTTTAATTATCTGAACTTTTTTTAATGTAGGAGGGAAATAGCAGCAATCACAAAATCAACAAATTTTTTTTCTGCCTGTTTTGTTTAAAGTAGAGAGTTCTGACATATTGGTGGTAAGTTTCAAATTCCAAAATGAAAGTAGATGGTTTTACACAATTTGTGTGAAAAGTCTTTTCTCCTACTATTATGAAAGATAAACATAGTAGAAATACCAAAATCATATGTTAGCAATTTCATAAAAATGATAAAAGAAGCACTTTACAATTCAGGGAAAACAGAAGTTTATTATACACTTTTTTTCATCTCTGAGAGAAAGGATTAGATCAGTATACATATTCCATAACAAATGACATGGCTTGTAATGCTTATTGTTGTGAAAGTGCATAAGAAAGGAATAAAAGGTAAAAAAGTGGTAAGAGAGGGTTGGTCAGTTTATACCAGTTCATACATGGTGATTTCAGTGTCATGTGAGTAGACTGGGAAAGCATGGGTCTTAACACTATTTTCTGCTCCATTGTGCCACACTATTTTCATGCTCTCTGTACTGACATGTCACCTCAGCAGCAAATACTGGTGGTCATTTAAATGTGTGTGAATTGTAGAATGTGGGCTGTACAGGCAATGATTCTGAAGAGTGTCTAATAATTGAAGAGGCGACCACTTTCTCTGGCTCTTGGAATGAGCTGGCTGAATATCAAATGGAAAATTACATTCTGTCATTCTATGTTCCCCATTATTTTCATTTGCTTGGCAGCCTCTTTAAGGACAAAATAAAAACAAATGAAACAAAAATAAAACAAAACTCACAGAATGGAAATGCACAGATATATTTTCTATGTTACCGCCTTTGGCCAAACAAATACAAATAGAACTTTGTTAAATATGTCTACCTTAATAAAAGCTATAAGGGGTTTTTTTTGACAGTTTGGAAAAACTTATTTTGTAACTAAAGTAGTAGAATTGATGAGAAATGAACAAACCTCTGGGAAAATATCTTTACAGATTCTTCTGCAAAAGCTTGAGAATAAAGCATCACAGATTGAGCTAGGCATCCTCCAAAGTCATCCAGCCTAAGAAACTGGTCACTTGTATTTAGGATACCTGGAAGACTCCCTCATCTGCAACTCTGCTGGACTTATGTCAGCATCAGCACAATGAACAGTGAAAACAAAGGCAGTATTCAATGAGAAAATCTTGAAATGTTTATTTAGACATTTACTCCTACATCTTTCTCTTTGATTTATTTATTTTCTAGTATACAATTCAATAATAAACTAAAAACATGCGAAAATCTAACACTTTAACAAAAAGTGGAAAAAAACATTCTATGTTGATACTAAAATCCTGAGCAATTCAAATATTCTTTGGACTGTTCTTCCTGTAACTCCTCCAAGCAATAATCTTCAAATATGAAGAAAGTTAAATGGATTCTATATATAACCACAAATATTGAAGGCTTTAGAGAAATGTAGTTTGCTAACATTGCTCCTATGCACTGGTACTTGATGGGATATTGGGAATTATGAAGGGTTATTTTAGAGACCACAAGGCATGGATGGCAATATTTCTCCTTTATGAAATACTGCTTGTAATGGTTTACACATCATAAGAAAAGCAAGTGGAAACGCTTTTGCTCATGACAATGCAGTAGAGCTCTTGAGGAATATTTTTAAGAGATTTTTCACTGAGCCATGAGAAATAAGCTATATTACCTCCCTGTTGAAAAGATGACAGATAGTGGAATTGGAAGGTTAAATGGTTTGCCCACTGTCTCATGCTAAGTTATTGGCAGAGGAAATGCAGGAGAATAGCCTCTGGTCTTCAGAATCTGTTGCTTAGCTACTGATCCACAATAGCTCCCAATTGACTTGAACTACAGAGTGCTATAGAATTCGAAGATTCTGAAAAGATCATGCCTCCACTGTAATGAAAAGTGGAAAATGCTAGCAGCATATTGTTTTATACACAAGCCATTTTGCCCATCTCATAAATAGATTCTTGTATTAATATATTCAATTGAGTTTGAAGTTTTCCTATTATTATAAATAAATTCCTAAGTGATGTGGTGTTGCAAATAATCACTGGAAAACCTCAGCTTAATTTAAATAATCTCTTGAAATATATGAAGGTAAAATAAATCCCTTAATGTAATATAGGTATTCACTTAACCTTGGATAAAATGAACAAAGATACAGTAGTCGTCAGATAATGCATCCTGTTTTGAATGCCACTCCACAACAATGGAAGATTTAAAAAGCAGAATTAATATGAATTTTTGTATTGACTTATATAAAATGTATTTTTGTTTAAAATATACACTTCTTGTATAATTTGGATTTCATCAGAATAGTATGACCAGATAAAAGCTTTGATTATTACTACCATGCCCTGGCAAAGTATAAAGAGAATTTGAATTAATTAATGACTGTATTTTATTATTTTGCTGTTTATTTTTCAAAAGAAATTAAATGTCTCTATTCTTCTCTGTCTTCTTTGATGAATATGAGCTGGTGACAGAGCAGAGAGTGAAGAGCTCTTCCATTTTTCTGTGGTCACCATGCGCCTGTGAAGGAACGTTTGCACTCTGTGTGCATGACACCTTCGTTTGCCTCTAGGCCCTCCTCCCTTTCCACATGTAGAAATGCACAGATTATGGACAATGTCCTTTAAAATTATAGAATGTGGGTTTTGTGCTCTAAAGTTGAGATGGAGGAGATAGTTTTGCTTTTCTAAGACCTCAATTTCTTTCAATGAGCCACAGTAGCAAGCAGTACATAGGAGATTACATCTGTATGAAATAGTACAATGTATTGTGCTACAGTGTTCATAGTCAGTAATTTAGAGAAGTATGAGTACACAGGGGAATGCTAGAATTTGTAGAGTTAAAATAACTTAAGTATGTCTCAAGTGCGCTCCATCAACATAGAAATTTTAATACACTATTCGGAAGAAAGCCATCAGGGCTGGTGAGATAGCTCAGTGGGTAAAGGTGCCTACATTGACTGAAACTGGTCACTCTGAGTGACTCTGAGTGTAAAGTGGAAACCCTACTTCCTACCCATTTTATCATTACCAAATAGTGTAAATTTATTCTCCTCGTGATAGTTAGATATATGTGTCAACGTGATTGTTGAGATAAAGGTTAGACTGCTGCAAACATTTATAGAGAATTAGTAGCTGAGTTAAGCCTAGAATGAACCTACAGGAGACTGTCAAACCAATGAGTGGCCAGTTACCTTGGCCCTGGTGTTGGTATGAGCTCTCCTGCTAAGCTGGATAAATGACTGTGAACAGGAATCATAAGAGAAAATAAAGTTCCTTGTTCCCTGTAAATTATTTTGTCATGATTTTACCCAAAATCATGCTGGTGAATTGCAACAGTCATCTTGAGATTCACTTATTTCAAAATAGTGACTGTGTTCTTGTTTGTCATGAAAACACTCTGGCTTCAATATGCTGTACATGTTTTTAACAGTTCTCAGAATTTTATGCATTGATATATGCTAGCAGTGATAATTTTCAGTTATGTAATATATCTTCTACTTCTTAATTTTTCTTGGATGAATATGCAAGTTTCATTGTATATCATAAGAATAAACAAATAACTAGAAATAAGGGCCCAGTGTTGCACCTGTATGTGATCCAAAAACATGCATAGAAGAGGAAATAATTCCGTATATTGGAAACCAGAATTTACGATTAAATGGAATAATAGCTGATAACATTTATATGATTTTTTATTTTTACAGAACAAATTGTCTTTTTTATGAATTTATGTAGATTTAGTCAATACAAACATAAAGATGATTTAAATAAAGTATATTTTACATTAGTTGGAGAAGTACTGCCATCAAACTTTAGAAAGGAAAATCATCTGCCAAATAGTTCAGTTTTGAATTTACAGGGAATTTTCACTTACAAACCTTATTAGAAATCTATAAAACATTGATACACATTAATTAGTTTATTATTAACTTTCTAGGTAAGAATTAAACTAATTATTAAATTCAAATCACACATGTGTTTTTGTTAGTATTATAAATTTCATTTCTTTCTTAAACTCACATGAAGCTTATTTTATTCATTTCAAGATGCCTCATATGTTTATTCCTACAGTCAAAGAACCTGCAATAAATGGCATAGTCGATGCAGGTTTTCAAGATTAAATTGGAATTTGTATGCAGCTAAAACCTCATTAAAATTTACCATTGCCTTAATATTTTATCAATTGAAAGGTTAAATTGCAAAGGAAAATGAACTAACTCACCTTTCATTTCCTCTTAACAATGAGAAGCTCTGTAACCTATAATATTTACAAACAAAAACTGACAAGCATGTCCCATGTTATGGAAAAGCAGTTCTTTTTCGGCTGATGAAACTTAGTTTGAAGAAATTGTGGTCTCCCAGATTTCTCCATTAACATTTTTTTCTTCTTCTTTACATGCCTTCTGTGTTTCCCTCTCAAAAATCCTATAATCTTGAGTGTACAACTGGCTAAAGAGAAATAAACTGTTTTTCCTTCTTTTATTCTTTTCAAGTTTAATACATATGTTTTGCTCTGAATCCCAGAAATTCATTCTACTTCCTCCTGTTCCAAACCATCTTCTTCCAATATGTCTCCTATTTTCTTGTCTTTTTCTGTATTTGATCTACTGAGTTTCTTCATGGTTGCCTGTATTGGCATGTGCCTGAACATTTGCTGGAGCATGGATAATACATTAGTGTTACTAGAAAAATTACTTCCCATGGAAGAGGGAAGACTTCTCCAAACTAACACACCTCCACTGAGGTACCATGCAGGGTTAATGCTACACTTGAGAAATTTTTCCCTGACTTTATTTTAAAGTTTATATTGATATAAACATTTTAGGGAAATAAAAACATAATTCATAACTTGTACTTTAAAGATCAAGATAACAAAGTCCAACTCTTGTATAGTTAAGTGTTTTGGATTTACAGTAAGCTATGAGACAGACATCTATTTTACATGTCTTCAGACTTAACAATTATTATATAATCATTAATTTAGTGAGTTTGATAACTTGCTGTAGAAGTTTACTAACTTTTCATTGCTTTCTTAATTTTACTTTACCTATTTATTCAGAGAATGTGTTAATAATAAAAGGTTGTGAAATGTTGATAAAGAAAGTTACAAATCCTTTAAGTGAGTTTTCAAAGATAATGTTTATGAATATCCTAAACTGTGTCTTCTACTGACCACACTGACCCAGAAAATTTGAAATAGCTGATACTAGATGAAACAGTTGTGAAATTTAGGCATATCTTCATGTATGAAAGATTGTAGATACCTGAACTAGTTAAATAAATCTGTTCAAGTAACAGCAACTATTTCCTGAATGAGCTGAATATTTCTTTCCTTTCACAGACAGCTCTCTCCAAAATGTCCCCATTCATTCCTGGAACAAACACAGTTAATTACTGCTAGAGAATAAGCCAGGCCAGAACCATCACTCCGAATTGTTGTCACGTCACTTTCTGGATATTGTCACTCCAATTTTCAGCAATCTAAAATCTGTTGCAATGAAATTTCTATACTGATATTACAGCAACTCGTTTGTTTCTAAAACAAAACAATAACAAAAATAATTCACCTTCCAGCATTATTCCTAAGGCAATGAATTATATAATGATGAGAGGTGTAAGTCTTCATGGGAAACATTATTGCAAGTTTCTTTTCTTTTTTTATACACCACAGGGTACTAGCCTCTCTGAGAATCATATCTGAGTATACTGCATCATCAACCCAGGTGAAGCAATGCAAGGTGTACTGTGTTGTACATGTTCATTACCAATGTGAAAACATAAGTACTTTTGGAGTTTATCCTGTAGTTAGTGAACATAAAAACTTACTTATTTATTGCCCATTGGTGTTTTCCTGGAAATTCCAATAAATTATATCTACCTACCTCAACAGCATAACTATTTAGACAGTTTTATCACTTTCATTTTAATTTCTATGAATCTTATCTCTTTTTATCCTAATTATGTTGGCTAAAAATTGTGCTGCTGGGGCTGGAGAGGTGGCTCAGGGGTTAAGCCTCTGCCTTGCAGGCGGAGGGTCCTGAGTTCGGATCCTAGACCCCATGTATAGACACCGGGTGGAAGCAGGGGCGGCCTGCATTTCTGGTCCTGGTAGGGCGGAGCCTGTGAATCCCGGGACAGAGTAAACAAGGAGGAGGTGGAGGCGTCCATGGTGGTTCCCGAATTCGCCCGTGGTTCTACACACACACGCACACACACACACACACACACACACATGTACAATTGAATAAATAATAAGAATTTTTTTAAAAAATTGTGCTGCTTTGTTGAATAAGAGTGTTGAGATGGGGTATATCTCATGTTTTCATATGTAAGAACCATATAATATTTCGCCAATAAACAGGATAATAGGTGAATATGTATGCTGTTAAGTCAACAGAGAAGTCTAAAAGAATAATTTAAAAAACAAATAATACAAAACAAATGATGTATATATCTTATTACTTACTCAATTAGCATACAAAATAATGTGATTCATTACTTCCTTTTCACAGATATATGTTATTATAGTTCTTGTTCTTGTTCTACCACCATTTCTTTCCCTATCAACGTTGCAACCTCTTTCTAGTCCCCTGATTCTCCCCCAATATTCTCTTTTTCACTTCCTACTTCTCCTACCAGTATTTCCTTCCCTCTTAATGTGCCTTTTTTCCTTCCATGACATTAAGACAGAGAGAGACAGAGGCGAGAGAGAGAGAGAGAGAGAGAGAGAGAGAGAGAGAGAGAGAGAGAGAGAGAGAAATTTAAATCCAAATGGCACACACGAAAGAAAACATAATTATTTGTCTTTTCCTTTCTGGTTTATTTTGTTTAATGCAAAGCCAGTTTTCCAATAAATATCATTATTTCACTCTTAGTTATGTATAAATGAAACTCCATTTGTCATCCATTCTGTTAATCAAAACCTAGATTGGTTCCATAAGTCTGCTGAAGAGAATTGCAATAAAGAAATATGGATGTGCAGGTACCCCTATGTCATGACTTGTATCAACAAGTAGCATATGGCTGTTTTACTTTTAACTTTTTTGAAAACTATGTGCACTGATTTTCAGGTCAATGGCATCCATTCATCACCACCTGCAGCAAAGAGTCTTCTTTCTCCATATCACTGACAATGTTTATCATTTTTTTATTTTCTTACCGATAGCAATGTTGCTTCAATTTCAATTTCTGTAATGACAAAGATGTTGAAGAATTTTCTGAATGCTTACTGGTCATTGTGTTCCTTCATTTGATAGATGTCTTTAAGCTCCTAAGAGTATGAATTATGTAGCTGGCTGCAAGTCCCATGGAATGATCCCTGGCAATAGCGTAGTGAATCACTTCATTGTCCTGTAATACTTTTATGTGCTTGAAAATTAAAGATTATGGAATATATATTATGTATTTTACATTTAAGAAAAGTTCATGTATTTAAGATGTATAGTTACAAGTTTTTTAAGAAAATGTTCACATTAGCTTAGAGAGATGGTTCAGGGGTTAAAGATTCTGTCTCTAAAACAGTAGGTCCTGAGTTCAGATTCCAAGTCCCACATAAAAGTGGGGCGAGCCTAAGAAATACAAAAGGGAAGTTAAGATGATTCCTGAAGTGATCTTGGGGTCTCCACAGAAACACACAGAGCCTTTTGATACATACATACACACACACACACACACACACACACACACACACACACACACTCCACACTCAAAATAAATTTGTAAAAAAAAAGCTCACATTGAAATATATGTTTACTCCATGCTGTTTCAAGACTCAAAAAATACATTTCCTGAAGACTTAATCATGATGACAAATCCCACCTGTTTTCCACAATCTTGGATTAGTGGCCGTGTATGAGCTAAACAAATATTCACTTTATTCAAGTTATTCTTACCAGGCATCCTCTTACATGAGTAGACATTAGAGGTTACATACAGTGATGAAAAGTGAATAAAGATGGAATAAAAAGTCACAATATATCATATAAGATAGGTAGCATATGGCTATAATAGAATGGACGGTGCAAAGCTGTGGAGTTGTATTTGATGGTAAAAATTAAACAAAAATTTCAATTTTTTTTCTGATGAGCACAGCTCCTGAAAATTTTAGTTTTGACTTGACTTGTCTTTACAGAAAAATCACAGAGGATATAGCATTTAATAGAAAAGCATTGTTTCCTAAAATGTTTTAAACTGACATTATTAATTCATGGCCTAAGAACCACATTATTCATCTCATTTAGCAGGACAATGTCAATTGATCTTCTTCCTTAGTGTGGAGTAGTGACAAAAGTGTTAATATTTAACATCATTTTCAGATTTCCAGTTCTCTTGCCTTGTGACTGGATGGTGAATTATTCAACTGGTTTATGTAAGCTGACAGCTTCTTATTTTAAAAAAGATCCAGTTGTACATTTGTCTATAATGTTCAAAAGTAATCTCTCTACAGTATAAGAAACAACTCTACTAAGCTTGTTCTACATCATGATATATGTTTAGGGAAAAAAAGATCTAATAATACGTAACTCATCAATCTTATAGAATCCCATCTTTACATATCATCTACTCACTATTCTTTATTTTATTGAATCCTAATCTTGTGCATATGACAAAAATTATTGTTCTTTCTTTACTGTGTTATATTAGTGATCCTCTGTTTTTAATTTTACATTCCTCCACTTTTTTCTATCTCTGTACAATGTTAGGAAAATTATTTTTGTGCTGCTAAGGGCAAAAATATGCACATGCAAAGCCTGATACATATGTGAATATTTGCTGAGATCACATCTAACTGTCCACTGTTCAACACTGAGTGCAGGGTCAGAACAGAATGTAACACACTCATAGCTGTGTCACCATTGCTCTCTGCTTGTGCCTCAATCTTGGATTAGAATTAGACTCATGCAGGCATTAATCATGCAGCAATCATAGAACACAGGCAACCACCCAATCCAGTGCTCAATCAATACTGCTGCACAGTTAATACCACTTGCTCCCTAATGATTTTCTTTCAAATGTCTGAAACTTCTTTCTAATGCTTCATTAACCTCTCTATATCACACTAATGTCATGTGAAGAAATTGTATGTCTCAGACTACATATGATTTGACCAAAAAGAACCCAAGACTGTCATAAATAAATGACAATAATAAATCAAAAACAAAAATTTTCAAATTCTGCTATATTATGATTGTGCATTCTCTTCAAATTGATAACATCCATTTTCCATCGAATCCCATTTAAAATATTTATTCATTCAACAAATCAAATATGAAATAAAATTGTAACTATACGGGAAAATATATATGCATATGTATTTATCTTTGAAGTGCTAGTTTAAGTGATTTTCTTTGATATATTCTTTATTTTCTAAATTTTTAATGAGCTTATTTATTTCAAAGCCTGGAATTAAAATGTAAAATCAAGTTGCGTTTACTGAAAAATAGCTTCTGTTCTTGATAGTATAAGCTTAATTTTTGGCATTCAGTACTTGCCAATTTATATGACTACTCATTGATGATGCCGTATTCCATGGCAATACATGATTATTATGCAAAATATATGAATAAGTGTACTAGGCATAAAAACTTGAATAATACCTTAGCTAGTTCACTGTACAAGTATTGTAGTACTGCACACAAACACAACAATGTTTGATATATTTCACAGTACTATGAGCAAAGAATTTTAATGCTTCCTTCTTACATGAAAGCTGTTAGAACTGGGAGTACTGTCCAAGCACAGTTGTACATCTACAGTGGAAACACAGTCTAGCAATGAAAACATATTATCTTGAAAATGTTCTAAATTTAATATTTATGTTAATCTTTGGTTATAGAAATTATGCTTCACAGTGGGAAAAGAAATGATGGAGACAACTAATATGTATTTAAATGACAAAGATGTTCATGTAAGAGATGTTATTCTGCGATGGTGCAATTAAGCTAATGCTGACATAAGAAGTCTGTGTGGTAAAGAGAAGAATCTTGCCAATAAGCTTTTACACAAATGGGACTCTATGTTTTGGATTGTGGCCTTTCTAAGAGTGAAGTCCTTACCAGGCAAGTTAATCAGAGTGATGTACAGACGCAGAACTGAAGGGACATTAGAAAGGGGATTTGAGGCACTTCTACTGAAAAAAAAAAAAAAAGCCAATGTGAAGGTCATATTAGAAGCAATGAGGATGAAATTGATCCACACAGAACATATAAGAAATTCTGCAAAGTGTCCACTACCAATTGAACTGCATTGGGATATTTACAGAAATATAGATAAATTGATCCATGTATACTGCATTACATTTGCATGCACACACAAATATGTAGTATATTTTTAGATGACTTCTGCAATATGGTGTGAAAATATCCTAAATCCATTATATTCAGGTATGGAACTCTGAAAAACAAAAAAAGTATAAAAATTTTAAAGCAGAAAATCAGAGTATAGAAAATTCTGAATGAAATAAGGCAGATGCTGGGAATGAGACTGGGAAGTAAGAGATCAAAGATAAAAATTCAATGTAATAAAAAAATAAAATCTGAAGGAAGAAACAATTTTGTGATCATGTAGATCACATGTAGCAAAACCCATCACATAATTTCATTATCAATAATTTTCATATCTTACTGAAAGAGCACAATATACAATAGAGGTTGTAGAAATAATTTTCCTCAAGGTGAGCTCAAACTATTTCTGCTATGAATTTTGTTCAAATAAACAGGTATAGCAAGTTAATGGATATTGAATGCATTGCCAGCTGTTCTCCATGTGAACACAGTTATCACAGATTAAGTAGTCAATAGTATAAATGTGGTATTTGTGTAATAAAGGCCTCCCTAGCTTCAAGTAGGAATCCAGACAACAGAAATTTCTTCCAGTTTGTAATCATGCAAAGTAATTGTGTGAATGGGAATAGTCTCTTTGTGCTATATGAGTTTTAAATATATATCTTGCACAATGACTAATGTTTTGATGACCCCCCCCCAGGGTCTAGCATGGATCACAGGCAGTAGGATCAACAGAGGCAAGGGATTAAGAGTCATAATAATAGCATTCCCTAGAGCTCTTTTGTGTGTTCCCCTTTAGTATAGGAACACTATTGTGGCTGTTAATCCCTTGCCTCTAAGGACACTAGTGCATGTGATCCATACTAGACTTTGGGGGTTCAATGATATTAGGACCCAGAGGGAAGTTTGACAGACACACTAAAGGATGCTCCAGGAATGGGTGGGGGGCACTGGGAGAAGGGGAGGGAAAGGGGAAAGGAAAGGGAAAGGCGGAGAGGGAGCAGGTAGGGGGTCCAAAGAGGGGAGGAGGGAGGAAAGGGAATGGGCTACTTATCAACTTTGTATGAATGGAAAAGATAAAAGTAAAAAAAATGAAAAAAAGAGAGTCATAATAGTGTTCCCATACTAACGGGGAACGGGGGAAGGGGGAAAGGGACTATGCAACTGAGTCCTTACACCTCACTGGAGTGGAGGATTCAGAGGGAAGTTTAGCGTTCACACAAAAGGATGATCCAGGGGATGGGAGGGGGGAAAGGGTAGGCACTGGGAGAGGGGAAGGGAGGGAAGTGAAAGGAAGAGGAAGAGGGGGACTAGAGAGGGATGGAGAGAGGGAGAGGACCAGGGTACCTATTAAGCTTAAATGATTGGGGAAAAATAATTAAAAAATATATATCTTCTCATTTTTGTTTTATTATACCCTTAATTATGAATCTATACTACAATGAAATTGATAAATATGTCATAGTAGTAATGATAATAGAAAATCTGAAAGTAAACTTTGTTTCTCAGGGACAAGCCAATTAATTTTTCTTCAGAAGTTTAATTTGTGATACAGACTATCTTTCAATACATAGGGAATTCAGCACAGAGTTCTACCAGACATTTAAAGAACAACTAATACCATATTCCTTAAATTATTTCATAAAATAGAGAAGGAACCCTTCCAAATTCTTTTGACAATGCTAATATCATATGAATCTCCAAACCTAATATGCACTTAAAAAAGTAAACTATTGGCCAATCTCTTTGATGAACGCAGATGCAAAGATTCTCAACAAAATCTTAGCAAGGCAGATTCAAAAACATATCAAAAGGATCATTCACTGTGATCAAGCAGGTTTTGACTCAGTCACAAAAGGTTGGTTCAACATACACAAATCAATAAATATAATCTATCATATAAACCAATCCAAAGTCCAAGACCACATGATACTCTCAATAGATGTAGAAAAAGCTTTGACAAGATCCAACATTTTTATGATCAAAACCCTAGAGATAGTTGGAATGGAAAGAACTTATATCAACATAATAAAACCTGTATACAACATGTCAACAGCAAGGATTATAAGCAATGGGGAAAAACTTGTAGCATTCCTGCTTCAATCAGGAACTAGACAAGGCCATCCGCTCTCACCACTTCTATTCAATATTGTACTGAAGTCTTAGCTAGAGCCATAAGACAAGAGAGGGAGATAAAAGGGATACAAATGGGAAAAGAAGAAATCGAGATAGTTCTATTTACAGATGACATGATCCTATACCTGAATGATCCTAAAAACTCCATTAGGAAACTTTTAGAGCTAATACATAAGTTCAGCAGAGTGGCAGGTTACTAAATAAACATGCAAAAATTAGTGGCCTTCCTATAAACCAAGGATGAAAAAAGTGAAAAAAAGTCATGATAGAAAAAAATCCTGTTTACTATAGACCCCTAAGAAAATGAACCTAACCAATGTAAATGAACCTAATGTAAATCTAACCAAAGAGAGACCTTTATAATGAAAATTTAAAACCCTCGAGAAAGAAATTCCGATGTTCCTGGATTGGCAGAATCATCACAAAAATGACCATCCTACCAAAAGCAATATACAGATTCAATGCTATACCAATGAATATCCCCAGAAATTCTTTAAAAAATTGACCAAACAATCTCAAAATTCATATGGAAGCACAAACAGGCCAAGATAGCAAAAACAATGCTGAGTAACAAAAGCACTGTTGGAGATATCACCATACCAAACTTTAAACTATACCACAAATCCATAGTAATAGAAACTTTTGGAGTCTGGTACTGGCTCCAGAATAGAAAATTTAAATAATAGATAATTGAGGCTTCAACCCTCAATGAATAAGGGTTGAAGACCCAAATATAAGCCCACACAATTATAGCCATTTGATCTTTGACAAAAAGGTCCAAACACTCAATTGCATTTGAATGTTTTATTTGTATTTCAACACTGTGGGATGTTGCTTTGGTTTCTTCAAGGTAAAAGTTTTGCCAGCATTTTATCCTCTGAGCATTTTTTACTTTTTCCTTGTCTTTCTTATGATGTATTTTTAGTTTCCAGAATACTGGTGAGACCAAGGTCTGCAGATCAGCTTTCTTTTATTTTAGCCATTCACACTACATGCAAATTTCACTTGCTTTTTGGTCTGCATTTTCAATTTTCATTTACTGCTCAATGTTCAATCCAAGATTAGAACTGAACACAACTTCAGGCTTTGCATTTCCAACCTGAGCTGACTGACAGATGGAGAAATCAATCTTTGGTTAAATTGACAGAAATGCTGTGTTGGCCACTAAACATACTGTACTTCTGTTATTCACAGAATGATCTGCGTATGAACCAAATAAATTCAATTGGTTTTATTTATTCTTTATACAGCAACTCATATTTAATATAGAATAATGAAAGAAATATACAGAATGCACTTGGCATCCTTATATTGTTTGTTATACTATAATTTGAAAGCTATTCATACATAAAAACATGCAAGGTAAGGACTAAAACTATTAAAAATCAGTAACTATAAGCAAATATATAGAACTTAGGTTACCCAGTGTTTTTTTTCAGGGAAGAATATGTTATCAGCAACAGTACTTAGAATTGCTAATACTGTTGTTCCTGCACTGCTCTTGGCTGCATCTTGATTGAGTGTTTAGGTCATCTCCTAACCAAAGATGAGAGGCTGTTTAAATGAAGGTCTTAATATAAAAAGAGGCTTGAAGGTAGATGCAAGAATAGGAATAGAACATCATTTATAATCCTTCCTGGTTATAATGGGTGTTACAGAGATTTCCCTTTGAGTACATCATTAAGTGGTTTTAGAACTAGGATCCACTTATAAAGGAGAACGTACAGCATCTAACTTTCTGTGCCTGGGACATTTCATTCAGAATAATTTCTTCTAATTCCATCCATTTACTGGAATATTTCATTAATTCATTTTTTTGATGGTTGAGTAGTATTCCATTGAACGAATATACCTCATTTTCTTTATTCATTCATCAACTGTTGGCCATTTGGATTGATTCCATAACATTGCTATTGTAAACAGTGTTGCAATAAACATGGATATACTCATGTCACAGTAATGAATTGATGCATTTTTTGGGATTATTCCCAGTAGTGCTATAGCAGAGTCATATGGCATTTCAGTCTTTAACTTTTTTAGAAATCGTCACTAATTGCCAGAGTTGTTGTACTATACTGCATTTTCACCAGCAATGTATGAGATCCTCTCCAGTATTTGATGTTTGTATTTTGGATTTTGTTGTTATTTATGCTGTTTGACCAGGATGAGATGATATCTCAGCGTAGTTTTGATTTGCATTTCCCTGATAGTTAGGGATGTGGAACATTTTTAAGTTATTTATTAGATGTTTTAATTTTGTCCCTGGAAAAGTTTCTTTTGAATTCTGTGGACCATTTTCTAATTGGGCTATTTATCTCAAAAACCAACTGTAATCCAAAACGTAAAAAAAAACCTTCAATATTACTCCAACCAGACCAGTCAAATCTCTCCCCATCCTAAAGCTCAGGGAACCTTGCATAAGAGGGGGTGACAATATTCTAACAGCCTAAAGATGGGGAGAACCACTGATGGACAAGATATTCTACTCAAACTTGCAGCAGTCAAGATATTGTTATAATGTGATTTGACCTTACCTAACTTGTACAATAGCTGGAATGTCCACAAATCCTCAAAGTCTAGCACTGATCTCTGAGTAGAATGCTTCAGGCAGCAGGATCCTTAGAGGCAAAGGGTTAGATGGATATAATGGCATTCCCAATTAGTGGGAAGCCCAAGAAAGGGCCCCAAGGTATGCCACTGAGTCTTGAACCCTCATTAGTGTAGACAACTCAGAAGGAAATTCAGAACCTATATAAACAGATGTTCTGGAGGGGGGAGGGAGCAAGTAGGAAACACCAAGAAAGGAGGAGTGAGGAAAGAGGGGAGAGAAAGGGAAGAAGAGAGAGTGGCATGGGAAGGTAACAGGGAAGAAGGAAGGGGAAGAAGATGGAGAGAGGGACCAAGGTACCTACCCACGTGCTTGGATAACTAGGTAAAAGATAATAAAAAAATTAAAAAAATAGCTAATATATGCATGCCTATTTTAGAAAAAAAATTGGTTCTTAAATTCTGTAAAGAAAAGTCATTCATATATTGGCAGCCAGTGTAGACTGTGCTCATCTTTCCTCCGCTGTAAGTTGCATAGACAGAGAAGACTGTCTTAAACTGGGGACTCGAAAATGGAAGCATTCAAATCCGTAAGGCAAACAAGGGTTGATATAGAATTGGCTGATGGCAAGATTCTGTAAAAAGATTCTTTCTTAGACTACTAAAGAGAAAAAATGAACTCGTGTTGGTGTGGGTACTAATGAATAGAAATAATGCATATATCAGTATTAACTTTATCACTTTTTCATTGAGTTGGCTTAATACCTCCACAAAACTCTGGACAGAATCCTTAGGTCTTTACTTTCTTTATACAGAATGAATGACACTCTCAATTATATTAAATTTCTTAATGTAATACATTTCAGTCATTACTAAGACTTTTCAGAACTATAAAAATGATGCTTACACTGATTGGCAAGCAAAATTCTGCTATCGATACTTTAAAAATAAGAGGTTAGTCTGATTTTTTATACATTTTTATTATTATTTCTGCTCATACAAACTTAATAGGTACACCAGTTCCCTCCCTCCCTCCTCTTCCCCCCAAACCCCATGCTCCCCCTCCCCTCACCTCCCTCCCCATCCCTCAGTGCCTCCCCCCCAATTCCCAGAGAGTCCTTTATTGTGTATGCCTAACTCTCCTCTGGGTCCTCCTCTCCGATGATGTACAAGGACCCAGTGGCATTTCCCTGAACCTTTTCTCGTGTTCCTCTTAAGCATAGGAACACTACCGTGGCTGTCAATCCCTTGCCTCCAAGGATCTTGGTGCTTTTAGCTGATGCTAGACTTTGTGAGGTCAATAGTGTGTTGGACATTGCGCAGGGCATGCAATGTCCAATTATGATTGCTTCGGCTCTAACTTGTGTGGAGTATCTTGCAAATCATTGCTCCTCCCATCCTTTTGCTCTTACAATCTGAAAATCAACAAACCACAGTCCAGAACTTCAGAGACTCTATATCAACCACATAGAACTAGGCCAGTCTAATCTCGTCTGATTTTTTAGAAAATGTCATTAAATTTGGAATATGCCTGTTATTAAATTTCTTTAACTTCAATACCATGCCCTTAAACACACACACACACACACACACACACACACACACACACACACACATATGTATACTTATTTATGTTTATATTTAACAAGTATGCATTCTCACTCAGGGATAAAGAAATAGAAAATTAAATTTAATCCTTCTACCATTTTCATTTTCTTTCCCCAACTGTCTCCATTTCAATGACATTCCCTCTGGCTCCCTAATTTGCTTTCCTATTCTAAGATTTCAGTGATTTCCCTTTGGATACCCATCATATGGAGATTGGGTTGCTATCTGTGACTCCTTATTGTTTGGTTTTGCTTTGTTTCCTTGGGTGAACTCTAGATGGTTACAATGACAGTGTACACTATCTACTGCAACATTTTTATCTGGTAATTTGACAACATCTATAATATCTAACTTTTTCCCAAGCATTTTGCCTTGTCATTATCATTCAAAAACATTTCTCCTTATTAAAACTCTTCTAATTCTCAGCCTTCCCAGAGACTTTCAAGAAATACCCTTAATTTTTTTGTTTAAACAAAGAAAATGTACAAATTTGATGCGAATGTACAATGAAAGTAAAAATCATGAAGATATTAGAATTCAAAATAAGATAGCATGAAGGAGACGTGATCATTAATCATAATATATCAGTTTTCTGAAGAATAAACAGAGTATTCTATCTATCTACACACACACACATACACACATACACACACACACACACACACACACACACACACACACGTATATACATTTTTCTTTCTTTCTTTTTTCCCAATAATACAAGCTTAATAGATACCTTGGTCCCCTCCCTCCCTCCAACCCTTCCCAAACCACCTTTTATGTACATTTTCAATCAATTATAGTGTCTTTCTTGTTTTTGCCTTCATTGCTTCTTTGGAGAAATATCATCTTTGTTCTTTACATATTGATTAATTGTTTTCTTTTTAAATTTTTGGAACTTCAGTTTTACTTGCTTGCAAAGTATATTCCTAAGCACATATGTCCATGTACATTGTATAATATTTATTTCTCTTAAATTCCTTCCAAATATTTTATATATAATTTTAACACTTTCATGTGATAAATATCCAAAATTTCATTCTTACTTGACCCAATAGGTTTTCATTATTATTTATATATATTTTAATTAATTTATTATTATTATTATTATTTATTCAATTGTGCATGTGCGTGTGTGTGTGTGTGTGTGTGTGTGTGTGTGTGTATGTGTAGAACCACGGGCAAATTCGGGAACCACCATGAACCAACTCCATTTCTTCCTCGTTTACTCTGCCCCAGGATTCACAGGCTATGCCCTACCAGAAACGCAGGCCACCCACCTTCTGCCCGGTATCTATACCTGGGATTTAGGATCCCAGCTCAGGACCTTCTGCCTGCAAGGCGGAGACTTAACCCCTGAGCCACCTCTCCAGCCCCTTCATTATTATTTTATTAGACATTTCATATACAAACAAAATGAATGTTTGCCTTTAGCCCCTCCCCATCTCCACAACTCTAATCCTCTCCTACCCTCACTTGCCTTCCCTTCTCTAGCCATGTCCCTTCTGCCATCCTGTCCCTCTGGATGTATGCATCATAGAATTGATGCTTTTTTTTCTTATTTCCTTGCTTGCTTTGTCATGATGGATCAGACACAGGATCTGATGCATGACAGGAGAGTGATTGAGCTATTGTCTCAGTCATTATCATGCGCTTCTTAATTTATAATGAATATCCATATCAGTTATGTTTATTGTTATCTTCCAAATTATTTTTGGTATTGATATGACACAATTATTTTATAATGTATAATAAAATAATTATAATATATGATAAAAATATATATTTTTTATCTACTTGATAGGGAAAATTTTCTTCTACTAGGCTGAGGATTATCATCTCTTTTCTATTTTACTTTTGATTACATAAAACTCAAAGCAACCCCTGCTTACCCCCAAACCCCAGATAACCCACTAGTCCCAGCTCCTCCCAACAGCCAGTCAGAGAAGTTGCTCCCCCAGGCAGGAGAGGACCCCTGTGCCACTCCCCAGCTCCACAGGTTAATTGTGCCCGTGAGGAGCACCTCTCCCCTTTCCCTACTCACCCGGGATGCCCGCAGTCCAGCCAGGACACATGGCGCCCTAGGTAAGCACCCCCTGTTTACCCCCAAGCCCGTGGTAACCCACCAGTCCCAGCTCCTCCCACCAGGTAGTCAGAGCAGCCACTGCTCCTGGCCGGCGAGGACCCCCTGGCCTATTCCCAAGTTTCCCAAATTAATTGCCCAGCGACCAGCACCTCTACCCTTCACCCACCAACCAGGGACACAAGCAGTCCCACAAGGACACACTGCATTCCCGGAAAGCATCCCCTGCTAGCCCTCAAGCCTCAGGTAACCCACTAGTCCCAGCTCCTCCCTCCAGCCAGTCAGAGCAAACGCTGTTCCAAGCCAACTAATTCAGTTCAGGCTCATACGACCACTCTGGTGAGCCGTTTGGAGATTCTTAAAGAAATTAAAGATTGAAATGCCATATGACCCTGCTATTCCACTTTTGGGAATAACCCCACATACAGCAAAAATTCACCTTGATAGCACAAGCACGACCATGTTCATAGCAGCACTGTTTACAATAGCATAGTTATGGAATCAACCCAAATGTCCAACAGTTGACAAGTGGATAAGGAAACTGTTGTACATCTATACAATGGAGTACTACTCAGCCATCAAAAATGATGAATTACTGGAATTTGCCGGGAAATGGATGTTATTAGAAACAATTATATTGATTGAAGTATCCCAGATCCAGAAAATTAAGCGCTGTATATACTCCCTAATAGGTGGCTCTTAGTACCAAACCCACCCAGCCCACCTAGAGACACTCAAAGATAAATCTCTGTAATACCTACAGAAATTGCAAGGATTATGAACAGGAGGGATGGGGTAGGAGAGCCACACCAGAAACAAGGAGAGAGGGGACCATGTTGCAACAGAGAAAATAGGCCTCCATCAAGGACTGCAAGTAAGTAATGAGACATCTGGTTAAATTCACAGACTTTCCTTCCTGACCATTTACAACTGAGGGGATATGATCTCATCAGAAGGGGATGGCATATAGTCTGGCAGATAAAAAGTAACCCCTCCCTCACTGTGGTTTCCTACTTTTATTACATCTACCTTTGAATATACTCTTATAACAACACTCTAGTTAAACAGCTTTTTATCTTTGGCCAGGAGGTGACATCCAATACCCATCAGGATGGAGTGAAGGGCATTGCAGGAGCAGCAAAACTGCGAAAGAAAATCAACAAACCATAATCCAGAATTTCAGAGACTCTATATCAACCACCTAAAACTAGGCCAGCCTAATCTCTCCCCATCCTGAAGCTCAGGGACATTTGCAGAAGAGGGGGTGGTAAGATTGTAAGAGCACAAGGATGGGAGGAGCAATGATATGCGAGATACTCCACACAGGTTAGGGCCAAGCAATCATAATTGGACTTTGCATGCCCTGCGCAATGTCCAACATACTATTGACCTCACAAAGTATAGCTTTTGCTAAAGGCACCAAGATCCTTGGAGGCAAGGGATTGACAGCCACAGTAGTGTTCCTATGCTTAAGGGGAACACAGGAAAGGGTTCAGGGAAATGCCACTGGGTCCTTGTACATCATCGGAGAGGAGGGCCCAGAGGAGAGTCTGGCATGAATATTAAAGGATTTTCCGGGGATTGGGAGGGAGGCACTGGGGAATGGGGAGAGAGGGGTGAGGAGAGGGGGAGCAAGTGGGTCAGCGGGAGGAGGAGGGAGGGAAGGAACTGGTGTACCTATTAAGTTTGTATGAGTGGAAATACTAATAAAAATGTTAATAAACACAAAGAAATTGAAAGAATGTCTTAAGAGATAAAACGACAATGCCTAAGTCAAAGTGCAATCCATGAGAAACAAAACCCAAGAAAACAAATCTCCCACTGAAGGTACTGATCCCATAATGATAGACTCCAACCAGAACAAATCCACGAAAAATAGCCAAGAAAGCCTGACCCAAGATAACAACTTTCAAAACATGATCATTACCATGATCAATATTATGAAAGAGGAAATCCAGGAGGAGTTAAATAAGTGCATCAACCACTTTGAAGAGGAACACAACAGACACTTGGAGGAGTTGAGAAAAACAGTTCAAGAAACAAAAACAAGCATAGAGCAGTTAAAACATATTCAAGCAGAGTTTAAAACTGAACTAAAAGACAGGTTATCCATAACCCAGAACTCAACAGAGTCTTATCAACAGAACTAATGAAGCAGAAAATAGAATTTCAGACCTTGAAGACAAAGCGAGAGTATTGAATGAGCAGAAATGTCAACACAGGCTGATATACCCTGCAAAACTGTCCGTCATGATTGAGGGAGAAAGAAAAATTTTCCAGCACAAAGACAACTTGAAGGGATACACGTCCACCAAACCAGGCCTTCAAAAAATGATATAAATGGTCCTCAAGCTTGAAGAAAAAAACAAGCATGTCTAGGAGGACAGAAGGTAAGTATAATACCACCAAAACCTAAATGCAAAACAATACAGTTACAAAAGCACTAAACGTAATAAATGTCTGGAATTAAAAATAATTTCTCCACTGGAACATTAAATGTTAATGGAATTAACTCACCAATCAAGAGACTTAGATTAGAAACTTGCATTAAAAATCACAACCCATCTGACCACAAAAGATAGGCACATCCTCAAAAATAAAAGGCTGGTCTAAAATTCTGCAAGCTAATGGAACCAGGAATCATGCAAGAGGAGCAATTAAGGTCTCGGACAAAGTGGACTTCAAACCAAAAAAAATCTTAAGAGACACAGATGGATACTACATTTTAGTCACAGGTACAATTCACCAGGAAGACTTCACAATACTGAACATATATGCACCCAATATGGATCCCCCACATTCATTAAGCAAACCCTGCAACGTCTAAAGCGAGAAATCAACCCCAAAACAATAATTCTTGGGGATTTCAACACCACTCTCTCAATATGGAATAGATCAACAGGCCAAAAGCTTAACGGAGACACTTGGAACTTAATCAAACCCTTAAAGAAATGAACCTTACAGATCTCTATCACACTTTTCAGCCACGCACCAAAGAATACACATTTTTCTCAGCAGCACATGGAACTTTCCCCAACATAGATCATATAGTGGTTCACAAAACGAATCTCCACATGTACAGGAAACTTGAAATTAGAGCCTGTACCCTATCAGACCATCATGGTCTAAAGCCTGACATCTGCAATGCAACAAAAAACAGAAAATACACTAACTCCTGGAAACTTAACACTATGATGCTGAGTGAGAGTTTGATTCAGGAAGAAATTAAAAAGGAAATTCAATATTTCCTGAACGCGAACGATAATAAAAATACAAATTACCAAAATTGTTGGGACACAATGAAAGCTGTCCTAAGAGGTAAGTTCATAGCTCTTAATGCCTACATCAAAAAAATGGAAACATCAGAAATAAATAACCTAACAATGCAGATTAAAGCTTTAGAGACACTAGAGCAATCCAATGCCAAAAGCAGTAGAAGAGAGAAGATTAGCAAAATAAGGGGAGAAATATCCGAAATCAAGATTAGGAAAACTATACAGAAAATCAACTAGTCAAAAAGCTGGTTCTTTGAAAAAATCAATAAGATTGATACACCCCTAGCTAAATTAACCAAAAGCAAGAGAGAGAAAACACAAATTAACAAAATTAGAAACAAAAATGGAGTTATCACTATGGATACCCAAGAAATCCAGAGAATAATAACGTCATATTACAAAAACTTATACTCTGTGAAATTTGACACCACAAAAAATGGATGAATTCCTAAGTAAACACAACTTACCTAAATTGAATCAGGAATTATTATGAATTATTTAAATAGTCCTATAACATATGAGGAAATCGAGGAAGTAATCTTGAATCTTCCCACCAAAAAATGTCCTGGACCAGATGGATTCAGCACAGAGTTCTACCAGACATTTAAGGAGCTAATAACACCAATACTCCTTAAACTGTTCCATCAAATAGCAAAGAAAGAAACACTACCAAATTCCTTCTATGAAGCTAATATCGTTTTAATCCCAAAACCTAATAAAGATACACTTAAAAAAAGAAAACTATAGGCCAATCTCTCTGATGAACACAGATGCAAAGATTCTCAACAAAGTCTTAGCAAATCAGATTCAAAAACATATCAAAAAGATCATTCATGGGAATCAAGTAGGGTTCATCCTAGGCACTCAAGGTTGGTTAAACATACACAAATCAATAAATGTAACTCACCATATAAACCAGTACAAAGTCCAAGAGCACATGATACTCTCGATAGATGCAGAAAACGCTTTTGACAAGATCCAATAGCCCTTTATGATCAAAACCCTGGAGACAGTTGAATGGAAGGAGCCTTTATCAATATAATAAAAGCTATATACGACAAGACAACATCAAGGATTATACTCAATGGGGAAAAACTTGAAGCATTTACACTTTGATCAGGAACTGGACAAGGCTGTCCACTCTCACCACTTCTATTCAATATTGTACTTGAAGTCTTAGCTGAAGCCATAAGACAAGAAAGGGACATAAAAGGGATTCAAACCAGCAAGAAAGAAGTCAAGTTATCTCTATTTGCAGATGACATGATCTTATATCTGAGTGATCCCCAAAACTCCACCAAAAAGCTCCTGGAACTAATACAGAAGTTCAGCAGGGTGGCAGGATACAAAATAAACATACAAAAATCAGTGGTTTTCCTATACTCCCAGAATGAAAGAAGTGAAAAAGCCCTGAGAGAAACAGTCCCATTTACTATAGCCCCTAAAGAAATGAAATATCTCGGTATAAACCTAACCAAGGAAGTAAGCGACCTTTACAATGAAAACATAAAACCCTAAAGAAAGAAATTGCAGACAATACCAGAAGGTGGAAAGACTTCCCATGTTCCTGGATTGGCAAACAACACCAAATTCTGTAGAGGATGTGGAGAGAGGGAACTCTCCTACATTGCTGGTGGGAATGCAGGCTCATATAATCACTCTGGCAAGCTGTCTGGCGATTCTTAAAGAAGTTAAAGATTGAATTGCCATATGACCCTGCTATTCCACTTTTGAGAATAACCCCCAATGCAGTAAAAATTCACCTCAATAGCACAAGCATGACCATGTTCATAGAAGCACTGTTTACAATAGCAAAGTCACTGGAATCAACCCAAATGTCCAACAATTGACGAGTGGATAAGGAAAATGTGGTACATTTATACAATGGAATACTACTCAGCAATCAAAAATGATGAATTAATGCAATTTTCCAGGAAATTGATGGAATTAGAAACAATTATATTGAGTGAAGTATCCCAGAAACAGAAAATTAAGTACCGTATGTACTCCATAATATGTGGATCCTAGTACCAAACCCACTTAGAGACACTCAAAGATAAATCTCTTTAATACCTACAGCAATTTCAAAGATCTTAAACAGGAGGGATGGCAAAGGAGGGCCCCACCAGAAACAAGGAGAGAGGGGACCATGTTGCAGCAGAGAAAATAGGTCACCATCAAGGACTGCAAGTAAGCAATGAGACATCTGAGTAAGTTCACGCTTTCCTTCCTGATCATTTGCAACTGAGGGCGTATAATCTTGTAGATAGAAAGTAATCATTTTGCAATGGAAGACTGACCCCCCTCATCACACTCTCCTACTTTTATTACATCTACCTTTGAATATACTCTTATAATAAGACTCTAATTTAACAGCTTTTTATATCTGGCCAGGAGGTGACATCCAATACCCATCAGGATCCACCTAAGGGCATTTCAGGAGCAGCAAAACTGAAAAAAGAAAAACATAATTCAGAATCTCAGAGACTTTATATCAACCACTTAGAATTAGGCCAGCCTAATCTCTTCGTATCCTGAAGCTCAGGGAAATTTGTGGAAGAGGGGGCAGTAAGATTGTAAGAGCCTAAAGGTGGGGAGGAGCAATGATATGCAAGATACTTCCACACAAGTTGGGGCCAAAGCAATCATAATAGGACTTTGCATGACCTGCGCAATGACCAACACATTATTGACCCCTCAAAGTCTAGCATGGACTAAAGGCACTAGGATCTTTAGAAGCTAAGGATTAACAGCCATAATAGTATTCCTATACTTAAGGGGAACACAAGAAAGAGTTCTAGGAAGTGCCACTGAGTCTTTACACCTCATCAGAGAAGAGGACCCAGAGGAAAGTTTGACATACACATTAAAGCATGCTCCAGGTATGGGGGGGGAGGCACTCGGAAATAGGGAGGGAGGGGAGGAAAGGAAGAGGGAAAGGGGGGAGCGAGCAAGAGGGTCCAGGAAGGGGTGGAGGGGTGAAAGTTTGTGTGAGCGGAAATAAAAAAAAAAGTTAGTTATCCCAGAATATATTATGATGCATGACTATATCCTCAGAGCTGAGTCCAGTCTGCAGTAAGCTCAAGGTTAGCCTGGGTTTCATAGACCCTGCCACAAGAAATCAAAAAGAAGTAAATAAATAAAATATTGCTGAAAGTTAAGTAGAACTTTTGAAATTGACCAAGGAGCTAGTGAGATATTTCAGCTAGTCAAACACTTGCTCATAAACCTGGTGACCTGAGTTTAATCCCCATAAGGCTACATGGTAGGAAGAGAAAACTGACTTCAGAAAGTTGTTCCCTGACCTCTACCTGTGCACCATGATTAAATGAGTTCTTTCTCCTCTTTCAAGTAAATAAATAAGATATTCAAAAAGGAAAAGAAAAAAATAAATAAAATTAGACTAAAAGGGCAGATGTATTGAAGTAATTTTCATGTTTATTATTATCCATTTATATTTTCCAGTTAATTTTTTAGAATCTTCCATTTATTAATTGGAGAGAGAGAACAGTAGTTGCAACATGCCCATTTTGCACATATAGAGGTCAAAGGACAACTTTCAGAAGTCCCTTCTTCCACCATATGGCCTTTGGGGATCAAATTCATAGATCAGTGTCTTTACCTAAAACTATCTCACTGACCCCCCACTTAATTTTTATGTTATTCTTAATGTTCTTATTCCCCATTTAAATTTTCCTCTTCTCTTTTTGTGATCAGTCATAACCTTTTTATTTTTATTACACTTATTTACTTATCTGTATGTGTGTATATATGTGTATACTCATGGCACAGTGTATGTTGAGATCAGAGGACAATTTGTTGGAGTCAGTATCCCTTTCCACCATGTGGTATCGAGAGATTGAACTCAGGTCACCAGGCTTGTCAGAAAGTACCTCTGTCCTCTGAACCATCTCACCATCCCTGTATTTTTTTTAATCTATCTATTGATTTGTAGGTGTTCTAGCAAAACATGTATTACTGATTCTATGGGCAAATTCATTATTGACATAAGCAATATTAATTTTAAATGTCATTGCAGTTTATCTGTTTATTATGTTAGCAATTCTGTAGATGTCCAGTTTTTTAAGGCCTATATTTTCTTTTAATATTTCAAGTCTTTCATTTAAATCTTTGACTCGTTAACAGTTTATTTTCATGTTTACATTATTTGATATAAGTTGTATTAATATAGATCTTATTTAGCTTACAAATGACAAATGATTACTATCAAGCTTAATTTGCCCCATTAATTTAAAAAGAAATAAATATCATGTATTAAATTAAAAAAACCCTCAAAGCTGCATGTTGTCACATTTGTATTAAACACCATTTGGAAAGTTGAGGATGATCAAGACATGAAGGCAAGTCTGGACTGCATAGCAGAACACTGTATTGATAAATGAACTCAATCAGAAAAAAACATAAAGACTTTTGTTCATTAAAAAAGAAAAAAATATTAACCAGATAAATACATCTGCAACTTTTGTAGCCAACAGATAGAATATTGTTATTCTTATCTAATAGCATTTGTACAAAAAAATGTCTATATACAACGCTTGCCTAGAAAACAGCAAGCAAAGGGAAACTCAAACCAAAAGTAATTCAAGGAAAGTTAGTTGCAGATCTGGTGCTAAATTTTGTAGATCTTTAAATTTCTTTATGAATCACTAGTAGAAATGTAAAACAGTACTATCTACTTTGAAAATTTTTTGTGCTTCTCTCTCTCTCTCTCTCTCTCTCTCTTTCTCTTTCTCTCCTCTGTCTCCCTTTTATTCCCAGAGAAAGTGGGTAAAGACTACAAATGAAAATACAATGGGGTGGAGGGAGGGAACGGAATGGGGTACTTATCAATTTTGTATGACTGAAAAAAATAAATAAGAAAGAAAAAAAAGAAAGTACAAGGAATGTAGTAATGGATGTACACACATGATAATTTTCAATGAATAATTTTTATTCAGTCACAACTGTCAGATTGCAATGTAAATAAAAATATCTCAATCACAAGTCTCTTTTGAGTTATTCTCCTTTTATTTAAATTACACCAAGAACTTTCTCATATTTTAAAAACTCCAACTTAAAAATTAACTAAGTTTCAAACTCAATTGTTTTAGAAGAGTGCAATGTCTATGAAAATAGATTTCCATTCTTTTCTTTTTAAATAGTAAATATTTGGTTTACTTTAAATCACAGTGAGTCGCTTTAATAATTTATTTTTCAACTAATGTATCATGCATATGAAGTAATATATATGTGTCTATATATATATATACACACGCACATATTAGGGCTTATACAAAGAAGGTATGTTTAACATCAATTGAAACAAATATGATGTGAGATCATGAAAATGCTAAGCATTCAGCTCATGTTATCAAGAAAGAAATTATGATGCCCACGAAAGTGTAGACATATGTATATACATAATTTTATGAGAAATAATGAAGTCATTTACTAGCTACAATAGGAGGATAAAAGGCAGTTCAACAAATGTGTCCTAAATACATGATTGTCTATAAATTTTTTCAATGACACAGTTTTGCCTGCTTCTACTTGTAAACCATTTCTTCTCTAGAATTTGTGATTTAATATTATGTTATTATTTTCTTAACTGGAACTACTAATGCTAGTTTCATTAATATGGAAGTTAAGTTTATAAAAATTACATGAGTTTCATTTCAAGAAATACAGAAACTTAAATTAAAATTTTCATTATTAATTATAAAACAAATACTTCCAACTCATATACTTGCATTGTTTCTTGTTATACATTTTCAATTTGCCAAGAGAACCTGTAGTTCAGTAGTAAGGGTCACAAGTATTTCTGTTTTATTCACTAAAGAAATTCATATGTTTACTCTTCCAGGTGAGACACCAGTGGTCAGTTTAGCATCTAAACTTTTTTCTCTCAGAATCAGAATTTCAAAAGTGTGAGTTGTACCTTAACACTGACATTCACTAATAAGCAGCCTCTTAATAAGAAAGTCTGTGTGCCTAGTGCCTGAAGGTTGAGAATCACGTCTTATCCACAACTGTAACAGTTACTCTTAACTGTTGCAGTGAGAGAGCACCCAAAGTCAAGCAACTTAAGGGAGAAAGGAAGATTGATTTAGCTTATGCTTCCAGAGGGGAGATACAGTATCTCATGGTAGAGGAGGAATGGCTGGTTGGCCTAACAAAGCTGGAAGAGGCTACCTCATCTTGGAGGCTGAGAGCTGCAAGACTCCTTGCTGCAAAGGCAGACTTCTCTTGGAGATAAGGTAGGACTAATCCATCTCAAGGCCAATCCCCTGTGACTTCCTTCCTCTATCAAGGCTCCACCATAACCTTGTCAAATACGTGAGACTGTGGGAGACATATTTCCAGCCATGATAACAACTATAAGGTTGAAAAAGCCAATACTTTAAAAAAGGACTAACAGAAGTAAATTCATTTATGATCTAGTAACATCTTTAAGAAAACCTGGAGTAATATATTTCTATTTCTTTCTTATTTAATTTTAGAGATCCTAAAGTATTAGAAATTAGGATGTTATGAATAAAACAGTTTATCATTCTATTTCCACTTGCCTTTTCTTAATTCTACTGTTAGTGCATATATTTATATTGTATGATATTATTGATATCTTGATAAGAATAAATAAAATTTATTTTTGGATATGTATATCAATTCAAGTATTGGGTATATCAAAAACACTATTTTGTTGAACAATGCCAGAGGAATATTTTTTCAAAATGGCAAATATTAATGCATCTCTTCATAGTGATAAAAATAAGTGTATTATAGTCATGCATTGCATACTGATGTTTCAAATATTGGCTTTATATAGGATGGGAATCTCATAAGATTATAATGAAAGTGACAGGATATTTTCATCTAGTGAGCTCACAGCTATTGCAATTTCATAATGCAATTCCTTACTTGTAAGATTGTGTGGGTGCTTGTTTGTACAGGCCTACTACATTACAATCTTATGGACATGTAGCACATGAAACTTCATACAATATTTAATATGTAACAGTAGTATAAATTATTAGGTTACTGCTTTGTGATATCAGTATAAACATCATTTTTAGGACATAAGTACTTTTGAAGTAAGGTTTATTTATATACAGGCATTGTATTATACTAACAGTATTAACTTCATAATGAAGCACACTTTTATAACCTTCCTTCAAAGTGTTTTTTTTTTCTTGATTTGGTTAAAATGTTTTTTAGAAAACTTGAGCATTTCAAGAAATATTTATGTCTGCCTTCATTTATTTTCAGTATGATGGAGAATCTTACCAAATTACTGTTTGCCATCTTTATGAACAAAGTCTAATGTGACTATATGTACTGCAGTCCTCCATTTCAACCCCTTACATGTTTACTTTGTGATCTTTAGTATTCCAAAAATGCTTCTGACATATGTTATTCTTGATCTATGTCT
The DNA here is from genome assembly GCA_023101885.1 of Typhlomys cinereus. Lineage (NCBI taxonomy): Eukaryota > Metazoa > Chordata > Mammalia > Rodentia > Platacanthomyidae > Typhlomys > Typhlomys cinereus. The sequence continues at coordinate 5,044,285 of JALPQD010000020.1, forward strand.
TTAAACTGAGCATATAAACCAAGGAAAGTATGTTATTACCCTGAGAAAGCTCAGGAATGTACTTACAATAAAATGTTTTGTAATATGAATGTATGCAGTCTTCATGAAAAAAATCTCCAAGTAAAGTTAGCACTTTTTTTAGGAAACAAATCTGTCTTTATTCTATAATCTTTTAGTCACATTTATTGGCAATATGTCTCCTCACTGAGAGGAGAGTTTTAGGTTATAGCCACAATGTCACACATTTTACTTCCTAACATTCTTTATTATGTCAAGAAATCATATCAAGTGATTGACCTAGATCATCTGCGTTTGTACATGTATATTCTCTTATCTTTCCCAAAATAATAAAAGTCCACCAAAGACATTTGTGAAAACATATGCTGTCAATTAGCAGCACATGACAGCTGTACCTTTACTTCTAAACTACTCATTACTGTTCTGTATCATATCTTTGCAATATATCTTACTCTTTACCACTTACTATATCTTCTGTCAGTGTCATGAACATAATTATTACACTAGTTCTCATCTTGTCAACTCTGTACTGTTTGTATTACAAAAGTTTGTTTGAAATCTGTTTCAAATCTTCATCAATCACTTTTGAGCACCACATATAAAACATTGTTTTACTTTTACAGTTTTATATCAGCTTCAAGGTTTTTAATTATACTGAGTAACAATATTTTAATTGACTTATAATTTATTATTTAAATAGGCAAAAAGTTATTATTTGCTCTCTTTTAAGTATCAAGAAAATAAAACCCAGCACAAATTTGTGTTTAGTAGTAGTTTCTCAGTGAATATTTATAAAACTCTTAATAATATTTACATTTATATTCATGTTGATTAAAGTCATATGTCATTTTCAAAGGAATAAATCTGACTTGCTCTAATCTCAAAATTTTGTGTGAGTGTGTGTATGTGTGTGCACTTGTGTATTTATGTGTTTATGTGTATCCTTGTGGAGGGCCAAGGATGACTTTGGAAATCATCCTGGATTGATTCTATCTCCATTTTGCTTCACGCTGAGATTTACCAGGCTCTTCCCAAGGCCAGAAGTGCAGACCACAGCCACTTCTGCCTGGAATATTTTTTTTCTGCTTTTACAAACATTGAGCATTCATCCCACTTGCCCTTCCTCCCCCCTCACTCTCATACCCTCCTATCCTCCATCATTCCCTCCACTCCCTCCCACCTCTCTGCACGTATGCTTCTATAGACCCCAGGGTTCCCTCTCACTTGTCTACTCTTGAGGGGGTACAGGCCTCTGTGGCTGTGGCAGTTAGTTTACATGGTTTCTGATAAAATCACCATCAAACTGCCGAGAACAAGGGCTTTATTCTCTTACAATAGTGTGGTTACAGTTTTTAGTCCAGCCTGGCAGTACAGAGAACATGCACCATCACCAAAGGTGGAGGGAACTGGCCATACCATATCCAAGTAACAGCTGAGAGAGGGACAATCCTTACTAGACAGACTAGCATGTCTGACCAAATATACACAAATATGCCAACTTACTCAACCAGCTCTCAGTATTTTATTCACCTGTCCAGTGCCTAGTCCTACCCACCAGATAATTTCCTGAAAGGTTTGCTCTGGGCTTAATTCTCTAGAAATGTGCCTAGAGTCACATTGTCAGGTTGTCAGGTTGACACCTGTGCCAAACTGTGACAGTGGCATACCAAATTGCCTCTCTTTGGGCTACCCCACTGCACAGGCATTTTTAGCTGGAGTTTTTACATGGCTGGAATCTGGTATCCAAACACAGGAACTTCTATTTGTGAGGCAGAATCTTAACCCCTGAGCCATCTTTCCAGCCCTAATCTCAAATTTTATATCTGCCTTTAAACCTTGTAATATTTCTAAGTGTACCATTTTATACTTATTTGCTCAATTTCATTTTGAACATTGTTTCATACATTAGGAATAATTCACAAACTCTGAGGGTTTTAAAAGAAATTATTTTATCTGTCTTTGGTGTTTATCAATATATTATTGTTTAAACTAAAAATATATGAAAAATAATTTTAAAAACTTGAAACTAAATAAGGGTCTGTTCAAAAATAGATACATGTATAACTTTAATAGCTTGCTTTATGATATGATTCCTACATCAGAGATAGTTGCATATTCACGATAATTGATGCACTATTCATAATAGTCAAATTATTGATAAGTCCTAGAAGTTCATCAACAGATGAATGAATAAAGATAATTTGGTAAATATATATACAATGGAATTTTATTCAAATCTGAAGAAAAATGAAACTCATAAGAAAATTCACTACTTATAGGAACTGGAAATTATTATGATAAACAATGTAATACATATTCAGAAAGGCAAGTAGCATATGACTTCTCCCATCTATAGGTTATATATATTTTTATATTTATAATTGTAGGTATAGGAAATATAAATTGTTAGGTATAGGGAATAAAACAAGAAAAGTGATCATAGCAAAGGAAAAAGAGTCTTGGGATGGGAATTAAATAATTAAATAGCACTTTTGACATTTATTTTTATTGAAATATATCTTTGCAGTAGCCAAAGATTACTTAGAATGATTAATGTGCTTCGATATACATTCATTGACATAGCTTATTCTTGGTGTTGATATTTTTACTAAACTTATTATTTATTAAAGCAACTAGTTTATTTTTTTCATTTTTTATTATTATTTCCGCTCATAAAAACTTAATATGTACACCGGTTCCCTCTCTCTTCCTCCCCCTACCCCACTGCTCCCCCTCCCCTCACCCCTCCCTCCCCATTCCCCCAGTGCCTCACCCCCAATCCCCAAAGAATCCTTTAATGTGCATGCCAGACTATCCCCTGGGCCCTCCTCTCTGATAAAGTACAAGGACAAAGTGGCATTTCCCTGAACCCTTTCCTGTGTTCCCCTTAAGCATAGGAACACTACTGTGGCTGTCAATTCCTTGCCTCCAAGGATCTTGGTGCCTTTAGCAAATGCTAGACTTTGTGGGGTCAATAGTGTGTGGGACATTGTGCAGGGCATGCAAAGACCTATTATGATTGCTTCTGCCCTAACTTGTGTGGAGTATCTCGCATATCATTGCTCCTCCCATCCTTGTGCTCTTACAATCTTACCACCCCCTCTTCTGCAAATGTCCCTGAGCTTCAGGATGGGAAGAGATTAGGCTGGCCTAGTTCTAGGTGGTTGATATAGAGTCTCTGAAGTTCTGGATTATGGTTTGTTGATTTTCTTTTGCAGTTTTGCTGCTCCTGCAATGCCCTTCACTCCATCCTGATGGGTATTGGATGTCACCTCCTGGCCAGAGATAAAAAGCTGTTAAACTAGAGTGTTGTTATAAGAGTATATTCAAAGGTAGATGTAATAAAAGTAGGAAACCACAGTGAGGGAGGGGTCAATCACCCATTTGCAAAATGGTTACTTTTTATCTGCCAGACTATATGCCCTCTCCTTCTGGTGAGATCATACCACCTCAGTTGTAAATGATCAGGAAGGAAAGTCTGTGAACTTAACCAGATGTCTCATTACTTACTTGCAGTCCTTGATGGAGGCCTATTTTCTCTGCTGTAACATGGTCCGCTCTCTCCTTGTTTCTCGTGTGGCCTTCCTACCCCATCCCTCCTGTTCATAATCCTTGCAATTACTGTAGGTATTACAGAGATTTATCTTTGAGTGTCTCTAGGTGGGCTGGGTGAGTTTGGTACTAGGAGCCACCTATTAGGGAGTACATACGGTGCTTAATTTTCTGGGTCTGGGATACTTCACTTAATATAATTGTTTCTAATAACATGCATTTCCCCAGAAATTGCAGTAATTCATCGTTTTTGATGGCTGAGTAGTACTCCATTGTATAGATGTACCACAGTTTTCTTATCCACTCATCAACTGTTGGACATTTGGGTTGATTCCATGACTTTGCTATTGTAAACAGTGCTGCTATGAACATGGTTGTGCTTCTGCTATCGAGGTGAATTTTTAAAGCTACTGGTTTATTGATGACTAATGCTTACTAAGCAATCTCTTTGCCTTTAAGAAAATATTCCAAGTATGTTCTTCAATACCCTAAGGCACCATGTTGAAGTTTTAAACTTTAAAGATTTAAACTTTCAAGACTTTGGCTATAATCATTTATGTAATGAGTATTATTTTATTGAATGGAATATATTTCAGTTTTCATTTATACAGTAAAATATGAGGACTACTTCACAATTTTCAATGACAGAACTTTGAATAAGAGGACTTTAAAATATATTTCTGCTGTTTTAAGGGTATTTTCCATCAGAATAAAGGTAAATATTCCCATTTAATTAACTCAAACAATAGCATTAGACATTCATATCATGCATCATAAATAACCATATAGTTATACACAAACAACATAGCTGAGAAATGTTCATTGTTAGTACTAAAATAATTAAATGGAGCCCAATAATACATAATTTATTGAGTTTATTGAGTTTTATAATCACAGAAATTTTGCATAAAAACAATTTTTTTTTGATATTTGTAAGACATTTTTTTTTATTAAAAATTTAATTATACATTTTAAAATTTTTTACCAGTTCCCTCCCTCCCCCCTCCCCTTCCCCCAGTGTCTCCCCCCCAATTCCCAGAGAGTCCTTTATTGTGTGCGCCTAACTCTCCACTGGGTCCTCCTCTCCGATGACATATAAGGACCCAGTGGCATTTCCATAAGCCCTTTCTCTTGTTCCCCTTAAGCATAAGATTACTACTATGGCTGTCAATCCCTTGCCTCCAGGGGTCTCGGTGCCCTTAACAGATGCTAGACTTTATGAGGGCAACAGTGCGCTGGACATTGCGCAGGGCATGCAAAGTTCCATTATGATTGCTTTGGCCCCAACTATTGTTGAGAATCTTGCAAATCGTTGCTCCTCCCATCCTTTTGCTCTTACAATCTTACCGCCCCCTCTTCCGCAAATGTCCCTGAGCTCCAGGATGGGGAGAGATTAGGCTGTCCTAGTTCTATGTGATTGATATAGAGTCTCTGAAGTTCTGGATTGTGGTTTGTTGATTTTCTTTTGCAGTTTTGCTGCTCCTGCAATTCCCTTCACTCCATTCTGCTGGGCACTGTATGTCACCCCCTGGCCAGAGACAAAAAGCTGTTAAACTGGAGTCTTGTTGTAATAGCACATTCAAGGGTAGATGTAATAAGAGTAGGAAACCTCACTGAGGGAGGGGTCCATCACCCATTTGCAAAATGATTACTTTTTATCTGCTAGACTATATGCCCTCCCCTTCTGGTGAGATCAGGAAAGAACGTCTGTGAACTTAACCAGGTTTCTCATTACTTACTTGCAGACCTTGATGGAGGCCTATTTTCTCTGCTGTAACATGGTCTCCTCTCTCCTTGTTTCTGGTGTGGCCCTCCTAACCCATCTCTCTTGTTCATAATCCTTGCAATTACTGTGTTACATAGGTTTACTTTTGAGTGTCCCAATGTGGGCTGGGCGAGTTTTGTACTAGGAGCCACCTATTAGGGAGTACATACGGCGATTAATTTTCTGGGTTTGGGATACTTCACTTAATATAATTCTTTCTAATGACATCCATTTCCCAGCAAATTCCAGTAATTCATCATTTTTGATGGCTGAGTAGTACTCCATTGTATAGATGTACCACAGTTTCCTTATCCACTCGTCAACTGTTGGACATTTAGGTTGATTCCATGACTTTGCTATTGTAAACAGTGCTGCTATGAACATGGTCGAGCTTGTGCTATCGAGGCGAACCTCTGCTGCTTGGGGGGTTATTCCCAAAAGTGGGATAGCAGGGTCATATGGCATTTCAATCTTTAATTTCTTTAAGAATCTCCAGACGGCTCGTCAGAGTGGCTGTATGAGCCTGCATTCCCACCAACAATGTAGGAGAGTTCCCCTCTCCCCACATCCTCTCCAGCATTTGTCGTTGTTTGTACTGTGGATTTTTGCCATCCTGACCAGGGTGAGATGATATCTCAGGGAAGTTTTGATTTGCATTTCCCTGATGGCGAAGGAAGTGGAGCATTTTTTAAGATAATTGTTAGACATTTTAATTTCATCCCTGGTAAAGTTTCTTTGAAGTTCCAGGGCCCATTTTTTAATTGGGCCAGTGTTTTCCTTGGAGTTTAATTTTCTAAGTTCTTTGTGCACTCTGGACAGTAGAGCTCTGTCAGATATGTGGTTAGTGAAGATTTTCTCCCATTCTGTGGGTTGCCTTTGAGCTCGTGTGACAATCTCTTTATCTGAACAGAAGCTCTTTAATTTCACAAGATCCCAACTGTTGAGAGTTGGTAGCAGTGACTGTGCCATTGGATGTCTGTTTAGGAAGTGTTGGCCTAGCCCAATCAGCTCGAGGGAGTTCCCTATCCTTTCAACTATGGCTTTTAAAGTCTCTGGCCTGATATCAAGGTCCTTGATCCATTTGGAATTAAGTCTTGTACATGGTGACAAGTACGGGTCCAGCTTTAATCTTCTGCATGTGGAGATCCAGTTTTGCCAGCACCATTTGTTGAAGATGCTGTTCTTTTTCCATTGGATTCTTTGGGCCCCTTTGTCAAAGACCAAATGGCTGTAACTTTGTGGGCTTATATCTGGGTCTTCAATCCTTATCCATTGATCTGTGTGTCTATTTTGGAGCCAGTACCAGGCTGTCTTTATAACTATGGATTTGTAGTATAGACTTAGGTTTGGTATGGTAATACCTCCAGCTGTGTTTTTGTTACTTAGGATTGTTTTTGCTATCCTGGGTCTTTTGTGCCTCCATATGAACTTTGAGATTGTTTGGTCAACTTCTTTGAAGAATTGCTTTGGGATTTTGATTGGTATAGCATTGAATCTGTATATTGCCTTTGGTAGGATGGTCATTTTTACAATGTTGATTCTGCCAATCCAGGAACAAGGGAGGTCTTTCCACCTTCTGGTGTCTTCTGCAATTTCTTTCTTTAGGGTTTTAAAGTTTTCATTGTAAAGGTCTTTTACCTCCTTAGTTAGGTTTATACCAAGGTATTTCATTTTTTTAGGGGTTATAGTAAATGGCATGGTTTCTCTCAAGGCTTTTTCACTTCTTTCATTCTGGGCATATAGGAAGGCCTCTGATTTTTGCACATTTATTTTGTATCCTGCCACCCTGCTGAACTTCTCAATTAGTTCCAGGAGCTTCCTGGTGGAGTTTTTGGGATCACTCAGGTATAAGATCATGTCATCTGCAAATAGAGATAGCTTGACTTCTTCCTTGCCAATTTGAATCCCTCTTATGTCCCTTTCTTGTCTTATGGCTTCGGCTAAGACTTCAAGTACAATATTGAATAGAAGTGGTGAGAGTGGACAGCCTTGTCTTGTTCCTGATCGAAGTGGGAATGCTTCCAATTGTTCCCCATTGAGCATAATCCTTGCTGTGGGCTTGTTGTATACAGCTTTTATTATATTGATAAAGGTTCCTTCCATTCCTACTGTCTCTAGCGTTTTGATCATAAAAGGCTGTTGGATCTTGTCAAAAGCTTTTTCTGCATCTATCGAGAGTATCATGTGGTCTTGGACTTTGGACTGGTTTACATGATGAATTACATTTATTGATTTGCGTATGTTGAACCAACCTTGTGTGCCGGGGATGAAGCCTACTTGGTCCCCATGAATGATCTTTTTAATATGTTTTTGAATCCGATTTGCTAAGACTTTGTTGAGAACCTTTGCATCTGTGTTCATCAGGGAGATCGGCCTATAGTTTTCTTTTTTAAGTGAATCTTTATTAGGTTTTGGGATTAAAACGATATTAGCTTCATAGAAGGAATTTGGTAGTGTTCCTTCCTTTGCTATTTGATGGAACAGTTTAAGGCGTATTGGTGTTATTAACTCCTTAAATGTCTTGTAGAACTCTGTGCTGAATCCATCTGGTCCAGGACATTTTTTGGTGGGAAGATTCGAGATTACTTCCTCAATTTCCTTATATGTTATGGGACTATTTAAGTAATTCACAACTTCCTGATTCAATTTAGGTAATTTGTGTTTACTTAGAAATTCATCCATCTCTTTTGTGTTGTCAAACTTCACAGAGTATAAGTTTTTGAAATATGATGTTATAATTCTCTGGATTTCTTGGGTATCCGTAGTGATAACTCCATGTTCATTTCTAATTTTGTTAATTTGGGTTTTCTCTCTCTTGCTTTTGGTTAGTTTAGCTAGGGGTGTATCAATCTTGTTGATTTTTTCAAAGAACCAGCTTTTTAATTGGTTGATTTTTTCTATCGTTTTCTTAGTCTCGATTTCAGATATTTCTCCCCTTATTTTGCTAATCTCTTCTCTTCTACTGCTTTTGGGATCAGATTGCTCTAGTTTCTCTAAAGCTTTAAGCTGCATTGTTAAGTTGTTTATTTCTGGTGTTTCCATTTTTTTGACGTGGGCATTAAGAGCTATGAACTTACCTCTTAGAACAGCTTTCATTATGTCCCAGAGATTTTGGTAAGTTGTATTTTCGTTATCATTCACTTTCAGGAAATCTTGAATTTCCTTTTTAATTTCTTCCTGAATCCAGTTCTCATTCAGCATCATAGTGTTAAGTTTCCAGGAGTTAGTGTATTTTCTCTTGTTTGATGTGTTGTGGATGTCCAGCTTTAGGCTGTGGTGGTCTGATAGGGCACAGGTTAGAATTTCAACTTTCTTGTACATGTGTAGATTCATTTTGTGGCCCAATATGTGATCTATTTTGGAGAAAGTTTCGTGTGCTGCTGAGAAAAATGTGTATTCTTTGGTGCGTGGGTGAAAAGTTCGATAGAGATCTGTGAGGTCCATTTCTTTCAGGGTTTGATTAAGTTCCAAAGTGTCTCTGTTAAGCTTTTGACCTGTTGATCTATCCCATGTAGAGAGGGCGGTGTTGAAGTCCCCAAGAATTATCGTTTGGGGGTTGATTTCTTGCTTTAGACGCTGTAGGGTTTTCTTAATGAATGTGGAGGGGCCCGTATTGGGTGCATATATGTTCAGTATTGTGCAGTCTTCCTGGTGAATTGTACCTGTGACTAAAATGTAGTATCCATCTGTGTCTCTTATAATTTTCTTTGGTTTGAAGTCCACTTTGTCTGATAACATAATGGCTACCCCTGCCTGTTTTCTGTTTCCATTAGCTTGTAGAATTGTTGACCAGCCTTTTATTTTTAGAGCGTACCTATTTTTTGTGGTGAGATGGGTTTCCTGCAGGCAGTAGATTGATGGATTTTGATTTTTAATCCAAGTTTGTAATATGTGTCTCTTGATCGGTGAATTAATTCCATTAACATTTAGTGTTATAATGGAGAAACTATTTTTAATTCCATACATTTATTATGTTTAGTAGTTTTTATAAGTATATTGCTTCGCTTTTAATGGTGTTATATTTGCCTTCTGTTCTCCTGGATATGCCTGTTTTTTTCTTCACGCTTGAGTATCATTTCTAGCAGTTTTTGAAGGCCTGGTTTGGTGGCCATGTATCCCTTAAAGTTGTCTTTGTGCTGGAAAATTTTTCTTTCTCCCTCGATCATGACTGATAGTTTTGCAGGGTAAATCAGCCTGGGTTGACATTTTTGCTCATTCAATACTTGAAGTATGTCTCTCCAAGCTCTTCTTGCTTTTACTGTTTCGACTGAGAAGTCATTTGTTATTTTAATAGGTTTGCCTTTAAAAGTGACTTGTTTTTTCTCCCTTGAAGCTCTCAGCACCAGTTTTTTATCTTGAATGTGGAGTGTTTTAACTATTATTTGCCGCGGTGTGCTTCTAGTTTGGTCGTATCTGTTTGGGGTGCGGAATGCCTCTTGTATATGAATGGGCCTCTCTTTCTTTAGATGAGGAAAGTTTTCCTTGATGATCGTTTGAAAAATTTCCTCAGGGGTGGTATTTTGAGATTCTTGCTCCGGTATTCCATGAATACGCATGTTAGGCTTCTTCAGGGTGTCCCATATCTCTTGGATATTTCTCTCAAGTATCTTTTTGGCTTTAACAACCTCTTCCATTGAGCTGGCTAGTACTCCCACTTTATCTTCAAGGTCTGAAATTCTGTTTTCTGCTTCATTAGTTCTGTTGATAAGACTCTCTGTGGCGTTCTGGGTTGAAGATAACTTGTCTTTTAGCTCAGTTTTAAACTCTGCTTGAGTTTGTTTTAACTGTTCTATGCCACTTTTTGTTTCTTGCACTGTTTTTCTCAACCCCTCCAGATGTCTGTTGTGTTCCTCTTCAAAGCGATTGATTCGATTATGTAATTCCTCCCGGATTTCCTCTTTCATAGTATTGAACATGGTAATGATCATATTTTGAAAGTCGTTATCCTGGGTCAGGCTTTCTTGGCCTTTTTCCGCGGGTTTGTTCTTGTTGGAGTCTAACATTATGGGATTAATTTCTTCAGTGGGAGATTTGTTTACTTGAGTGTTGCTTCTCATGGATTTGCACTTTGACTTTGGCATTGTCATTTTAACTCTTAAGATCTCTCAATTTCACTAAACTGAATTATTTGGCCTGGGGTACTGGTGGGCGGGGCCTGAACGGGGACTTACCTAGAGCGCGCGTTGAGGCCCGGCTGGATCTCGCCTACGCGTCCCGACCGCTGGATCTCGCCTACGCGTCCCGACCGGCGGAGCGGGGGGGTGGGGCGAAAGAGGGAGGATGGGCGCGTCGGCGTGGAGCTATTTAACCCGAGGGCAGCTGGGGCGGGGCCCGGGCGCAGGGGGAGGTCCTCCTCGTTCCCTCGGCCCCCGCGCGGCTCCGGCTGGATGGCGGGAGTCGGAGCCGGGTCCCCGTGGGCTGACCTGGGGTCCTAGAGCGCGCGTTGAGGCCCGGCTGGATCTCGCCTACGCGTCCCGACCGGCGGAGCGGGGAGTGGGGCGAAAAAGCTGCATAAAAATAATTTAACTGAAGTTATGAATCCAGTATATGAAGCATTGAGAAAAACATGAATGCTTCTTCAAGACCTAGGAACTCTTTTATGTGTAACCTAGGGTTTACCTGAAATGCTATATATACCAATTTATTTTTAATGCCAATTTTTGTTTTTTTAAATATATTTTATTGTGTGTGTGTGTCTGTGTGTGTACGTGTTTATTCCTGTGCCCATTCATTTGTGTAAGTGAAGATATACTTGTGCTGTGGTGTGTACAGTTCAGAGGATAAGGTCAGTTATACTATGGATTCATACTACTGCATTTAGTTTTGCAAGATTTCTAGGGATCTATGTTCAAACCATCATATTTGTGGAGCAAAGACTTTACCCACTGAGCACTCTTTCCAATCCAGAAATAATTTTTTAAGTTATCTAACTCAACTTTCATTAATAAATCCTCATGTGTTTATACATTGTAGGGATAAAACAAACTCTAGCAATTTATATACTTATGTCCGATGGCATGAAACAAAATTGAATATGTATGTATAAAAGTAGGTCAAAAGATATAAAACATTTGCACAGCAAATACTCCCTTGAAGCTATTCTGCGTGCATAGGGGAAATGATAGGACTTTCATAAGTCATTTTATGTCCATGCACTGTTGGTAGATAATCCACTGGGGGCGATAATTGCAGTCCTGCAAGGTTCCATGTGTGGAACAAGGTGAGTCCTGAAGACTGAGGACATCCTCAGCAATGCTGTGTAGACACTGGAAGCTGAAAGTCAGCCCAGTGATCACTGAAGTCTAAAGAGGAGAGAATATGATCTGTAGTGTCAGTATACTTAATTTTAACGGTCTGAAAATCATTGTAAATATTAGAAAACATGGTAAGAATTGTGTAAGGAGCCAATATGTACTCTTTTTCAATTTCCATATTTTGTTATTAATGTTTGTTTTCACTTTGCTGAAGCTGGATCTTCCTTGGTAATCTAAATTGGTTTCAGAATTTTAGCAATCCTTCCACCTCAGACTCCTACATGAATACGTGGCCCTCATTTATCATATACATTCAAAGCACTCATGAACATAATGCCTAAATTATACAAAAATAACAAGAAATTAAATCTACTAAATAACTATGTAGCAGAGATTAAAAGATTTTTATATGTTACTGATAAGATGATTAAAAAGACTATTAAAACTTAGAAGCAAAAAAAAGGCAAAACACAAAAACTAAAGTAACATCTTTTCATCATCATGATTACTTTTAGCTAGATTTAATTTCTTCAGCTGACCTAGTGTTTTTATAAAAAAAAAATTGCTTAACCATCAAGAAGCAAAAAACTATAGATTTTGTAGTAGAAAGGAGACAATGGAATGGGACAACCTAAGAGGGGTTCCCACCTAAAGTTTTTAATTACCCTGTAAAATAAAATTAAACTCAACGTAACAAAAGCAAACATGGAAATAATAAATGTCAATAGTCTTAGATTTCTCTGTGACATTTGTAATGAAAGACAGCACGCATTGTTTCTAAAATCAGTAGAGTTTTACTTGATAAATAACTGTGGCAGAGATTGTAAAGTGAAGTCTCATAAGCAAGAAATATATTTGTAAAAATAAATACAAATTTATAAATTTATCACCTCAAGGAAAATTAAATAGACTGAAGCAAAACAAACAGAAAAAGGAGTTTGTAAAATAATTATGCCATATAACAGAAAAGAGAATTAAGCAGAATATCACAAGATTTTTGACTCAGAAGTAATAAGAACGAATCCTAAAATAAATATTGCTCTGCTTCAGGCAAACAAAGCTTATGGGTAAGAATCTAAAGAATAAATCTCATTCCAAGTAACTTAGCAAGATTTAACCAGCTTAAAAATACTTGTAGGAATAATAAATATTCAGAACACAACAGTGAAAATTTAATTGATCTCAAATCCAATAAAATATTAAGTAGACACATAAAAGGCAAGAAAATGCTAGATATAATGAGGATAAAAGGAAGCAATAGACCAAGATAAAAGTGAGACATGGAGAAGTACTTAAAGGGAGGAACTTGAAATAATTATAACAATTTTATTCCTATGCACAAAACTGCTGGTAGACAGAAAATATATATTGGGAAAAATATAGAAGATATAATTGTGTGTGTGTGTGTGTGTGTGTGTGTGTGTGTGTGTATGTACAGATCAAATATCTAGGGATGAGTAATTACATTGGCTAAAATGTATACACATTTAATAATCATATCTAAAGAGCAATAAAGACAAAACAGTTACAAATAGGGTATATACTAATTAAAACTTTTCAAGCAATTTAGGTTTAAATGGACTAAGCGTAAGTAAATATGGAAGTAAATAGATAAATAAGGCAAAGCTTGTCTGAATAAAAAACAACAATGATGTTAGCTATTATGAAACAGCTTTAAACTATAGATATACAAATTGTAATAAGCAATGTTAGAACTAGGCATATTTGAAGCTTTACCATTAAAACAAAAAATATACAGAAGTCATCCATATACATCCATATATATACCAGAGACAAAACAGACATCATATAGTTTTAATAGAATTCTTCAGTCATAACCTTTATTAACTATTTGATCAACAATACAGCAGTAAAATAAATGACTTCAAAACTGGAGATTTCCATCCTCAGCTTTCAATACAGGTCCAATAGTAGCTGTTCCAGTTCACCTGCATGGTTGCTGATAAATGACCATCAAACAACTTAAGGGAACAAGGGATTTGTTTTCTCTTATGATTACTGGTTACAGTTCTCAGTTCAGCTTGATCAGAGAACATACACCAATACCAGGGCCAAGGGAATTGATCACACCATCACCACATAATGGCTGAGAGAGACAGACAATCCTTACTTGCCAGACCATCATTTCTGGCCAAGTGTACAGAAGGATGCCAATTCCTTCAGTTAGCCCTTTATCTTTTGTTCCAGGGCCTAATGCCACCCACCATAGGCTGGGCCCTCCCCATCAGCTAGACAATCTCCTGCAGGCTTGCTCTGGGCCTAACTCAACCACTAATGTGCCCAGACCTCAAACCCTCAACGATCAAATTGATACCTGTGCCTAAGTATGACAGTAGTATACTCAGGAAGGACAGCACAGAATGAACCAAAATATCAACCAGATTTACTTAAAGGAAATTTATAATATTTCTTTTGATAATTCTCTCAAACTCATATGGAATATTCACCCAAATACACAATCCCTGAAATTAAAACACACCTAAACACATTTAATAGACATTTGTCATGGCGTTCCAAGAAATTGAAACACACCTAAACACATTTAATAGACATTTGTCATGGCGTTCCAAGAAATAAAGTCACATGGATATTAAATACAACTAATAATAGTAAGAGATCTAAAAAGGCACCAATATTTGGGAGGTTAAATAAGATGCCTAATTTGTAGAAGGCAAAGCCTTTAGAAAGTTAATAAAATTTTGGAAAAAGGTGATTGCATTGGAACACCATCAATATGCTGTCAACCAAATTACAAACAAAACAATGATTTGCTCTTTTAACTTTTGTAGATGTTTCAAACACTTTTTAACATGTAGAAACAATAAATATTTCCAAAGAAGGGCACTGTCATAGTTAAGCACAGGTGTCAACTTGACTGTTGAGGGTTTGAGCTCTGGACACAGTTGTAGAGAGTTGATGGTTGAGTTAAGCCCAAAGCAAACCTGAAGGAGATTGTCTAGCTGATGGGGAAGACCCAGCCCATGGTGGGTGGGATTAGGCCCTGGATAAATCACAGAGAGCTGGTTGAGAGGTTGGCATCCTTCTGTTCACTTGGCCAGACATGCTGGTCTGGCAATTGTCCATCTCTCAGCCGTTATGCAGTAATGGTGTGACCACTTCCCTCGGCCCTGTTTTGGTGTGTGCTCTCCTGTCAAGCTGGACTGAGAACTGTAACCGGACTATTGTAAGGAAGTAAACCCCTTGTTCCTTTAAGCCATTTGATGGTCATTTATCAGCAATATTGCAGGCTGACTGCAACAGAATTTGGTACCCAGGAAGTGGGGCGTTGCTTTTTGTGGCTTTTGTATGGTTCTGCTGGACAAAGTTGGAAATGCTTGAGAATTTTCACTTGTGGATTTACAAATATCATTCTTCATAGTTTAGTGGGCCAATTGCTGAGATAAATTGTTTGGGCCCAATTTGTGATGAGGGGAACAAGGACTTTGGTAAGGCTGGTTTGCTTGACAGAGGAGAGTTGTGTTGGCAGCCTTAAAGTTTTGGATGTGCAAAGGGCAGGCAACAGAATATCTGCTGCTGTTGGAGAAATGAGTATCAGTGAAGGAAAACCTAGTGACTTGCACTGGGACAGTGGAAGATGTGAAAACCACCATATGGCAAGTTCGTAGTTTGAAAACTCAAATTTCTTCAGGGGCCTAAAAGAGGTTTTTCCAGCATCAGCCCATAAAACTTGGTATAGTTGTGTCTCGAGTGGACTAAGTAACATTTCGAACTCGCTTCAGAGTCTGGCAGCGTCCCCCAGGTGATACTGGTTTTGGTGAACAGCTTGAGGGTTTCATGGAAAGCAGCAAAAGCTTGGCATCAAGTGGCAGGCATAGAGTTCCTGCTAGAGAAGGTGAAGCTTATAGCTGCAGAAGCGAGCCCAGAGTGTTGGAGATGCTAAAACCGTGGGATGTATGCTGAGGTATGCTGCGAGTGGAGATTCAGCCTGGTTCAAAGGAACTCTTATTTTACAACTTTGAGATGCAAACCGGGACTGGGAATTCCTGAAATCTTTGAGCCACTGTGATTACATGATGAGCAACAGAAGATGGACATTGAAGTACAGAATGCAGTAATTTGCTGGACTTTGATCTTTATTTAAATGTTTTCTCATTGTATCAAGATCGTTCTGTTTTAATGTTTTATTTGTTTTAAAGTATTTAACTTATTCTGATTTAATACCCTTTTAAAGTTAAAAAACTTTGAACTTTTAAAATGTTGGAACTGAAGTTTTAAAGAGAACATTTTAAATTTGTCCATGGAATGTATTTGTATTTATATTTTAACATCTGTGGGGACAAGGAAAGGTTACAGTTTAAAAATGCTATTGTTTTTGTATCAAGTTGACAAGGGGTGGAGTGTCACAGTTAAGCACAGGTGTCATCTTGACTGTTGAGGGTTTGAGCTCTGGGTACCCATGGTGGGTGGGATTAGGCCCTGGATAAATCAGAGAGAGCTGGTTGAGAGAGTTGTCATCCTTCTGTTCACTTGGCCAGACATGTTGGTCTGGCAAGTAAGGATTGTCCATCTCTCAGCCATTATGCAGTGATGGTGTGGCCATTTCCCTCCGCCCTAGTTTGGTGGGTGCTCTTCCATCAAACTGGACTGAGAACTGTAATTGAACTATCATAAGGAAGTAAACCCCTTGTTCCCTTAAGCAGTTTGATGGTCATTTATTAGCAATGTTGCAGGCTGACTGCAACAGGTACATACACTAATATTAATAGTAAGATTCTTGGAAGTAAATATTTTCTCTATTTTTCTCTCTTCCTTTCTCTTTTTCTATGATTGGTCTGGCAATTCTGGAACTCCATTAAAACTTCCATCTAGTCAAAAAAAAAAGAAAGTAAATATTTTCCTTTTTCATATGCAATGAAATATTTAAGGCAATATAAATGTATACAATTTTATTGTATTTTTATCTGGAAATAATTTTTTTTAATTTTTTTATTATTATTATCATTTATTCAACTGTGGGTATGTGCGCACACGTGTGTGTCTGTGTGTGTGTGTGTGTGTGTGTGTGTGTGTGTGCGTGTGTCTGTGTGTGTGTAGAACCACGGACGAATTCACGAACCCCCATGGACACCTCCACGTCCTTCTGCCCTGGGATTCACAGGCTCCGCCCTACCAGGACCAGAAGCGCAGGCCGCCCCCGCTTCCGTCTGGCGTCTATACGTGGGATCTGGGATCCGAACTCGGGACCTTCCACCTGCAAGGCGGAGGCTTAACCCCTGAGCCACCTCTCCAGCCCTGGAAATAATTTTTATACACATTTTTATACAGAATATAGTATAGCGCTCTAAGTAAAACATAGTAATATCTTAATAAGATTTAAATTATGGTAAAGTGTAAATCAATATTACGATATTAAAATATAAAAACTTTAAATTCAGGTAAATCAATATTCAAGACAGAAGTATGAATTAGAGCTTTTAAACAGAATTTTTTCCTTTCTTTTTATGATAAATAATGAACAGAAATGATGAATGTTAGAATAATTCCAACATATTTGAAAACATACAAAACACTCGTCATTATCTCAAGGACTTGAGATCAAGGACTTGAATGAAGCTGAAAGAATGGAAAAACTGAACAAATCAACATAAAACTTTAGAGAAAATCTAGCGACACTTTGTTTTGTTATGTGCTATGAATTACTGGAACTCTAAATATTTCCAATATTCAAGATATTTCCAGGTATCAATACTAATTTGTTCAAGGTTTAATCATATTTTAAAAAACACACACAGGTAATTTTAATAAGGAGAAAGCAGTTATATTCACCCCTTAGGGAGGATGACGGAAAGAAACTGCACGGGGTTCTGATATGTAAATTTATGCAAATATATTGAATATGTGAAGTGCACAGGATTAATTTTGCAATGAAAAGACAGGTAAAACTTACAGTTCTCAGTGATTTGTGCACTGGGAATTACACAGCTTCCTGATTGCAGTAATTGAGGAGTGGATGGAGTAGCAGTCTAGCAGATGTCAGTATGAATGCCGTGCAGAGTCACACAGCTGTCAGCAGCAAGTAAGTTGCTATTGTGTTTAATTTCTCTGTTATATACATGTGACGGCTCTAGGAATGAGACACTAGTGTAGGAGAGACAAGCCATGAATCTGCTGTTGTCCTAGAAAACTAAATGGATTTCAAAACAGCTTCATGAAAATCATACAAACAGCTCACATTTGAGACATGGCATGGTCACATCAAAGATGAATATCCCAGATTAAAAAAGCAACACATTCATTCCTATGATTTGCTTCTTTAATAATCTATGCTAAAAGAGATGGGTGGTTTTAAAAGTCATATCATATGAATGCTAGAGGTAATTCATGACATTGATGAGTTTGTGGGTAATGGGGAAACCTATGAGCACTTATAACTGCAGAAAATTTAGAAAAAAAACTCATTTATATTTAACTGTGTAGCTCATCTTTCAACCTGAAAACATTCAACAACACAAAAATCCTAATACCCACCTTTCTCTGAGGAGTTCAATAGGATAATAAGATTTTTTAAGGTGACATTTTAGAAACTGCAGTTTTTAATATACTATAATTCCTACATAAATATCGGTTGTTTTCATGCTTAGAATAAAAATAGACACTAGCATTGATACCAAGAAGTATTAATAATATGAAAGAAAACATTATGACATGCTTGCTTTATTGAAAAATTTTGTTACTTAACCATGTAAATCCTAAAAATAAATAGAAATTGTACCACAACTAAATGTATGACATGATAAAACTTTCTTCAACAACACATGTAACATTTTCATTCACTCAGCAAAGCATATAACTTAAATATTTTAAAGGAAAACTATGCACTGCTGCTAGTCAACTTTAATACAATTCAGTTTCTGTTCCCAGGTAGCTTTGATATGAGATAAAGTAAAATGGTTCTGTGATACTCTTGTTTTTATGATAAAAGGAATTTTCTAGGAAACACTACCTTTGAATTTTAAACAATATTCCACTTTCTAAGTCATTTACTTTAGGTAATCACTAATTTTAAGTAAAATTTAGCTAATATACATAGTTTTTAATCCAATAATATTATATAACTTGTGAAAAGTACTGTGACAGAATTACCTTGTTTAGTGTTTTTGTTTTTTTATTTTTGCTTTTCATTTTGGAAAGTTCAATAATTAATCCCAAAACAACTTTAAACTTTAAAAGACTACAATATTTAATGATACGAAAATACCAGATTATTATTTCCTCTCAGTGTAGCATGCTCTTAAA
Source organism: Typhlomys cinereus (assembly GCA_023101885.1). NCBI lineage: Eukaryota > Metazoa > Chordata > Mammalia > Rodentia > Platacanthomyidae > Typhlomys > Typhlomys cinereus. The sequence continues at coordinate 5,063,152 of JALPQD010000020.1, forward strand.
TATTATAAAAAGATTACTAGGCTCATTGACAGATAAATGAGGTTATACAAATATTTAAAATAAATGAATATATAGTGCAAGAAAATGAATCTATATATTAATTTGTTATAGCATAACAGAGAAATGTTAATTATAAACACCTGCATGATAACAATTTGGGAGCTGTTTTATTATTATATTTATTTTTCCCAATCATACAAGCTTAATAGGTACCCCTATCCCCTCCATTCCTTCACCCCTCCCCAGTGCCTCCCTCCCTTACCTGTCTTTTTCCCTTCCTTTCAGCCCCCTCCATCCCTTTCTCCCAGTGCTCCCTCTTCCCCCCTCCCATTCCCTGGAGCAGCCTTTAGTGTGAATGTCAAACTTCCCTCTGAGTCCTCCACTCTAGTGAAGTGTAAGGACTCAGTGGTGTTGTCCAGAGCCCTTCCTTGAGCTCCCCTTTACTATGGGAACACTATTATGACTGTTAATCCCTTGCCTATAAGGATCCTAGTGCCTGTGATCCAGAATAGACTTTGGGGGGTCATTGACATGCCAGTCATTGTGCAGGTCATGCAAAGTCCGATTATGGCTACTGTGGCCCTAAATTGTATAGAGCATCTTGCCTATCATTGCTCCTTCCCATCTTTAGGCTCTTATTATTTCCCTGAGCTTTAGGATGGGGAGAAATTTGGCTGTTTTGGTTCCAGGAGATCAATGTAAGATCTCTGATGTTCTGAAATTATGGTTTGTTGTTGTTTTTAGTTTTACTGTTCCTGCACTGCCCTTGGCTCCATCCTGATTGGTATTGGAGGATACCTCCTAACCAGAGATAAAAGGCTGTTTAAATGGAATCTTACTATAAGAGTAGATTCAAAGGTAGACAAAATAGGTGTAGGAGACTGCAGTGAGGGGAGGTGTAAGTCTCCCATTTTCAGGATGGTTACTATCTATCTGCCAGACTCTATACCCTCCCTGACTGGTAAGATCAAACTTCCTCTGTCTCAAGTGAGCAGGAAGGAAAGCGAGTGAGCTTAACCAGATGTCTTCCTAATTATTTGCAATACTTGATGGTGATATGTTTTCTCAACTGTAGCATGCTCCCCTGTCTCCTTATTTCTGGGGGGCCCTCCTTCCCCTTCCTTCCTGTTTAAAAATCTTTGCAATTATTGTAGGTATTAGAGATTTATCTTTGAATATGTCACTAAGTGGGTTTGGTATTAGAATCCACTTATTAGGGAGTACATATGGCGCTTAATTTTCTGTGTCTGAGATACTCCACTCAATATAATTTTTTTGTAATTCCATCCATTTTCCAGCAAATTTCATTAATTCATCATTTTTGATGGCTGAGTAGTATTCCATTGTATAAATGTACTACATTTTCCTTATCCACTAATCAATCGTTGGTCATTTGGGTTGATTCGATGACTTTGCTATTGTAAATAGTGCTGCTATGAACATGGATGTGATTGTGTCATTGTAGTGATTTTTTTATTTATGGGGGATTATTCTCAGAAGTGGAATAGCAAGGTCATATGGGATTTCAATCTTTAACTTTTTAAAAGAAGTTGTATAAGTCTGCATTCCCACCAGCAATGTGGGAGAGTTCTCTTCTTTCCACATCCTCTCCAGCATTTGATATTGTCTGTATTGTGGATTTTTGCCATCCTGACTGGGGTGAGATGATATCTCAGGGAATTTTTGATTGGCATTTCCCCGATAGCTAAAGATGTATAGCATTTTTTAAGATATTTGTTAGACATTTCACTTTTGTCCCTGGAAAAGTTGCTTTTGAGTTCCCAGGCCCATTTTTTAATTGGGCCATTTATCTCCTTGGTGTTTAGTTTTCTAAGTTCTTTGTGCACTCTGGACAACAGAGCTCTATCAGATATGTGGTTAGTGAAGATTTTCTCCAATTCTGTGGGTTGCTTTTTGGAGGAGATTATTTTTATGTGAGTTTTTGCTGTATTGTCCAGCCTGGCTTCATACTTTTGAATGTCACAAAATAACTTTCTCCCCAGACTTCTGAATAGCTGGCACAACAAAAGAAAAACCATGGTAGGCTACTTACAAAATATTAACCTCATGTCAAATTTATTTTACTGTCTCATACTTTCATATTGTTAGATTATAATATTTTAGTTGGTTTCATAAAATATATTACAGAAATTGACACTAGAAGGACAATAAGTTTTATATTTAAATTTAATGTTTCTTGAAGCATTATATTTTTAATAAAATTTTTTGACTTCAAGATATCTTATAAAATTATTTTGTAAGCATTCTCCGTGATAATAAAAGATTAACCAATAATTAAAATCACAAAAACCTTTCCTTTAAATTGAAATTGCTCATTCATGAATGCATAGAAAAAAAACAATATTCTTCATTGCTCCTTGAAGAAATGCAAGCACAGAAGACAGTAATGTGCATTCTGAAGTGTTCCCTAAGCTTCTCTTTTTCTCTTTTCAGTGCTGGGGATTGAAGCTGAGGCTCTTGATTCTGTTGCATTTGTTGATCTGTAGAAACACTAAGTGATATCCTTTAGACTGATGCATCCAAATTAAATTTTATAAAACTCAGAGCATATGAGTTTTTACATATTTAAAAAATACCTATCTTTAGAGGCAAAGGATTAAACAGTCAAAGTTCTGGAACATTGCAATATATTACTATATAGTTTAACCAAAAGTTAAAAATAACGAAGCATCTTTCTTAAAATCATGATCACAAAGGAGATTTCACAAATTCGTAATTTTGCTGAATTACAGTAGCAAAGATTTTGTTCCTGTAGAAATCTTGACATTGTCAGCACCACACCTAATTCAACTCAGGGTCCCCTCAAACAAGTTTGCATTTAGTTTAATCATTTTTAATCATAAATGCATGACTGTCTGAAAATGCTTTGAATATAATGCCTCTAATCACATCTCATAGCTAAATTACATGAAAAAAATTAAAGTTTTACACAGCCATCAGAAATATAAAAAGCAAGTCCAGGAGAGATGTCTTAATAATTAAAATTCTGCCTCCCAAGTTCCGTGTCTCATGTGGACATAGAGACTACACTTTCCAACTTGGTAAGAATGTCTGGAAAAATTTCAGAGTGAAACAGAAGTAGAAGCAATCCAGGGTAATTCCTAGAGTCAGACTTGTTTCTCCACAGAGACACACAACACTCTCTGGTAAACAAAAAGAGCGAGGGGGGAGGGAAGGAAGGAAGGAAGGAAGGAAGGAAGGAAGGAAGGAAGGAAGGAAGGAAGGAAGGAAGGAAGGAAGGAAGGAAGGAAGGAAGGAAGGAGGAAGGAGGGAGGGAGGGAGGGAGGGAGGGAGGGAGGGAGGGAGGGAGGGAGAGAGGAGCAAATCCATTACTATATCTATCTGATGGAACCATTACAAAAAAAGACATCATTAATTTAGAATATGCCACTAGTATACTGTGGCACCTTTGTAAAAGCCTCATTTTTCCTGGTGACAGTTGAGGTGAATACTACTAAATGGCTGTGTGAAGTTCTTTTTGAAGTGGTTTCTTTTGTATATCTGATGTGAGCTATCCAAAGATTAGTCCATGAATATATCTGGACAGCTTTGGTACAGCTAAGACAACCTCTTAGGTTTTCAACTCAAGTTAAAGAAAATTCTGAAATCTATAAACACGGATAATTTATTTAATACATAGATCTCCTATTAAGTGCCCCAAATATATATGTCAACTTTCTTTAATTAATACTTTGAATGTAAAACTAGCAGGCATACTGGAAGTCTTGATGTAAAATTGTTCAATCAAGCATACATATTCAGGCAGAAAATTTCTTGAAAACTATTTACAAAGTATAATATTAAGCATGCACTCAATTCTGGCATTTTGGAATACAAACTGCATTAATATGAACAGTCATATAAGTCAGATTTTTAAGTGAAGTTTATTTTTGTATTATAGGATGCCATGACATATTCATAAGTAATAATTGTAATCCAAATATTTTAATAATATTAGTTTTGAATAAATATAACCTAATAACAATACTTAAAGTACTGACTATAGTATTTGATCAAATAAATAAAGGTCATTTATATCCATAAATAATACTCCTTACACATGGTTCCATTTATACTATTCTCTAGCAATAATTTTTAAATATATTATGTAAATTGATATATTGTAATATATTTTATAAGTATTTCATATAAATTTATACATTGCAATATATTGCTATTGTTTAGTCAAAAATTGAAAGTCATGAATTCATAATTTTGCTGAATTTCACAATTAAGATTTTGTGCCTACGGAAACCTTGACATAGTCAGTACCAACACACAATTTAACTCAGTCTCCTCTTATAAGTTCACATACTCATTTATTCATTTTCTACCATAACTTCATGTCTTTTAGACATGTCTACTCCCCCAATACACTTGAATAAACTATTCTCTCTCACCCTTTCCTTTTTTCAGTGTTATTGTTCTCCACAAATTAGAGCCATCCTATAAACAAAAAAGCTATAAACTATTACATCACTTTCTCAAATGTGTACAAAATATAATGAAATGTAGTTCAACAAGGGCCAGATAGTTCCAAGAGTAACCTGAATCATTAAAATTTTAATATTCACTTTTAATATTCAGATTTCAAGAGTCAACAGATCAGTTCTTATGTTTGTTTTTACTTTCTGAGGCATTCTTTGAAAAGTAAAGGTACCAATTCCATAAGAGGACACAAAAGTAACCTAAAACTAAGTTTTACACAAAGTGATCTTTTAACAGCTGAAAATTGAACATGCTCAGAAAACAAAGCATTGGGTATTGGATATTGTTTCTCTCAATTATACAAATATTATTTTAAAATACATGTAATATACTAAATGATGTCATAATCTTTTAATGACCTTAATTTGTTTACTCAAGGTTTTAGCATTTTAGTTCATGTAAACTATGTAATAATTTTAAAAACATTTTGCTCATATATACAATGTATCTTGATCATAACCTATCCCTACTCTCTTTCTATCTCCATCCTGGACATAGTCTTTTTCTTTTCTTTTTTGTTTGTTTTTTAATACATACAGAGACCATCTAGCTCTATCTGTCTTCATGTGCATGGACATTCATTTCAGCATGTACAAAATACCAATAATCACACTTCATTAGGTTAAATGACACTGTTTCCCTCTCCCAGATAGGAGGAGGACACTCCTACTCATTCTGAATTGGTAACTGAAGAGATCTTATGCTGTCTTTGTACAAATAACTACAGCTGCTGTAGGTTAATGAATACAATAACTATGTTATTTCTGAAGACAGGATTCTATAGCTCTTCTTTCCATGCTCTATATCATGCATCATTTCCACCCTATCTTCAGCAATATTCCTTGAACCTTGGGGAAAAGAGTTGATATATATGTCCCATTTAGGACTTAGCATTCAGCAATTACTTAGTCTCAGCAGTTATAAGTTATATTAATTGTTGTCCACAGTATTATAGAAGCTTTTCTGACCAAACCTGAGAATAGGAATAGTATGTGCATGTAAACATAAATATTTAGAAGGCAGTTTGACATAACCATTTAGCACAAGAGTAGAATTTTTTTCTTGAACTTTAGACCATCCCAGCTATGGCTTCTGACAGGTGTACAGGCATGATTTATCTACTATGGATCAGGCTTTAGATCCACTCACAAACGATCCATTATCCCCATAACATTCAGGCCACTATTTCATCAATAGAAACACTCTGTTTGACATTTCATTATTGTAGCAGATAAACTCCTATACTGCTTAAGAGCACTGGTATCTTTTCTCCCCAGCAGCCTACATAGCAACTCCCAGTAATATGAAAGTTAGCCAGTGGAAAAGAAGTTTCCCAGTCAGTTCTGACTTGGTTTCTGTAATAGGGTCCTACTATCTGCTTAGGACAATAGGTCTTACCATCTACTTAATGGAATGCAACCTAAGAGCAATGACAATAGCCTGTATTATTTAAAGAGCATCTGGTGCATCACTGCATAATTGTTGGGAACTTATTTAGCACTATGATTCTCATGTAATCACCCCTGACTTCTAGGAGCATCATTGTCCATCCAATCAGGGTACTCCAGTCCAAAGTCCTTTTTTTAATGCATATTGCTTAAATTATCTTACAAAATAATAGGTTTTCCTAAGATTTCATCATTTATTCTTCGCTTTGGTTAACCCATCCTCCACAAATTCTTATCCCTATATCCCCTATATCCCTATATCCCCTATGTCCCCATATCCCCTATATCCCTATATCCCTATATCCCTATATCCCCTATATCCCTATATCCCCTATATCCCTATATCCCTATATTCCCTATATCCCTATATCCCCTATATCCCTATATCCCCTATATCCCTATATCCCCTATGTCCCTATATCCCCTATATCCCTATATCCCCTATATCCCTATATCCCCTGACACATCCCTCCTTGACTTCATCTCAGAAATTTATACAATAAACTATAAAGGACAACCATCATAATGTTATTAAATAAGCAGTATTGTTTTAAACTACCTGAATTTTAATACAGATACCTATATGATAGAGATAAAATATAATATAAATAATTAGCACTTTTGTTTTAGAAAAAGCAAATGATAATTTGTCTCTTGTTTTTGCTAATAAAGAAAAATAAAATGACTTACTCAATGCTTTTATTCTGCATTAGTTTTATGTTTCTATATGAAATGCATTGTCCATTGTTCAACTTTATATAAATACAATGAAATATTTAAGACAGTTTAATTATGAAAATAAATGTCTATCCTTGATTCAAGGATGTTTTTTAATGGGTTTATGGCAAGGCATGACATCATCAGAGAACACGGCAGAACAATATGCTTATGCCACAGCTGGGCTATAGTTTAGGGATCCCTTTCAAGGGAATGTCAATGAATAATAAGCATCTCCCCAGTTGGTTCCAAAAATACTAAAGCTCCAACATCTCCCAGTAGTGCCAGTGGGGGGGTGAGCTTTCAACAAATAAATCTTTTGCACTTTCTTATTTAAAATATTGTTTACATAACATGAGCATTTAAAAATTTTATATTACATAATATTATATTGATAAAACAAGTAATATACACAGATTTATTCTGTGATGTAATATGTAGAATCTAAAATGCTGATCTCATAGAAATAGAAAAAATGCTATTAGAAAAAAGAGGAAAGAAAAAGATGGGGAAATACAAAGTGTTGATGGATGGCTATGACATTTCAATTAAACAAAAGGAATAACTGTAAAACAAATTTCATGAAATAGTGACATAAAAGACAAATTGATGAAAGAAAAGATTTTCACATTTTTAACATGAAAACGATATTAATGAATTGTTGAATATGAATTTGCTGAGCTGAATTTTTCTCCATATGTACATAGACCATATTATCATTTTGTGTTCCTTAAATACATATGTAATTATTATTTGATGAATCAAATAATTTTGAAATAAGAAGGAGAATGCTTTAGAGTCTTGTGTTGATCAGGTTTGCCATCTCTAAAAGAACTAAGAAGAGAATGCATTAGAAGTGATACTTACTAGACAAGACTTAAAATATATAGTTTGGGACATACTCCATAACTCACTGAGTAAAGCACTTGTGACACAAGCTCAATGATCAGAATGCATATTCCCACATCACAAGTCAGAGATAGATGCAGTGACAAAAATATCTGTAATCCTCAAATGTCTTCCAGAAATTGTGGACAGAGCCACCAAAATTGTGGTCGAATAAGTCTGGATTGGATACTAGAGATGAAGATTCTGTCTCAAACAAGTAGAAATGTAAGGAGTAAATCCTAAAAGTTATCCTTTTGAGCTCAGACTTAAATCACACACACACATGCATATATACACACATGTATTTTTATTAAAAAGAGACATTCAAATATATATGAATAGTAACATCTAGTTTTTAATGTGGTTTTAAAGTTGTATACTGATAAATTCAAGAAAAACTAGAAATTCCAAATATAAAGACAAAAAAAAATTCCAATATCCATTTGCTTTAGTGTTTTTGTCAACTGCCCTTTTAGGCAAGCAATTTGCACACAAAGCATTGATCATTAGGCATTGTTTGTCTAATTGTGTTGAAATGAGCATCTTTTCCTCATTAACTTAAGTTTTTATAATTACTAGCCTATATATGTTCATCTGGACAAACTTTATTGGAATGTGACAGAGGGACAGCTTGTCTTTGGCATTATTCACAAAATGGCACATAATCTCAATTGGATTAGTTGTCCAGAAAAGCATCCTGCATTAATTCTGTGAATGACTGCTGTAGATTCCACCAAACAGTAATTATAAATCCTAGATATTTGAACCAGTGTAAAATCTGGCATGGAAGAAGAATATAAAATTCATAAAATATTCAAATAAGAGTTGGTGTAGTTCTTATGATTTATGAGGAACAATAATTATAAGCTCATGAGCAAAGCAAAGTTGTATACATACATGAAAATGAAATAAAGTGTGAAGAATTTGGTTTTCAAGGAGCATAGAAAATAGTTGGAACATTTCTAAATTATTAATTTAAAGAAACCTGGGGCTGGAGAAGTGGCTCAGTGGTTAAGCCTCTGCCTTGCAGGCAGAAGGTCCTGAGTTCGGAGCCTAGACTCCACGTATAGACGCCCGGCAGAAGCCAGGGCGGCCTGCATTTCTGGTCCTGGTAGGGCGGAGTCTGTGAATCCTGGGGCAGTAAACGAGGAGGAGGTGGAGGCAGTCCATGGTGTTTCCCGAATTCATCTGTGGTTCACACACATACACACACACACACACACACACACACACACACATGCACAATTGAATAAATAATAAATAATTAAAAAAAATAAAAAAGAAACCTGTGGACCTTCAGATGTAGAGATCTGGAACAAACCTCTTGGATATCCAGAAAGTTATTGTCCTAATTGACTTTCCAAAGAAATATTGGCTTAGGATAAATAAAAGTATCTTTAGGATTGATGGAGACCAATATTTCTAGATAACTGAAAACAGAGTATTATGATTGGAAAAGATGGTAAATCAGGAAAATAATAGACAGAGAAGGAACCACAACAAAAGAATGGCAACACACATTGAAGACAGAAGAAAAGTAAAAAGGTCATTTTATTATGCATTCATTCATTAATGTATTTATCATGATCAAGTGTTTCCACATTAACTGTGATTAAGTAAAAAATGGAATATATTTTCCATGAGGGCTAAGGGCTTTATGACATGAGACTAAGTGTACTGAGATATACAGACCATCCTTTCAAGGAGTCCACCTGTGTGGAAGGGCAGGTATGATAGAACAATTCAGAAAGAATTTGGGATTAAAAATATTCAATACATATATAATAGTTACTCTTAACTGTTGCTGTGTCAAGCAACTTAAGAGAGAAACAGATTTGTTTGAAGGAAGGCTAAATCACTGCAAACATCTTGGAATCTTTCTTCTTCTAAGTCTTCTATTCTATAGGTTTTTTTGTCTGGATAATCTCTTTAGGTAGTCTGACAGCTGATGTTAATGTCAGGTGTGGTCAAATTGACATCCAAGATTAACTATCACAAGTCCATCACTTGTCAACTTGACACAAGATCACATTTCCTTAGGCCATGATTAATATCCACATAAAAACAGTAAGATTCATAATTCTGTCTAAAATAATATAAATATCCACATAAAACCATACATTCATTATTTTTTCAAAGTGACAAAATCCCTTGAGAAATGCTGTCTTTAGTGTTTCATAACACAATATCATAATGTAGATTGCAACATTTTACCATCTGACTACAGATTAGCATTACATTACATAACATAAATGTCTTATTAGTGCAAACCATACTCAGTCCACCTGTGAAAGTCTCAGTACTGACTGCATCAATAGTCCCAACACAGTTCCAAAGGCCAAATTCCAAAGCCTTCTATAAAATCAAAAGACAAGTTATAAATCTGCAACACACAATAGTACAGAATAAATATTCTCATTCCAAAAGAAAGGAATAGAGTCATATCCAAGAAAGATCTTTCCATAACAAAACCAAAAAAACAGCAAGACAAACTCTAAATCCTGTAGCTCCAAGTCAAACAAATAGGCTTCTCATTGAAATCATTTCAGTTCCAAAGGGCTTTGATCCCATCCCTCCAATGCACCTGGTCACAGAATATCACTCTCTTGGGTTGGCTTCTCCCAGGGTACACAAATTGTCTCTGTCATTTCTAACATCTTCACTTCCCTATGGCAAACCAGGGTTTAACTCCACAGCACAAACTGCCCTTGTTGGGCCTCTAAACTGCAGACTTTTACATGCTTCCTGGATTCCACCATTCTCTGAAACCTTGGAGAAGTGATCCTCGACCTTCTCCCTCTTGCATCTTTGATGCCTCTGAAGCCAGGAACACGTGGAAGACTTTGCCAAGCTTTGCTATCGCTTTGGGCCTCTGTATTCATAACTGATTCATATTCTCTGTGCTCAATGTAAGAAAAATCCTCTTTTTCTCCTGGACAGTTGCTTTAAAGGAGAAACAGACCTTGCTTTGGAACTCCACCCTTTGGCTCATTTCCCAAAAGGATTTGCATTTTTATGGGTTGGAGATTTCCCTGAGGAATTTTCCCTCAGGGGACAGCTTCTTCTATTATCCAAATTGAGAGCAGGCTTTGCTTTTACTAATGGAGCTAATCTTTTTAACATGTGACATTTTGTTCTTTGCTTTTTCCTGGTTCAACTCTTTAAGTCTGCAATTGAATTGTTCTTCCTCAGACCTCACAGTTTTCTGCCTGATTTATGTCTCTTTTTCATAACTCTGAAAACAACTAAAAAATAGTCATATCTTATTGTCAAGACTCTACTGCTTTGAAATTTCTTGAACCAAGCACTCCAGTTCAACTTCAGACAAGCTTTCAGGAAGAGGGCAAAACTTCACTAAATTCTGCCAGCACATGGCTCCATTTGTCACTTGTCCAGTTCCAAACATAGTGTCTGTTCCTCTCTGAATCATTACAAGCTGGGCTTCCACTGCCTATATTTCTCATAGCATTAATCTCTTCAGAGTTCTCAAGAGAAAGACCCATTTGGCCCCATCACCAAAACACAAAGACTTTCCCAGCTCAAAGTCCCAAAATTCTCCATATTTCTCCCAACAAACAGTTCCAAATCCACACTAGCCACATAACAGCTATGGCCATATTTCTAGGTAACAACTTCTCTCAGCTTCACAGTGTCAGGTTGTGGTAGCAAATACTCTTAATTTCACAATACCCAACTCCTCAGTACCAATTTCTGTAATAGTTACTCTTAACTGTTGCTGTACGAGAGCATTCGAAGTCAAGCAAATTAAGGGAGAAATGGAGATTTATTTATCTTATTATTATTCAGTTCAAGAGGGCAGAAATAGTCTTCCATGAAGAGGTGATATGGCTGGTGGATGAAGCTGGAGGCAGGCTAAATCATTGCAAACATCCTGGAGTCTTTCTTCTAACTTTTTCTATTCTATGATTCTATTTATCTGGTTAATGTCTTCAGGTAGTCTGACAGCTGATTTTAGTTAATGCCAGGTGTGGTCAAGTTGACACTCAAGATTAACTATCACAACATATAAAAGAAAACATACAAAGTATATGAAGATTTTAGATAAATTTTTAAACATCCTTTTTGCTCATTTTTAAGTAAGAGTAGTACCATTATTTATCCTAATAGGAGAAAATAAAGCTTTAATTTTAGGAAATGGACCATAGACTAAAATGACTTTTCATTTTATGACTGATTTCATTATGTGTTGAAAGAGGAACCCAGACCCTTGGTGAATGTAAGAAGGTATATCATGGTGTATATCTGGTACACATAGTTTGTATTTCCAAAAACTCAGAAATTGTTGACACTGTGCTGAGAATATGACATTGTTTGGAAATAGAATTCATTATACAAAAAGTGAAGCTAGTGTTTTTTAATTGAGATTAACTCAATTTATTTTCTTCTCCTATTAATAAAAAAGCAATGTAGACACAAGAACCCGAAAAGAAAAGAGAATAAGAAAAGAAAGTGAAGACCAAGCAAGGAGAAAGGTTTAAACATGAATTCTCTCACAGGCTTTAGATGAAAACCCATATTGAATGTGCATTTATTCTGAGTTTCTAGCTTTGGAAATTCTCAGACAATTTTCTAGTATTCAAATAACATGGTTTCTGTCATTTTAATGGCACTCCTTGAAAACCTGTAATATAGAGAGTTCATCATTCACTGACAGAAAACTCAACAGATTAAAAGGTTTATTTAAATAATCTATAAAATAATGCTGTCATAGGTAAAGTGTCAGCTTGATGGTTGAGGGTTCCACTTCTGGGCATAGTTGTAGAGAATTAGTGGTTTAGTTAAGTCCAGTGTGAACCTACAAGAGATTGTCTAGTTGATGGGAAAGGCCCAGCCCATGGTAGATGCAACTAGTCCCCAGGTACATGAATAACAGTAGAAAATGGTTAAGAAAGCATCTTTGTATATACTTGGCTGTTATGTGGAGATGGTGTGGACAATTTTCTTGGTACTGGTGTTGATGTGCACTCTCCTGCCAAGCTGGATGAACTACTGTAACCAGGAATCACAAGAGAAAATAAACCCCTCAAGCTGTTTGGTAGTCATTTATCAGCAAAAATGCAGGTGAACTGCTACAAATTCAAAGCTCAACATTTTCCATAAAAGGTTAAATCTTAAACTTACATAAAAGGATGTTGTTCCTATCTTGTATATTATTTGTCAATAAATAACCTGTGTGTTATTTATAAACATGTGTGTTTATTTGAATTATGCAATGACAAAAACACTTATTGTGATAAATTAGAAGGGGAAGACTCTGGACAACCACCCAATGTCAGAATGCCAGCAACTAACAAACATAGCAAGGAAAAGTATTCCCATCAAAAATTAACAGATTGTATTTATAGCGTCGATACTCTTTACCTAATAATAGCAATAATGGAGAAGGTCATATTTGACATAATTATGCAAAAGTTTAAAGAAATTTGTATTTCTTTCTTTAATAAGTACAGATCAAAAAATCCACTTAGCTCAAGAGCATAAATAGAAATAATCATTAGTATCTGTAGTCATTTAAATGCGTTCTTTAAGAGGTAAAAAATTTTAAATCCAAAAGTTTGATTTTATTCTCATACTAATTCAATTTGAATGGCTATGCAAGAAAAATAAAAGTCATTTAAATTCTACAGACTCTTAAAACAGAGCATCTATCAGCATAATGGATCCTTTAGCCCCTGCTGGGAAGACTAAGGGAGTAGACATTTTAAAATTGACTGGTTTGAAAAGCAGCGATTTCTCATAGAAAATCTGGCAGTGGAGGAGGAAAAATGTTGTTATCCTAATTAGATTGGATTTGGCCACTGAGATCTTTTCTGCTCACCACAATAAATTTAGAAACCTTTCATAAATTCATACCACTCAGGATTTCATATTTGCTTGGTTAAGTTGCCTACCTCCACTCTCAGTGCTGAGTCTGCTCTTTGCCTCTGGAAAAGATTTCCCTGCACTTTGCCTTGTAGACTTCGAAAGCAGTTTGAAAAATATCCCAGCATATGCAGCAGCTGGTTGCCTCCTGCTAATGGCAGACACATGGAAACCCTTGAAGTCACTATTTGCTTAGCTGTACTCTGTTCTTATCCAGTTTATTTGAGAATTTGCTTTGTAGGATTAGCTGATCAGGAAAATAACACATGAAGAAGAATAACAATTAGCACCCATTGTAGCATTAATCTGGTTGTTGAATATCGACCCCATTTTTTCAAATCAACTAGGGTAATGTATTGCAAGCATTGATTGTGATCTTTTGTGATTGGCTAGCAGTTCTAAAGTCACAATCACTTCAAGAATGGGGATGAAATAATGGGTATATGCTTAATTCAATTTTTGCTAGGAATTATTTTTTCTCAAAGTTCACATTTCTCTCACACACAACTACTCTGTGTTTATGTGTGAATTTGTGTAAAACATAAATTAGGGCTTTCAATATGCTCAGGACTCTCTATACCACCAAGTTACACTCCCAGACTCTAGTATACTCTTCTTTATATTTTTAAGTGATGCTTAATATTTTATGTTTTAATTATCTTTGACATAACATTATGAATTACATATACATTATAAAATGACAAAGCACAACTAGTATCCTGCTTCTCTTACATTGTTTTGATGGGAGTTTATAATAATACACATTACGGTCATCAAAAACGCATCTTAAAATCTATTCCTCTTATAAAACTGTAATTATGTATCTTGCCTGCATCTCCCCATCTTTCTTATAACACCCAGTGTTAATCACAGTTAGCCTCACAACTCTGTTTTCAGATTTTTGCACACTTAGTCCTTCTGTGCCTGGTTTGTCTCCTTGACACTGGTTCTTCCTATTTTATCTGGCATTACAAATGACAGGATCTCATTCTCTTTATGAATGAATGCTATTTCATTCTTTAAATGGACTGCATTTTCTTGTTTCATCAGTTGATAGACACATGGGTCAATTCTATTTCAAATTTGTTGTGAACGGTCTTGTAATAAATATGGAAGTACACATGTATGTTCAATTTATCAATGTCAGTTTTTATATATGCACCCAGCACCCGCTCTTTGAAACACAAATAATTCTATTATCAATTTTGAATGATCTCCTGTTTTTCTTATTGACTGCATTTTAATATATTCATTAAGCAAATATAAAAGTATCTAGTTCTCCACTTCCCCAGCAGTTGTGTTTTTTTCTGTTTGCGTAATAGCTGCTTAGACTGAGTTGAAGTTACATCTCAGTGGGATTTTGATTTACATTTCCATAATTAGTAATGAACACTTTTCCCATCATGGCTAGTTAATTATATGTCTTATTTTAAGAACTATCTAGTAAGATCTTTTACACATCATTGAAATGAATATTTAAATTTTTAGAAAATAATTTTATTTCTTTATAAATATTGTGGATATTATTCCTTGTGAGCTAGACATCTTGAAAGTATCTTCTCTAACTCCATGGTTCTTCCTTTGCACTGATAATTGCTCCCTAGGCGATACAAAAGCTTTTCAGTGTATTGCTCTCCCATTCACTGGTTTCTTCTATTGAGGTCTTGCACACAAGTTCCTTCCCCAAGTTTTCTAATTTCATAGTTCAACATTTATTTACATATTTTATATATTTTACCATTTTTTATTGATTCTTTTCTACAAGTTAAAAAGTTTTTTTCTGATTTGACTTTCTGGTTTTCCAAAGATTCCAATTTCTGCTTTTCCATAATTTCTTCAATGTGTATGATTGCTTGCTATTTAAGTTCAAAACTGCCTCATTCAAAAAAAATCTTATATGGTTGTGTGCTTGTCCTAAAAGGACAACCTTCACAGAATAGAAGAAGGGCATTCTCTGGTCATGGGCATATGAGTAGTTGAGTGTCCATGCTAGAAACTCCCAACAAGCTCTCAAGAAAGTTCTCCATTAATTTATTATTATTAATATGAGACATAATTAAATGTGTCTCATGTTGATTTTTGTGTTTTATCGATTATATTTTTATATTTATTACATATTTCCAAATTCTTTTTTTTTAATTTTTAATTGTTTATTATTTATTCAATTGTGCATGTATGTGTGTGCGCATGTGTGTATGTATGTGTGTGTGTGTAGAACCACGGACGAATTCAGGAACCACCATGGACAGCCTCCACCTCCTTGTTTACTCTGCCGCGAGATTCACAGGCTCCGCCCTACCAGGACCAGAAACGCAGGCGGCCCCCGCTTCTGCCTGGCGTCTATACGTGGGGTCTAGGATCCAAACTCAGGACCTTCTGCCTGCAAGGCAGAGGCTTAAACCCTGAGCCATCTCTCCAGCCCCATATTCCCAAATTCTAAAGTAATTTGGTCAACAGCCCATCCTCCGATTAATGCAAACAAGTTTGAATATTGTTTATTATTAATTGTTGAAATTTGTCATCAAATCATGGGGAAAATGTAGTTCAACAAAGAATTTTTAAAAAATAGGTCAGATATCTCTCAATATCAGCTCTGATATTGAGAAATATTACCTCAGTCTCTAGAGAATCTTCTGAAATTCTGTATGAACAAAAAGAGGGAGGGAGGAACATTTGAAGTTCTCCAAATGAGCTGGGTACTAAAAACAAACTATGTAAGAGGAGAAAACTTTTTAAAACTTTACATATTGAATAAAAACTTGAACAAATTGTAACAAAGGGAACATAGCATACCATTCTCAATATTTGTCTCTTAGGAAGCTCAAGTACTGAGAAGGTAGTCTTCTATTACATAAAGAAATGAGATTTGGTGAGAAGTGTCAGGTTTAGAAGCACTTAAGCAGATCTAAATCAGCTCTCAGACTTGTCTTTAGAATGACTGTGTAACTTTTCTATGAACCAGGCAAATCACCCAGGATCAGCCACTTTGCTGAGATCTTTGATTTTTCATTCTCCTATAGGAGTAGTATAGGAAACAAATGTCTTCCTTATAGCAATTATTTTTTGTACATGATTTTAAGATAATTTCCATTCTTTTATGCAATTTATTTCTCTTGTTTTAATACTCTTTACCATAAAACTCTATCTAAATTTAGATTTGCTTATTTGGATAAGGAAATAAAACACAAATCTGGGTTTGATCCTCTTGGGAAGAGCAGGAGGTCTTCTCTTTACTACTCTTTGTCATGGAGTAACTTGGGGTACTGAAAACAAACAAACAAACAAAAAATACAATTCTTTAATCCCTACTGCACAGTAACTGAGAGATGAGCGCATAAATAATGAATGATTGCACCTACAAATTCAAGTGAGGAAATGATTAGGCAAATGAGCAAATGATTAAGCAAGGTACTTTATGCAAAGTTACTTAACTTGTATCTGAGAGGACAATGCTTATCAGTACACTCCTCACCTGACTCAGCACATTTGCCCATTTAACAATGATCTTAGATGCTCCATGTTCATCCTCTTTGAAGAGGTGTCAAAGACTAATATATTCTTCTTTCTCCCCTCCATCAATATTTCTTTTATGAATTATTTTTAAATTTAATTTGTTATTCCTTAGTGGCTCTGTGTGTGTGTGTATGTGTGTGTGTATGTGTGTGTGTGTGTGTGTGTGTGTGTGTGTGAGTGTATGTGTGTGTGAGTGTGTGTGTGCATGTACATGGTGTGCATGTGCATGTACATGGTGTGCATGTGCATGTACATGGTGTGCATGTGCATGTGGAGGTCAAAGAATAATATACGAGAATTGGCTCTCCCCTTAGTCTCTGAGGCAGGGCCTCTCTTGTCTCTGCCAATGTGATGCTTAAACAAATGATATTTATGCAAGTTTTAGGCACTGTTCTCATCTCTTCCTCTCATCTAACTTTAAGAGTCCTGGAATTACAAAAGTGTGCCATTGCATCTGGCAATTCTGTGAGTTTTGAAGATCACACTAAGATCACCAGGATTGTGCAGCTAATGCTTGCATCTTGCTGGCCTTCCTCCTGTACTTTTCAAGTGTGGGCTATATTTGGAATGGTGAGTGAGATAGATAAGGATAGAATCACTGAAAATAACGTAACATTACGAAAGTAAAGTTTCAAATTGAACTAAACTCAACTTGCCTTTTAGCTATGCTAAATGAGTAGGACTATTGCATGGCTTAAATACATAACATAAAGACAACATTGATTTGAAATAATATTTAGGGCTCATTAAAATTACTTATGATTATTTTATACAGATTTAAGGTCCTTACATCCATGAGCTATTTCTTCAGAATGCTTTCAGTTAAAAGCTCAAGTAAAATGTCATTTCACTAGCCTATATGACAAGAAGTCATCTTAGAATGACTGAAGAAGCTGTAATACAATGAAAATTCAGCAGAACAGTAAATGATTAGGCAAGGTATTTTATGCAAAGTTACTTAACTTGTATCTGAGAGGACACTGCTTATCAGTACACTCCTCACTTGACTCAGTAAATAATTCACATCACCCAAAATCTCACTACTAAGTAGTAAGAAAGATATAATAAATACATAACTAGAAATATCAGCCTTTAGTCGTTTTTAAAAAAAAAAAATGTTAGCATACCTTGAAAGGGGAGTACATAATGCTGCTGAGTTATAAATTAATAGTGTTTGTTCCAAGGCTTTCTATTTTTCATTGACCAATTTACCTGATTACAAAGTCACCATGATACACAAAAGCATCAAATTTAGTAGATTTTAATTTAAATAATAATATGTTTTACCTCTATTCTTAATTTGAGTAGATAAA
Source organism: Typhlomys cinereus (assembly GCA_023101885.1). NCBI lineage: Eukaryota > Metazoa > Chordata > Mammalia > Rodentia > Platacanthomyidae > Typhlomys > Typhlomys cinereus. The sequence continues at coordinate 5,081,423 of JALPQD010000020.1, forward strand.
TTATTTTCTCTGGGTAAAACAGTTTTTGTGATGGCTATGTGCTCTTCAGAGCCTTGGTATATGATAGATGTTTCCACTAGCATTTAATTCAAATGTCCCCCAATGACATCATCAGTGTTCAACCTAATAATAAAGGCATAACCAATGCACATATGTATAACTTCCTTTGCATTTATCTAGACAGTTTGCAATCTATTTGTTCTAAACAAATATTTTTGTTTCATCCATATTTCATTCCTATTGACTTGTTGCCTTTAGATTTTAACTTCTTTACAAGAAATATCACAGGAATACTAAATGCTTTTGGGTATTGTCAATTCTCTTTCTTGAAATTACTAGTTTGGCTCATGTATATCATGAGACATTTATTTATTTTTGGTTTCAGAGTTTGATCCCTCCTGTTTATTGTCATCCCAAAACTCAAGTTCCTTACTATGTTGACCACTCATTTTAGCAGCCATTTTACATATCATTTTGCATATCTTAGTGCAAATAATGTGTGGCTCACATTATGTCTAGCCACATACATACAAACTGCTATTTTTTTCCTCTCATGTATGTGTGTATGTGATGTATATGTTGAGTGTGTGTGTGTGTGTGTGTATGCCTTTGCATGTGTATGTGTGTGTGCAATTTTGTATGCAGGTGGTCACACATAAATGAGCGTGCTTTAGTGTGTGTACCTGTCGTGGCCCAAAGGTAATATCAGGAATAATCCTCCATCACTCTTCCACTTTATTATTGTGAGTCTGTGTCTTTAATTAAACTTACAACAAGACAGACTAGACAGTTTATTCTGGAGATTCTCTGACTCCTCTTTCCAAGGTTGGAATTGCAGGTGGCCTCCACCTCCATTATCATGGGATCTGGAAATCCAAAGTCAGGTCATTTTTCTTGTGAGGCAAAGTTTTTAACCACTGAACCATCTCCCCCAAACTCAACTATTTTTCTCAAAATATCTTTCACTGAATATGTGTTACTCTTCTTTCCTAACTGTGTCAAAATAGCTGAGAAAACAATTGAAAGGACAAAGGATTTATTTTTGCTGACAGACTCAGTAGTCTTACTTTCTAATAGCTATGAAGCAATTAAGGTGAATGACTACCATCCAACTTACCAGTGGACACATTATTGAATGAATGCATCCCTGATTAATGAACAAGAGAATACCAGGGAAGAGTTTCCTTTGTATTTCAAGTAATAATAGTGCAGAGATAATTTATGCTCACACAATTGCTTTCATATAGTAGCTTCAAAGTATTAACTTTGTAAAGAGGTTGAGTCCTAAACTCTTCTTTGCAAACTTCCTCTCTTTGTTAACATGAAGAAGCATCTGCTTTATCATACTCTGCTGGTGGTACAGGATGCTTCTTCACAGTTGTGTTTTCTTAATCAGCTCCTCCATTTTGTCCATTAAGTATGGAAAAGCCGAGAGCTCAAATTCTCTTGAACTTTCCTAACCATTAAACACTATTGCTGAGTAATCACAACCTGTCTGGTGCCATTACATCAATATATTGACAACAGTGTTTGTCTGTGTAATGGAATTTCTAATATTTAAAGCATTGTTCAGATATCTCTTTCAATATTTTTTCTGTACATTTTGATATCTCCACTTTATTTGACACAATATTGTTTTTTAGACATGAATTTTACAAAAAATGAAGGAAAAATTTCAAATATTTAGACTTCTATTAGGTGTTAAGAATAGTACATGATTTCTTGAAGTGTAATTTCATATGCAATATTATGAATGTCACAATACTCAAATGATGGGAGGTTATTGTTGGAATAATATTGACTTTAATTTTAATTTTAATTGACAATAACAATTGTTATTCAGAGTTATCTCACTGAAAATCAAAAAATATCATCCAATGAATTCATGCTGCACACTAAAAATAACAGCAATTGATTCTGATGATCCAAAGATCATATTAGTGCAAATTGTGACTTTCTGAACTAATATACAAGTTCATCTCTTTGAGTTCCATTTCATAATATTGAATCTGTCCTACATACAAAATAATAGAATATGGTCTTCTAAGCTATAAGTTAAATCACATGATTCCCATACCTAGAGTATCATCAATGAATATGGAATATGATGATGAGTCTCTTATAAATAATTTTGGTGTTCCACATTTGTCTCTGTGTGTGTGTGTGTGTGTGTGTGTGTGTGTGTATTTAGCACATTTATTTCTTAACACATTTCTTGCTCTATGTAGCTATTTCTACTGAATTGTAATAAGAAACAACTGAAAGTTACAAGATTCACAATTCTTCCTTTCACAGCTATATTACATAAACAATAAAGTTACTCCTTAGAAGAGACTTTCCACTCTGTCCAATTCCCAGAAAGTTATTCAAGGAATCAGAGATTCAGTTTTCATGAGCCATCACCCATGCTAGATGCTTTTCTTCAATGCAGCCATTTACATCACACTTTACCTGTGCTTCGGTAAGTAACCCATTAACTTACTGGACAACAAGGATAAAGAAAGAATTGTGTCCTTTTTTCTTTTGCTATTCCTTATTTCAAGAAGATATTTGGTTGCTCTCAACTCCCCAGAAAATGTCCCAAAATTGATTCCCAAAAACTGCAAGACTCAAGAATAGATGGGAAGGAGTTGCTACATGCTCCCTCAAATAGAAGTCAAGACTTGTAACTGAGACCCATCCATGTGAACAACCAGAAACTATCTAAACAATATCTTTCTTTGGATCCCTCCTTGCTGCATAAGTGATTGAATACTCCCTCCAGTGTGTATTATGACATACAAACAAGGCCAGGTTTCCTGAAAGAGAAGCATAATTGGTATGAATCAAACAGTATTCATAGTATCCTACTTAGTTGGTGTTTTAGGCCTCTTTGATAAGTTGGATTCAATATGCAAGTTGGAGATTCCTCCAAAAACAATGATGTACTAGAAAGTACCTAAAAGTACCATATATGAGAGGTGTTCAGAAGCAAGCTATGACAGCAGTTATGTGGTCATGTCTTACCAGAAGGAACTTTCTTACATGAAGGATGAGCTGCAAGGGAAAGACACATGGATATGATCCACTGCATTAATCTCTGAATTGGCAGGAAAGGTGGGAAAAAATATAAGAGAAAATGGAGGTGCTGACTTGCCATTTCTTATATCTAGCAAGATTTAAGGGGAAGAAATCCAAATTACATCTGTGCTAAAAAGCCTTTCCTGAAATCCACAAAATTTGAAGCCATGGGAAGACTTAGATAGTTGGGAAGACAAGAACTTGGCAGGAAGCAATACAAAATGTAACTGGGATGTGTCTTTTAATACAGAAAAAGGGAATGACCATAATTCAGCATTCAAATGTAAGGCTTAGTAATGACCACATATAAGAAACGAAGATAATCTAAGAACACTCAGCCTCAGAATAGCTTGATTTGGAAAAGAATTTTAAGCAGTGTAAGAGCCTTTCACAAATAGAATTTTGAGCCATGTAAGAGCAACTCACAATCTGATTTGTGAGTTTTGGAACACAAGGGAGAATGGAATCCTTCTGACGGCTCTTGAAATAGAAAAACTGAGTCACACAGCCCAATCACTCCTTCATTTAAAGGCTGCATACTTGAAGCAATGCAGGGAAAGTCAGTGCATGATGGACTGATTTATATGATTCACTAGGATTACTCAGTTTTCTCAGTTGAGGTCCTGGTGGATATCAATGAATGTAAAATAGTAGGAAAAAAAACAGAGTTTACTAAAAGATTCAGTGTTCAATATCCTGTTGACTGGATTAGACAAGACTGTGTTTATAAGAGAGCTGAGAAAGGACAGCTTATTTTATTTTTTGTGATGACATAGATACAAATGCACGCTCTCAAAACATAAAGCAGTAAGAGTGACTTTCTGATCATCCAGTTTTAATTAGTGAATATAGCATACATATGCTGAAATTATCACTGATTCCCTTTAATGAACACAACTAAAAGAAGTAGACCGACTCAGTAAAATCAATATTGGAAAATGAAAAATGGTAAAATGTCTTTTTTATCCTTGTCTTATAATTCTTAACTCTGTGTATTATTACTTATCCAGATCATTTACCACATTTGTAACCTAGTGTCTTCCATTTGGTTGGTTTAGTAAAAATGATTATTGTGAGAATCCAATGTAATATCCCACAAATTTCAAAATTCTATTCCAATTCAAGTTTAACTGGATAGTCCTTTGAGGTTTCACAAGAATATCACTACAATTCAAAGAATTTGGTTCCTAACAGATTTTATACAGGAGCTAAAAGAATCTAGAATTTGCATGTTCAAAACTTATTGGGTAAGAGATGCTATTTTCCGTATTAAGACTAACTACTTCTAAATGTGTGTTTCATAGTAATAAAATAAAGTGACTGATCAGAAAGATAACCTGATGAATAAACTCTTAAAACAGGTATATTTGATTATGATTTATTTACCTACATACAAGTAGATATTGATGATATTATTTTGCTGTCTAACAACAGGGAAAGCTATTAGAAATCAATGGACATTTAAAAATAACTGATATGTGCTACAATTAAAATATACTTCATGATGATTAAAAGATAGACTTAAATTTCTAGACAGTGTCTTTGGCAGTGTGTGGTATACTTGTGGATGTATGGCTAGTGCTAAAAGAATGTGGACACAAATCAAAGGCAAATGTATAATTTCTATCCACAAAATTTATGATGTGTGTGTGTGTGTGTGTGTGTGCATGCACATGCACACACATGTATGTGTGTGTATGTGCACATGTATGTGTGTATTTACCTACTCATTTGTAGATAGAATAAATGATAATTTTATAAAAAAGAAAAAAAAATCCTCTTATTATAATAGCACATACACTGATCAAGTAAATCTTTGTTTTATAGGACATTTTGCCTGGCATTTAGATATTCAGAAAGTCAATCATGCGGCAGCTATTATCAAGAGTCAAATGGACTGATAAACACAATACAAAGGTAAATGGAAATGATCCTTACTCTCTGACAATAAAATCTGCTGCAAAGAAAGATTAGGAAACATACACTTAAATATACCCAATAAGGATAGATGCTATGTAGAAAAGTTTACAGTATGCATAGCTCTTGAAGGTAGATTATTTAGGTGAAATTTGATAGACTGGGGCATATATCAACATAATATCACCATAGAAAATAATTCCTATAATCTTCTAAAGGCAAAAGTGATTATGGTAAAGTGTTGGGGTGTGGGATGAAGCTTTGTAGCCAGATATGAAAGATATGTATGAGCCATGGTTTTTTTACTTCATGCTCTTCTCCCTTAAAGCATAAAAAAATAAATGTAAGAATAGTGTGATTTCGATTTTGCCTTAGAAACTTTATGAATGTCTAAATGTCTATCTACCATAATAAGATAGATAAGATAATATGCTGAAGTTTTAAGATCCAAAAGTAGATAAAGTTTGTTGCCATTTTGTTATATGTTGTTTTCTGTAGTAGTCTAAGCAAGAAGTAATCACTGCTTTAGGTAGAGTTTACAAGTTGGAGAAAATATATAAGGGATTAATTAGGTGTTTGTGAAATAATGCTGGACAAATTGATACTGTGTATATATGTGTCTCTGTGAAGAGAACAGTGCTAAAGTGTAGAATGTTAACTTCCTTCAATGAGAACACAGGGAAAAAATTATTCTCAGAGTCAGCTGTTGTTCCAGTTTTAAAACCCTGAGTTTGTGGGAAAGGTGATATTTCAAAGATGATTTCTATAGTCAGATTTTTATAAAAGATTCAAGATTCAGTTTTTTTTCAGTTCATTCAGAATTTTTAACTATTTGAAGACCACAGCATAGTAAATTCCTATTCAATGTTTGAAGCGGTGAAGAGAGGAGAAATTGGTTTGTGAGTTGAAAAAATGAAATTTAAAACCCTTTATAGATAAGTTCATCTGGAATAATTTGATAGTTTCTGGAATTATTCCAAGAGTTGCCTTTAGAACTTTCAATGGCTATCTTCTCAGAATAGTTTAGTCAAACAACTTCAAAAACAAGGTTAGTAACCTTTTTATCTAATTCCCACTCTCATTAGTATGGTCATAAAGCAGCATAAGATTAATTTGCATTCTAGATTTTATTTCTTTTATCTTTCTCATATGATTTAAAAAGTGGTTAGATGGTACCCAGTTGTAAATGAATTTTATACACTTAGCTCCAAAATTAGTCATTCCTTAAGAAATATAAAAAATGCACACAGGTAAGTATGGATGAGCATTTATAAAACAGTCTGCTGAAAAAAAAAAAAAACAGAGGATAGGACAATTTTAGACTCCTCCATTCCAGATATCTGCATATTATTTACAAATTCTCTCTCACTTCCAAGACTCCTTTTTTCTCTTTTATAAACTTCTCAATTCTGTGAAGTCAGTCAGCATTTGTAGACAATTCCCCTCTTAATCTAGTTTTCTTCTAGCTTTATTTTCCCTCTTGTTGCAATCAATTCTTCTCTTTCATCTTTTTCATTTTTGAAGTTTCTTCAATTATGTCCTTTGTCCTTTCAGATTTCACTAACCCATATATAAAAAGCTATATTAAATTTGAAATAGAAGCTAGAGAGATGGCTCAGCAGTTCAAATGTTAGCAGCACAAATGAAAAGACAGGGCTCTGGACCTGCAGATCCTGTGTTAAGTGCTAGACACCTATGATAGCCCACCTGTCACTCCAGCATTTGAGGTCTGTGCCTGGAAATCCTAGAGGAAGCTGGACTGCCAGACTAACCCTATTGATGACTTCTAGATTTAGGTACTCAGCCTCAAAACTGTAATGTGGAAGAGAAATTAAGATGAATTCCCTATTTAATATCTCCTTCATACCTCCACATACATGCACAATTAGCATGAACAGATCCATGCACACATGCACATCTACTCATCCACATCTAATAACTGTATACTAACATGCATGCCCCCCACACCGACAAGTGTAAATGAAAAAAATGATTGAGGTAAACAGTAAAAGAAACACACAAATAAAATGCAAATCCTAAATCTTCCTATGGTTTATGGCTCTCTAACTCCACTATAATGTTAGAGAAATATGGAAGGAATGAGGTCACATAGAAACAGTAATGAATGGAGGTGGAGGTAGGGTGGAAGTAGAAAGAGACACTAACTGAAATATTTAAGACCAAGTTAAAGTTTCAGTTCTCTACCTGTATATCATGCTGAGTCATTATGTTTCCTACTGCTATGCTAAACATCTATGGTCATGGACATTTGTATTGGATTCACATCCATTTGACTTCATTCATTCAAATTTTCTTTATTGCTGTTATAAGTTTAATGTGTTCTCTATGTCAAACAGTTTATAACTATCAATTCCTCTAATGATTCTCCAGCTTTCTTTCAACTATTACATATTCAAAATATATTGTATATATTAAAATATGGAAATTTAAGATACTTTTTTCCAGTTCATGTTTCAACATTCTCAACTCAAAAATATAAGAGATTCAAAAGTAACCCCCAGCTATATAAATGAATCTAAGTTGCAAATGAGAGATACCAAAATTGAAGATAGTATGTAATACCTAAGCTATGGACGATAATGACCAAATAAAATTTAAATGTGTTGCAAAAAATTAAAATGAGCATTCATGTCCAAACATTAATATAAATAACTTACTGTAAACACCAATATCCAATTTTGAGTTAGAAGGAAAAATGAATAAAGAAGCGTACAAGACCCACTTTTCATCTTAAATATCTCTTTGATTTAGCACCAGATTGCTTATGATGTACCAATTTGGGTTGGAAAATACTCTGTAATATTGTTTTCATATTTTGATTTTTATTATGATTGATATTAATTTTGCCAAAATTTGCTTTTTATTTGCTGGTTACAGATTCATTGACTTCTTGACTTCTATTAGAGAAAATAAATAGGTCAATCATACTGCCTGAGTTCAGAAATGTGCAGGAAAAAATGACATACTAATTATCTATATCTGTTTTTCTGCACATGCATATTTGATAAAGATGAGTGACAAACTCGTTTGTTTTATTATTTAAACTCTTGATATCACTTAATATAGATGATATATTGTACCTTGAAAAACAAAGAGAGTTCAAAACTATTGGTAAATTGTATTATAGATACTTTAGGACATATAGATAAAAGATAGATAGATAGATAGATGGACAGATAGATTTGATTTTCTTAAAATAGAGAAAATTATGAGTTATAAATCACTGCATTGAGTTTGTGTCATTAGAGAAGGTGCAGAGAGTATAGATAACTTTAGTGCTTGTAAACAAGTGTTTAATGCTCTCAATTCTAAAGGAAAGAAATTAATTTATCAGCATTAACACAGAGCTTAAATTTAAAAGGTTAAAGAGCTGTCATCTTAAAACATAATTGAATTAATAATTTTTTATTTTAAATTATTTATTTATTTATTTCCGCTTATACAAACTTAATAGGTACACCGGTCCCCTCCCTCCCTCCACCCCTCCCTGGATCCCCTAGCTCCCTTCCCTCTTTTCCCCTTCCTTTCCCCTCCTCTACTACCCTATCTAGCAGTGCCTCCTCCCCCCATCCATGGAGCGTCCTTTAATGTGTATGTCAAACTTTCCTCTGGGTCCTCCTCTCTGATGAGGTGTAAGGACTCAGTGGCATTTCCTAGAACTCTTTCTTGTATTCTCCATAAGTGTAGGAATACTATTGTGGCTGTTAATACCTAGCTTCTAAGGATCCTAGTGCCTTTAGTACATGCTAGACTTAGAGGAGTCAATAATGTGTTGGTCATTGCATAAGTCATACAAAGTCCTATTATGATCCCTTCAGACCTAACTTGTGTGGAGTATCTTGCCCACCCCATCCTTGTGCTCTTACAATTTTACCACCCCCTCTTCTGCAAATTTCCCTGAGCTTCAGGATGGGGAGAGATTAGGCTGGCCTGTTTCCAGGTGGTTGATATAGAGTCTCTGATGTCCTGAATTATGGTTTGTTGATTTTTTTTTTCAGTTTTGCTGCTCCTGCAATGCCCTTGGCTCCATCCTGATGGGTACTGGATGTCACCACCTGACCAGAGATAAAAAGCTGTTAAAATAGTCTTATTATAAGAGTATATTCAAAGGTAGACCAAATCCTGGAGAGGATGTAGAGAGAGGGGAACTCTTCTACATTGCTGGTGGGAATGCAGATTCATACAACCACTCTGGAGAGCCGTCTGGCAATTCTAAAAGAAGTTAAAGATTGAAATGCCATATGACCCTGCTATTCCACTTTTGGGAATAACCCCCCAAAGAGCAAAACTTCACCTCAATAGCACAAGCATGACCATTTTCATAACAGCACTGTTTACAATAGCAAAGTCATCAAATCAACCCAAATGTCCAACAGTTGATGAGTGGATAAGGAAAATGTGGTACATTTATCCAATGGAATACTACTCAGCCATCAAAAATGATGCATTAATGAAATTTGCTGGAAATGAATGGAATTAGAAACAATTATATTGAATGAAGTATCCCAGACACAGAAGATTAAGCGCCATATGTACTCCCTAATAGGTGGATCCTAGTACCAAACCCACTTAGATACACACTCAAAGATAAATCTCTGTAATACCTATAGTAATTGCAAATATTATAAACAGGAGGGTAGGGGAAAGAGGCCACACCAGAAATAAGGAGAGAGGGGACCATGTTACAGCAGAGAAAATATGCCACCATCAAGGACTGCAAGTAACCAATTAGTTTTTATTGCTGCAAAACAATTAATAAATTATTATTCTTACTGAATAGCCACACAAGTTGGCTTAAATGAGGCTTTATGTAAGATACACACAAAGTTAAATGCTGCATATTCTCTGTGATGTGGAAGGTAAAATATAGCCTAAATAGATGACAGTTTGGAAAAAGTCTGAAAAACAGAGAATGCAGAGAACATGTGTAAAAGGTGCTAAAAAATAATTCAGTTTAAGATGTTTTACTGCTCAGGAGAATTTCTATATATATTTTAATGTACTTTTTGATGTTTTAAAAGAATCTAGTTCAAAGACTCAAACCATAAAGAAATGATAACAACTGCACATGCAATCATTTTAATTTGGCAAATGTATACAACATGAAATCCTATACATATTCACGTCACATTACCCATCTGTTACATGTCATGTTATATATCCATTTATATAGACTTGTTGCATTTTAGTTAAAAATCCATAAATATTAGCTTTCTACCGACAAAAAATTATGTAACTACAAAATTGAAATTTGTTTTAAAATATGCTTTTGGGAGGAATTATTTAATCCATTAGAACTTTAATATACCCTTTCTATATGAGGACTCTATAGTGCGTATCCAATATATGATACATTACCGGTTTCCATCTATTTTAATAGTTCATTAAATAACTGATTATAATTAGAGTACATAATATTAAACATATAGTGATTTTATTTTTTCAGGTAATAAAACATTAAAACAATATATTGAAATTTTAGCTTCTGATGACTTCACCTTTTTAAAGATTTTTTGTATTATAGATAATGTTCTGTTTCTCTGAGTATCTTCCATTGGGTATTCAAGTTTCTGTACTCAACAGGATAAACTGCAACAGTCAGAGAACTAGAAATGAATTATTATCTTATAGGAAAATGCCCTTATAGGAAGGGAGGTAGAAAAACACTAGTGGTATTAAGTACTAAAAGTAAATAATGAGGAGGAGTTGTTACAGGACATGTTTAAGAGCAGGGGGTACAGAAGTAGGTGAAAAAGGGAAAAGTTGCACTATGAATATATGATAGAGCTAGATAAAAAATTACTATATTATAAGCTTATTTAAAGTACAATGAAAGTACCTTTTGAAAAAAAGGAAGGTAATTAGGCCCTAAGGAGAAACAAGATTACTATGATTTAGTATATGGACATGACATCAAACTGACTTCTAATACCCACTTGTGTACCCACAGAACATTACAGCTAGCAAGAAGCTTCCTTTTATAATGAAGGCACTTAAGACAGAGAGAGATTCATAAAAGGCCAAAGTACAGAGAATTACCATTGAGTGCTTGTCCCAAAGCAAGGTTTAAATTACCTGTTCACCTCAATGTGCAGGGACTGTTGTAGAAGAGAGGTCAGAAAGAATGTAGAAAGTGGAGGGTTGGGAGTACTGTTGTCAATAATATATTTTATGGACATGAAAAGTTTGCTAAATCCATGAACTCACTGAAACTATGCTAACTTCCTTAAGACCTGAGCAAGATTTGACTTGTCAAGGTTTAATCATAGACAGGGAAAGCTCTTACAAGGTACACCTTCATTGAAGGACTATTGAGGTTAAAACTGGAGATGGGAAGAGCTACTTTCCTCAGTGATATACCCTCTCAAACATGATCCATACTCTGTCTAGCAAGTGCCCAGATGTACATCAATGAGGGCAACCCTGATGAAACTCAGTGGGCCACAAGTAGAAAAAAAGACATAAAAGTAGGAAGGAATCTGAGAAATTTTTAAATGAAGAAGGTAAGGACATGGAATCAGTTAACATGGGATTAACTGCAATGTCTTCAAATATTGATACCAAGCATCATGCATTCTTTTTTATTTTATTATATTATATTTATTTCTTTTTCCGTCATACAAGTTTAATAGGTACCCCAGTCCCCTCCCTCTTTCCTCCCCTCTCCAGTCCCTCTTGCAACATTCCCCCCTCTTTTCCCCTTCCTTCATCCCCCTCTCTCCCTTTCTTCCAATTCCCCCCTTCCCTCCCTCCCATTCCTTAGAGCATCCTTTAGTGGGAATGTCAAACTTATACTCTAGTGAGGTGTAAGGACTCAGTGGCATTGCCCAGAGCCCTTTCTTGGGCTCCCTTTTAGTATCAGAACACTGTTATGATTGTTAATCCCTTGCTTCTAAGGATCCTAGTACCTGTGATCCATGCTAGATTTTGGGGGGGGTCATTGACATGTCTGACATGCAACGTCTGATTATGGCTACTGGGGCCCTAACTTATGTGGAGTATCTTGCTTATCATTGTTCCTTCCTATCTTTAGGCTTTTACATTCATACCGCCTCCTCTTCCACAAATTTCCCTTTAGGATGGGGAGAGATTTGGCTAGTCTGGTTCCAGGTGATTAATGTAAGGTCTCTAATGTTTTTTTGTTGTTTTCAGTTTTGCTGTTCCTGGACCACCCTTAGCTCCATCCTGATTGGTATTGGAGGTTACCCCCTAACCAAAAATAAAAGGCTGTTTAAAGGTAGATGGAATAGGAGTAGGAGACTGCAGTGAGGGGGAGGGGTCAGTCTCCCATTTGCAGGATAGTTACCATCTATCTATCAGACTCTATGTCCTCCCTGACTGGTAAAATCAAACCCCTCAGTCCAAGTGGCCAGGAAGGAAAGTGAGTGAGTTTCTGGTTAAGTTCACTCATGTTTTCTTATTTAACTGTAAGTTTTCACATTACTTTAAGTTCCATGTTTTGGGGGTCAGGGAAGAATTGAGTAAGCCTTTTGAGAATCACAAATTTGTGGTGCAGTTTATTATGGAAGAAATTATCTAACTCTGTAAAGACTTTGGTATTAGAGAGACAGAGAAAAACAAACCACACAGAAGAAAAGAACAATCATAAAATATAATTTTGTGTAAACATTTTCCCCAAAATCATAAATCCCATCATAGAGAACCTTCTAATACAAATTGTCTGAAGAACAGATAGACTAATCACTCCAGCAAATTTCCTACAGCTCCAGCCTTCTGCTTAAAATCCTCAGAGGCTTGTCTGTCTATGAAAATTCTGCCTGTTCATCTGCCTGTTTTATCTTCTGTACTACTAACCTCAAGTCCAAATTGTTTTTATTTCATAAAGTAATAAGAGGAAGTTCCTGAAGTTTAGTAATTACACTCGTTGGGAAAATAGTAACAAAATATATTTTGCATCAGCATTTCAAAAAGAGCAAGATAATTGTTGAATATATTCTTGAAAATAAATAGGTCTGTTATTAAGCAAAATCTGTTTTTTCACTGTCCATCATTGGAACAGAAAAAATGTTCTGGATGAATATAGAATTATATGCCAGTGTACTACAGCAATAGATTAATAGACAAAATTTCAGTGATTCACTGCTATAACATGATTATGGGAACATACTGTATTATACACATTATCATTATTAAATATAATCTAATTAGATGTAACAGGATATAATTTGCATAGTATTTGAAATGCAACAATAAATTATCAGAATATAAATTAAATTAGAAAAATATTTATAAATTATAGTAAATTCCACTGACTTCCTTATTTAGAACATGTATAACAAAAGAAAAGATACATCTTGGAGTTCCTAGAATGACACAGTCTGGGAATATGAGATGGTAATTCATGCAGTGGTGATAGATGCATCATTTAAAGGAAGATGTAGTAGAGCTGACAGCCCTTTGAGGAAAGGAAGAGCTTTAAAGGTAGTGTTTAGTCATAAGCCACATTTTTCAAATAATATTTAATTGCTGTGTATTATGCAGTAGCCACATGATTATTTTTACATATATCAGAAATTGAAATTTCCATCAGAAAGTCAACAATGAATCATGCAAGTGTAAGACATGATTGTCTATTATTTTTAGTAAATTTTGAAAATGTATGCATACTGATTCTGTTCTGTTTACATTAAGTATAATGTTAATAGATAATCATGTTAATATTGAACTTAGCACTTTATTAAATTTTTGGAATCATGAAGGATAGTAAATCTCACTCCTGTTCTAGATTCATTTTAGAATTACTTTTCTAATTTATCATGTATAGAAAAAAGCCCCATATGTAATATCAGTTACTTATTTTTTATTTTTAATACATTTTTTATTATCATCTCAGCTCATACAAACCTAATAGGTACACCAGTTCCCTCCCTCCCTCCTCCCCCCCAACCCTCCACTCTCTCTCCCCTCACCCCTCCCACCCCATTCCCCCATGCCTCCCGCCCTAATTCCCAGAGTCCTTTCTTGTGCATGCCGGACTCCCCTCTGGGCCCTCCTCTCTGATGACGTACAAGGACCCAGTGGCATTTCCCCGAACCCCCTCCCGTGTTCCCCTTAAGCATAGGAACACTACTGTGGCTGTCAATCCCTTACCTCCAAGGATCTTGGTGCCCCCAGCAGATGCTAGACTTTGTGAGGTCAACAGTGCATTGGACATTGCGCCGGGCAGGCAATGTCCAATTATGATTGCTTCCGCCCTAACTTGTGTGGAGTATCTTGCAAATCATTGCTCCTCCCATCCTTGTGTTCTTACACTCTTACCGCCCCCTCTTCCGCAAATGTCCCTGAGCTTCAGGATGGGGAGAGATTAGTCTGGCCTAGTTCTAGGTGGTTGATATAGAGTCTCTGAAGTTCTGGATAGTGGTTCGTTGATTTTCTTTTGCAGTTTTGTTGCTCCTGCAATGCCCTTCACTCCATCGTGATTCTGTTCAGATAAAGAGATTGTAACACGAGCTCAAAGGCAACCCACAGAATGGGAGAAAATCTTCACTAACCACATATCTGATAGAGCTCTACTGTCCAGAGTGCACAAAGAACTTAGAAAACTAAACATCAAGGAAACCAATGTCCCAATTAAAAAATGGGCCCTGGAACTTAAAAGAAATTTTACCAGGGATGAAATTAAAATGTCTAACAAATATCTTAAAAAATGCTCCACTTCTTTAGCCATCAGGGAAATGCAAATCAAAACTTACCTGAGATATCATCTCACCCCGGTCAAGATGGAAAAAATCCACAATACAAAGAACAACAAATGCTGGAGTTACTTATTTTTTAATACAATAGTTGCCTGTAAATATAGTTAGTCCTTCCATGAACCAAAGTTTTTTTCAATCTAAGATTTTACTTTAATTTTCAAATGGGGACTAAAAAGATGACTCAGTGATTAAACTGAAGGCCAAAGTTATGATACCAAATATCCATGTAAAAGCCACACAGATGAATCAGATGCTGAATTCCCTAGCTGTCTAAAGGTATAGACAAGGGATACCCATGGTAAACTGGTTACCTAGCCTAACTGAACTGGTGAGCTGCTGGTTGAGTCAGTGATTCTGTATTAGAAAACAAACTAGGGAGAAGTTGTTAAATATCTCAGTAGTCTAGTATCATCAGGTAAAACTTAAAGGATGAAAATGGATTGATTCAAAATGCAGTTGTTCAAGCTTCACCCCTCTTTTTCCCCCAGAATTATGCAAATAGTTTTGTGTGGAAACTTGTAGCTATAAATGAAAGTTTCATCCTTGCATTGCAATTCCACACATTTCTACAGCTTTTAGGCATTGCAGCTAAAAATAGAAAGCAAGAGGGAGGAAATCCACTTAAAGATGTAATACAGATATTAAAGCTTTGGAAAAAGATTATATGACATTCGTCTATGCAACATATTTTAGTAGTTGACATAACTTTCAGGTGAATTGCCAGTTAAGAATCACAAGGCACATATTAATTGTTGGGCTCATACTGCTTATAGCTATTTAAGGTGTGCATTATCCCCTGCCTCCTAAAGGGCCATTATTGCTGTGAGGGCTGAAGCCTTCCCAAGGCAGCCAAGGGTAGAACAGAGGCAGCAGGCACCCACTGGGAAACTGCTGCGTCCATCTGTCATTGGAAGCATTTTACCATTCACTTTAAAATCAAATTTCCATTTCAAAAATGTAATTTTTCCTTCCACAAAGTCTTACAACTATATATTTTCATCATGTTCCTATTTTTGGAAAAAACTAGTCATGACAAGCTCTGTCTTAAAAATTTGACCAAAGAGACTTGTGAGTGTTAAATCTGAAAGTACACTGGATTTTTTATGTTGCTCAAAAAGTTTGGGTGATGGTGTCAAAAGCAATTAAGTAGATATGAAAATGTCCCATGCAATCATTAAGATTAATTGCATTTATATTAAAATATGATAATTTTCTATTTTCACAAGTTAGGAAGTTTGGATGCTTAAATTTATTATTAACAGTACATTTTGAGTTAAACTAATTCTTAGCAGTCTTTGATTATTCACAAAGCAAAGCCAACTTTTCAAAATTTATAAATACAAATTTGTATGTGTATATCATTCTTGTAAAACATATGTATGTGTATAAATATATTAATAAACTATGTACTTTATCTATGCATTCATTCATATGACTGTGTGTGCTTTCATTTCTTTTCTATTGCTGTGATAAAAACCTATGAAGAAAGGTTATATTCTTGCAGAAAATTCCAGATGATTATATCATCTGTATGTTTATATGCATTAGCATAAACTTGTGAATTCATGTATGTGTAAGTCCTGCAAAAATGCACAAAATCTTTAGTGTTCACTCTCCCAGTTAATGTATTCTTGTCCATACAAATGATTATAATTCATATTTCTTACTCTCTCAAATGTCCTTCAATTAATTCTAAAAGTAGGATAAGGGATAAAAAAAAACTTACAATGCTTGTGTGAATAGGTGAAACTGTAATTGATATATGATTAAGAAGATAAAACAGGCAAAGAAGCTTCATGTTTAATCAGGATCCCTCAGTTGATGATATTTGTTTTTAGTATTTCTTCTCACCTTATCATGCCACAATATTGTTTTTCTTCTAAGAATGAAATGAAAAGTGATGCATCATTTGATGAAATATTTGTTCACTTTGACAGGTAAATAGCAGGAAGAGAAAATTTATGTTGATTTCTGTAAAGGCAAACAGCTTGTTGAAAATCAATCAGCTTCCATACACTGCAGAAAATATATTCTGTTTTTCAAGTCTTTGAGTGTTTTCAGTAAAAGTTGAAAAGTGAAATTTAATTAAAATGTCAACTAGAACTTCTATTATGCAGTTGTGTTAGATTTAAAAATTATCATAGCATATTTCATCTTTCATATTTATGTACATTTTCCAAAGCATGAATGAACAAGCCTACTAAGAACTGTGCCTCCAGCTGTAAGAATCTCCAAGTACTCACAAAAACACTCAGGCTTGTCCTCCCTGATATTCTCTGAGAAAATGTGTTATATTTACAAGCAAATTTATGTAGCTAGGAAAATGTCATATATTTTATCAAACCATAGGCAAAATTAAAATGAAAAACTAAAATTAAAGCCTAAATCCCAAATTCATTGATCTAAAAATTCATATAACACTGTTTAAAACCTAGTGGATATAGTCATTAGTATATACTCTTTATCAAAGTCAAAGTGAAGAAATGAATGGCTGGAGAGATGGCTCAGGGATTAAGACTGCCTTGCAAGTAGAAGGCCCTGAGTTTGGATCCTAAGTCCCACATAAAAGAAGTCAGATAGAAATGATGGCGGTCTGTACTTCTGGCCCTGGCGGACAGAACCTAGGATACCTCAGAGTGAAGCAAAAAGGAGGTAGAAGCACTGCAGATGATTCCTGAAGTCACCCTTGGTCATCCACAGGGACACTCTCTCTCTCTCTCTTTCTCTCTCTCTCTCTCTCACACACACACACACATGTGTGCACAAAATAAAATTTAAAGTAAAAAAAAAAAGAAATCTGGAAGAAAAAAATTAATTCTGATTCAATGCTATTTACTGTTCCATTCTGTCCCAGTTCAGTCTGGAAAGATACATAAGATCCATGCTTATCAAATAAGAAGTGGACAACTTTGTTGATGATAGGCCAACCTGTGAGAATATCCCTAGGAACTTGCTCCTATTCTGTCCTACCCAGGTTTAATACTTGTTGAACTCTGAGGGAGATATGGTACTTCTTGAGATCTTTCCCTTTTCTTAATGTAGAAAGGCCAAATTTTGTGAACACATGGTGGAATAATCAACTGCAGTTGAGTTCCTTGCCACTTTCAGGCATTTACATTCCCACAGCCCCCTTGTTCCCTTTGGGTTGGAGGTTTGTTTGACTCTCCTGTTTGAGGTCAAATAATCCATAGTCATTTATTTTCTTTCCATCGGCCAGTTGTGATTTTCTATAATACAGAACCCAAACACATGTAATTAACTGCAATTCAGAGAGAACTTGGTGAATCATTAAGACACATTAGGACTGGAAAGAAGAAGAGATATAGGTGGGAAAGAAAAGATTTAAAATGCAGAAAAATGAGAACTGAGATTGGATAATAGGTGAAAACAATATGAATACAACTATAGAGTCTAAAAGAAAATAAATTAGCTATTTAATTAATTAAAAGTGTCTAAAATACTAATGTCATGTTAACATATACCTGTCCCAATGGATGAAACATCATAAGTCTAAATTAGTCACTTGATGGTACTACAACAGATTACAGAGACTGGGTAGTTAAGAAATAATGGAAATGTATTCACCACATTTTTAAATGTTGTGCAATTCAGCAGCACTGTACCAAAAGGTTCATTTCTCATTCCAAGATAGAGACTCATTTCTGCAACCTCTAAAGAGGAAAATAGGTGTGCCTACACATGGAAGATGATCAGGGTAGTAAATTCACTGCCACACACTATTTATTCCAAGGCAGCAATGCCTTCATGAGTTTAGCAAACTCATAAGTCAACCACATTCTATTGAACTCTCTACCTACCAACACATTGTGGTGGGAACTAAGATTTAATATGAGTTTTAATAAAATCCTTCAAGCCACAGTACTTTCACATCAGTAAAGGTTCCATGAATGTTCTGTGGCATACCTTCCAAATGAAAAGGTGACCTGTGTTCCCTCTGAAAGCTAAAACACAGTTCCTGATGGATATTTTGAGATTAGGGAAGTTTGCTTTGTATGAAATTTTGTTTTTATTTGGTGGTGTATTGTTCAAAAAGAGAAATTAATGGAACTCTCTCTTAAAGTGAAATTTGTATATGTTATATGTCTTTACAAATGTATTTCTATTTCTCATATGATGAAACATGTAAATAGAAACTTCTAAACATGATTATTTGCCTGTTAACTCTACAATGACTGCTTATCTTACTTTTGAGTCCATATTGTCAAGTGTATTCATATTCTAATTTGGTTTGTCTTCCATTTATAAAAAAAGCAGTTAGTATTGAAAAGCAAACCTATGAATTAGTAGTTAACATTTCAGCATACATTTCAGCTTGTTTAATATTAAAATAACTTCATTATCTTGTGATTTGATGCATGCTCTTTATGTCTGAATTTTTCAAGTCATGTTTGTCCACTGACATGCTTCATTACAGACAGACTACAGATAGAAGATAGGTAAGTAAATAGATCAATGGCACAAAAAGAGAAAAATAAAAAGATCAAAATGCTTTAAATGATGACTCCTTTATTTTAGTTCTCTTTAATATCTTTACATTGCTCTTGTTGATGGAAGGAGAACATTTTTTTTGATCCCCATAAGTATATTGGGATATGCATTGTCCTCTTTCCTTCCCCTGCTTCCTCTCTTGCTCATTCTTTACTCTTTCTTTCTCTCCTCAAATTATAAATAAATATTTTAAAGAAATATTATTTTATTTTCCTTGCCTGGAATACTACCCTGAAGGATATTATAATATTTAAAACATAACTATATAATATTCTAGTATAATACTGCTTTCAATATATTTAATGATCATTTGTGAATTAAAAATTAAACTTATATAATTATAAAAACTGCAGTACTATGTAACAATTTATTGAATGTAACACATATGTTTGCTCAATTTTACAAACTGCTATTTATAAATACTTCATATATAATTAAAACTGTTATTCACATTATTATTACAAATATATTAATTTCAAAGAAACTCATTGGTATAATAGCCATTAAATTTCTATGCTTAGTGGCTATATCTTTCCTGAAAGAGAAAAATATGCATTGGAGTATAAATAGCTGTGCCTTCTCAAACATAACTCTTTTGACAGGGCGACATTAATAGTTGCAATTAATAAATTAGCTACACAGAAAGAGACACCACTATTTCCATGCCAGTTTCTGTCTACCAACTCCTAAAGCCATTCTTTAATGCTGCTCATATTTAGGAGATGACTTCTGCAGAATGTTGAGCTTAAATATCTCACTGCAGAATATGTTCTTCTCTAGAAACCTTTATACTGTTAACTAGCTACAGTGCTGCAGGCTGGCACCCCTGCTGATTTTGCTGACAGCAAAGAAATAACTGGTGCTCAGGAGTCATCCTAGGCATGTTTTAAACTTGGAAAAATGGCACTTTGCATTAATTTGATTCTTGGTATGGAAAATGCTGTCTGTTAATGCCCAGAATAGAACAGTGATATTCTGTACAGGGAGGGCATTTCTATCTTAGTATTTCCTTATTTAGAGTAAATGTAATGGGAAAGTATATTTTAAGACATTCTACCATATTCAATCTATATCTAGTTCATTTTTTACCCACAGAAGGAAACAATTGCTATTTCTGTTCATTTGACATTTAAGGAGAACAAATTTTTTGAATATCTTACTAAATCACACAAAATATTTATTAAGTATGCAAAGAATACATTGAAGTAATTATAATAGTTTCTAATAATTTTTGCATGTTTTATTCTTTGTTACTTAATGTAAATATGACAACCTTAAACACTGAAAAAATAAAATAATTATTAATTTCAGTACAAACAATTCTCATCTCAAAGGGATTAGGGTTTATTCTGAAAACAAATACAACTGGCCAATATTGTGTTAACTTTCTTAGAAGACATGAAGGAAATGTCTTTTCTCAGATAAGGAACAAACAACAGTTCAAGTTAATGATTACTTCAAAATCTATTTTGGTGAACCAAGGAAGTTATTTGCATCACTTACAAGGTGTGGATGAGGGCTACTTACAGGAGCCCAGATGACTGAATGTCAGCACAGTTTCTGTAAAACCCAGCCTAGCTTAGGCTACTTGGAAGCCGCACCCCTGTAGCTATGTACATGACTTGTGCACATCCAACAGGTTCAAGAGACTCCTCCAGGCAATTGTATGATGGGAGACTCTCTTTCACCTGGTTGTTTAGTTTCCAAAGCCTTGAGGAAGAATCTTCAGATCTCTTGTGGTTTTAGCCTTCTTTAATTTGTGAGACTTTTCACGGTTGAATACACCTCCCTCCTCTCTATACCACACCAAAGCCTTGGTAGCAAGAATTTAATTGATCCTGAATATATCATCTAATGTGGAAAAACTTTCATGAAGTTTTTACAGATACAGAACAAAAGAAATTCACAAATCAAGAATTGTTAAAGTACATTGGTGTAAATAAACATATGCTTACTGTATGACGTTTTCCCTCTGGATATAACATTATGCTCTTTCGGACTTTGCACCCTGTCTAATTAATGTAAACTGGGTTTAGGCTATTTCTTTGGTGACAATTGAAAACTTCATTTTGGAAGGAAACTTATGAAGGTACCAGAGGTTCTGAAATGAAATATCCTATTTTAGAGGATGGCTCGTTAAGTCTCCAAAAGTCTAACAAGATTCATAGGTCCTGTTCAAAGGTAAAGAAGAGTACCAAACAATTGCCAGGAAAGGAGATGTTGAACTAAGCTGGGTGCAAGCCATTCAGAAGCTCCAGTTTTGAGGCTTTTTTTTGTCTGTTTGAGCAGTATGAACAGGGATGTCCCAAAGTAACTCTCATCACATTCCTGCAATCCACGCCAATAAACTTACTGATTTATCAATTGGACTTTGATGAAAGCATTATATTAGTCTACACTAAGATCCCTATATGGGCTGAATAGACATTTGCATTCTATTTCCCCAGGAAAAATGTCACATGACAACATTAAATAGATTATTTACAAAAAATTTTTGGATATTTTTGTATTTCACATGCATTCTGGCATTTTTCTTTCTTGCTTTAGTAAAAGCTAATGGTCTGCTGAGATGACATATTTAAAAGGTTGTAAATGATAGCACCAAGTATGCTAGGTCAGACACAGGGGAAGGCAATGAGTGACTTTTAAGAACAAATGTAATTCAAGGTGATTTTGAAATGTAACTCAAGATGATTTTGATATGAATCTGCTACATTCCAACCCTCTAAGAGCAAGTTTAACCTCTCTTAAGTTGGCACATGTATGATAAACAAAAATAAATGTCTACATTGTTTCTTTCTTTATATTCCTTGTATACTGAAAGAGTTAATGTAGAAGAAAAGATTTTCTAGACAGAAAGAAATTTCCTAGGCAAGCAAGAATGTGATGAGCTAGTCTCAGAATCACGCTATCTCACCCCA
Source organism: Typhlomys cinereus (assembly GCA_023101885.1). Taxonomy (NCBI): domain Eukaryota; kingdom Metazoa; phylum Chordata; class Mammalia; order Rodentia; family Platacanthomyidae; genus Typhlomys; species Typhlomys cinereus. The sequence continues at coordinate 5,103,567 of JALPQD010000020.1, forward strand.
ACCCAAGGATTCCCAAAAAAGGCAAAGGACGTGTGTCTCCAGGCCAGATACCGGGACTCCCCCCCACCCTGGGAATTCCAAGGAAACACACTCATCCCAGGTTTCCGGGTAAAGCCGCCAGTATGTGCTGCTATGCTCATCTCCACCGAACCCTGCCCCATTCCCTTCGCGCCTAAACATGCAACAATGAGTTTAAAAGTTAAGTGTACAAGCCAATTATTTGGTAACACCTCACTACCTCAACACCTCCCTACAAAAAATTGTATAAAAAGTCTGTGCCTTTTGTGCTTGAGGTCGCCTTCTTCATTCCCTTATGGAGCGGCCCCAGCACGCTGGACAATAAAACCTCTTGCTGTTTGCATCGATCTCATTGTCAGTGTGGTCTCCTGAGTCGGGTCACCTTTTGAGTGGAATTTCCATCCCAACAATATAACTTATTTTAAATCAGAGTACATCCATGATAGAGTAAATCCTAATTATAAAAAGAATTTCAGAAAAAAATTTAAAATACCAATAGAAGATACTTAGAATTATGAATGTGTCCTTAAGTATATTAGTCCTTGATAATAATGCAAGAAAAATAAAGCAAGATTAATTGAATATTAAAGTAATTGTGTATTAGAAGAAACAAAAAAACATTTATTGTTGATTTACAAATTATGATGATCGTGATATTTCTTTACAAGTATACAAATCTTTGTGTTTTTAAACTGGTTTCTACATGTACAGAGTCCAGTAAATTATTCTAGAGTCTCAAACAAAAGAAGTTCTATTTTTATAGAACATGTTAATTTTACTCATAGAAACTTTAGTAAAATCTAAACTACTGCAAAATATTTATGTATACTTTGAAGATTAGCAATTAGATTTTGTATAGAAACCACTGTTACCAAATTTTTATCCATTAAACTATTAGCATAATTCAGAGTGCTCAAACCAATTTTCAACTAATCAACTTATTAATTTACTATTTAGAGGCTAGTTCTGCTATTGAAAAGTGTCTATCATTTTAGACCATTTGCTAGAAGTATTCTTACTTGTATATTGGCAACTCAAACAGCCATTGATACCACTGAGATGTAAAATAGCTGTTAAACTATGAATTAGTGTGACACATCTGTCTTATATTCTGATTCTCAGGACACATCAATATAGATTAAAATTTAAGTGCTGAAAGAAGAGTCAGGTAAGGAGAGAAGAGAAAAAAGAAAGGAGAGATGGGGAGAAGAGGGTAATTAAGGAAGAAGTGTGGGGAGGGTTGATGAGGGAAGACAAAGAAAGAAGGAAAGAGGAAAAGGAGAAAAGATATAGGGAGAAGAAAGGCAGAGAAAAAGAAAATCATAAGAAACCTGAGCAGCAGTAACATTCCCCATCTGACTTTTATAGAAAATGATGCTCATCCTTCCTGCACGAACTGGCATATTTCTTTACTTCTTGTTTACCATCGCAAGACTAGAAATTCTTTCAGAATATGGAAAGTGTATAGTAAATATTTCTGTGGAAGATGGAAGAAAGAACTGTGATTAAATTTTATAAACTGTAGGATGTTATCACCATAAAGAAATTAGACATCATATCAAAAATTATCAAGAGGGTCACAAAGTTAAATCAATTCATCAAAGGAACTCGGGATTAAGGTACTACACGTTTTTGTATGTACGAAACTTGCTAGATAAATCTAAGTGACTGTGAGTATGTGAAGCAGCAAGTGTTACTTAACTGCTGTGCATACAGTGCCACTTACTTTTGTTTCTTCCCAATGTGCTGGAAGATTTTCTGGCATCATTAAATTCCTGTTAGAAACACATATGTCTTTCTACTCCACATATGCTTATGCAGAGTACACTGCTGCCTCACATATTATTTTTCTTTTCTTTTGATTGATTATTATAAACACAATATTATTACCTAATAAGTTGCCTAATTTTCATGTGACAACAAACTAATATTTAGGTGGTTTAAAGAGTCAACAGCTTTAAGTCTCTTGTTACTTAAAATTACTTCATTTTTCATTTCAAACGAATAAATTAATATGCCTTTTAGAGGTGACGTTTTGAGGTTTATAGCACTATGTTCCAAGTATATAGCTAGTATACTTTTTAGAAACACAGTACGTCTTTGTACTCCACATATGCTTATGCAGAGTACACTGCTGCCTCACATATTATTTTCCTTTTCTTTTGATTGATTATTATAAACACAATATTATTACAATCTTCCCACCTTGCAAGTTGCCTAATTTTCATGTGACAAACTTTAAATTAGAAGACTTTTTTAACATTTTTTATTATTATTTCTGCTCATACAAACTTAATAGGTAGACCAGTTCCCTCCCCCCCTCCTCCTCCCCTTGAACCCCCTGCTCCCCTTTCCTTCCTCCCCGTCTCCCAGTGCCTCCCCCCCAATTCCCAGAGAGTCCTTTATTGTGTATGCCTAACTCTCCTCTTGGTCCTCCTCTCCGAGGACATACAAGGACCCAGTGGCATTTCCCTGAACCCTTTCTCATGTTCCCCTTAAGCATAGGAACACTACTGTGGCTGTCAATCCCTTGCCTCCAAGGATCTTGGTGCCTTTAGCTGATGCTAGACTTTGTGAGGTCAATAGTGTGTTGGACATTGCACAGGGCATGCAAAGTCCTATTATGATTGCTTCAGCCCTAACTAGTGTAGAGAATCTTGCAAATCATTGCTCCTCCCATCCTTTTGCTCTTACAATCTTACCGACCCTCTTCCGCAAATGGCCCTGAGCTTCACGATGGGAGGAGATTAGGCTGGCTTACTTCTAAGTGGTTGATATAGAGTCTCTGAAGTTCTGGATTGTGGTTTGTTGATTTTCTTTTGCAGTTTTGCTGCTCCTGCAATGCCCTTCACTCCATCCTGATGGGGACAATATGTCACCCCCTGGTCAAAGACAAAAAACTGTTAAACTGGAATCTTGTTATAATAGCACATTCAAGGGTAGATGTAATAAAATCAGGAAACGCCGGTGACAGAGGAGTCAGTCACCCATTTGCAAAATGATCACCTTTCATCTGCCAGACTATGTGCCCTCCCCTTCTGGTGAGATCATATCTCCTCATTTGTACATGATCAGGAACAAACATCTGTGAACTTAAACAGGTGTCACATTACTTACTTGCATTCCTTGGAGGCCTATTTTCTCTGCTGTAACATGGTCCCCTACTCCTTGTGTCTTGTGTGGCCCTCCAACCCCATCCTTCCTGTTCACAATCCTTGCGATTACTGTATTACATAGGTTTACCTTTGAGTGTATCAATGTGGGCTGGGTGAGTTTGATACTAGCAGCCACATATTAGGGAGTACATATGGCACTTAACTCTCTGGGTTTGGGATACTTCACTTAATATAACTGTTTCTAATGACATCCATTTCCCAGCAAATTCCAGTACTTCATCATTTTTGATGGCTGAGTAGTACTCCATTGTATAGATGTACCACGATTTCTTTATCCACTCGTCAACTGTTGGACATTTAGGTTGATTCCATGACTTTGCTATTGTAAACAGTGCTGCTATGAATATGGTCGTGCTTGTGCTATCGAGGCAAACCTCTGCTGCATGGGGGGTTATTCCCAAAAGTGGAATAGCAGGGTCATATGGCATTTCAATCTTTAATTTCTTTAAGAATCTCCAGACGGCTCGCCAGAGTGGCTGTATGAGCTTGCATTCCCCCAGCAATGCAGCAGAGTTCCCCTCTCTCCACATCCTCTCCAGCACTTGTTGTTGTTTGGATTGTGGATATTTGCCATCCTGATGGGGATGAGATGATATCTCAGGGAGGTTTTGATTTGCATTTCCCTTATGGCTAAGGAAGTGGAGCATTTTTTAAGATATTTGTTAGACATTTTTATTTCATCTCTGGTAAAATTTCTTTAAGTTCCAGGGCCCATTTTTTAATTGGGCCATTGGTTTCCTTGGTGTTTAATTTTCTAAGTTCTTTGTGCACTCTGGACAGTAGAGCTCTATCAGATATGTGGTTAGTGAAGATTTTCTCCCATTCTGTGGGTTGCCTTTGAGCTCGTGTGACAATCTCTTTATCTGAACAGAAGCTCTTTAATTTCACAAGATCCCAACTGTTGAGAATTGGTAGCAGTGACTGTGCCATTGGATGTCTGTTTAGGAAATGTTGGCCTAACCCAATCAGCTCAAGGGAGTTCCCTATCCTTTCAACTATGATTTCTATAGTCTCTGTCCTGATAGCAAGGTCCTTGATCCATTTGGAATTAAGTCTTGTACATGGTGACAAGTACGGGTCCAGCTTTAATCTTCTGCATGTGGAGATCCAGTTTTGCCAGCACCATTTGTTGAAGATGCTGTTCTTTTTCCATTGGATTCTTTGGGCCCCTTTGTCAAAGATCAAATGGCTGTATTTTGGGGGCTTATATCTGGGTCTTCAACCTTTATCCATTGATCTGTGTGTCTATTTTGGAGCCAGTACCAGGCTGTTTTTATAAATATGGATTTGTAGTATAGACTAAGGTTTGGTATGGTAATACCTCCAGCAGTGTTTTTGTTACCCAGGATTGTCTTTGCTATCCTGGGTCTTTTGTGCCTCCATATGAATTTTGAGATAATTTGGTCAACTTCTTTAAAGAATTGCTTTGGGATTTAATTGGTATAGCATTGAATTTGTATATTGCCTTTGGTAGGATGGTCATTTTTACGATGTTGATTCTGCCAATCCAGGAACATGGGAGGTCTTTCCACCTTCTGGTGTCTTCTGCAATTTCTTTCTTCAGGGTTTTAAACTTTTCATTGTAAAGGTCTTTTACCTCCTTGGTTACGTTTATACCAAGATATTTCATTTTTTTAGGGGCTACAGTAAATAGGATTGTTTCTCTCAAGGCTTTTTCACTTCATTCATTCTGGGCATATAGGAAGGCCTCTGATTTTTGCACATTTATTTTGTATCCTGCCACCCTGCTGACCTTCTCAATTAGTTCCAGGAGCTTCCTGGTGGAGTTTTTGGGATCCCTCAGGTATAAGATCATGTCAACTGCAAATAGGGATAGCTTGACGTCTTTCTTGCTGATTTGAATCCCTTTTATGTCCCTTTCTTGTCTTATGGCTTCAGCTAAGACTTCAAGTACAATATTGAATAGAAGTGGTGAGAGTGGACAGCCTTGTCTAATTCCTGATCAAAGTGGGAATGCTTCCAATTGTTTCCCATTGACCATAATCCTTGCTGTGGGCTTGTTGTATACAGCTTTTATTATATTGATAAAGGTTCCTTCCATTCCTACTGTCTCTAGCGTTTTGATCATAAAAGGCTGTTGGATCTTGTCAAAGGCTTTTTCTGCATCTATTGAGAGTATCATGTGGTCTTGGTCTTTGGACTGGTTTACATGAAGAATTGCATTTATTGATTTGTGTATGTTGAACCAACCTTGTGTGCCGGGGATGAAGCCTACTTGGTCCCTGTGAATGATCTTTTTGATATGTTTTTGAATCCGATTTGCTAAGACTTTGTTGAGAATCTTTGCGTCTGTGTTCATCAGAGAGATCGGCCTATAGTTTTCTTTGTTAAGTGAATCTTTATTAGGTTTTGAGATTAAGACGACATTAGCTTCATAGAAGGAATTTGGTAGTGTTCCTTCCTTTGCTATTTGATGGAACAGTTTAAGGAGTATTGGTGTTATTAACTCCTTAAATGTCTGGTAGAACTCTGTGCTGAATCCATGTGGTCCATGACATTTTTTCTTGGGAAGATTTGAGATCACTTATTCAATTTCCTTATATGTTATAGGACTATTTAAGTAATTCACAACTTCCTGATTCAATTTAGGTAGGTTGTGTTTACTTAGAAATTCATCCATCTCTTTTGTGTTGTCAAACTTCACAGAGTATAAGTTTTTGAAATATGATGTTATAATTCTCTGGATTTCTTGTGTATCAGTAGTGATAACTCCATGTTCATTTCTAATTTTGTTAATTTTGGTTTTTTCTCTCTTGCTTTTGGTTAATTTAGCTAGGGGTGTATCAATCTGATTGATTTTTTCAAAGAACCAGCTTTTTGACTGGTTGATTTTTTCTATCATTTTCTTAGTCTCGATTTCAGATATTTCTCCCCTTATTTTGCTGATCTCCTCTCTTCTACTACTTTTGGAATCAGATTGATCAAGTTTCTCTAAAGCCTTAAGCTGCATCGTTAAGTTGTTTATTTCTGATGTTTCCATTTTTTTAATGTAGCCATTAAGAGCTATGAACTTACCTCTTAGAACAGCTTCCATTGTGTCCCAGAGATTTTGGTAAGTTGTATTTTCATTATCATTCACTTTCAGGAAATCTTGAATTTCCTTGTTAATTTCTTCTTGAATCCAGTTCTCATTCAGCATCATATTGTTAAGTTTCCAGGATGTAGTGTATTTTCTCTTGTTTATTGTGTTGTGGATGTCCAGGTTTATGCCATGGTGGTCTGACAGGGCACAGGTTAGAATTTCAACTTTTTTGTGTATGTGTTTGTGTAGATTCATTTTGTGGCCCAATATGTGATCTATTTTGGAAAAAGTTCCATGTGCTGCTGAGAAAAATCTGTATTCTTGGTGCGTGGGTGAAAAGTGCGATAGAGATCTGTAAGGTCCATTTCTATAAGGGTTTGATTAAGTTCCAAAGTGTCTCTGTTAAGCTTTTGACCTGTTGTTCTATCCCATGTTGAGAGGGTGGTGTTGACGTCCCCAAGAATTATCGTTTGGGGGTTGATTTTTTGTTTTAGACGCTGTAGGGTTTTCTTAATGAATGTGGAGGGGCCTGTATTGGGTGCATATATGTTCAGGATTGTGAAGTCTTACTGGTGAATTATACCTGTGACTAAAATGTAGTATCCATCTGTGTCTCTTACGATTTTCTTTGGTTTGAAGTCCACTTTTTCTGAAAGCATAATTGCTACCCCTGCCTGTTTCCTGGTTCCATTAGCTTGCAAGATTTTGGACCAGCCTTTCATTCTTAGGATATGCCTATCTTTTGTGGTGAGATGAGTTTCCTGAAGGCATCAGATTGTTGGATTGTGGTTTTTAATCCAAGTTTGTAATCTGTGTCTCTTAATCGGCGAGTTAATACCATTGACATTTAATGTTATAATGGAGAAATTATTTTTAATTCTGGACATTTTTTATGTTTAGTAGACTTTGTAAGCATGTTGTTTGATATTTATGTTTTGGTGGTATTATACTTCCCTTCTGTCCTCCTGGATACGCTTGTTCTTTTCTTCAAGCTTGAGTATCATTTCTAGGATTTTTTGAAGCCCTGGTTTGGTAGACATGCTATCCCTTCACATTGTCTTTGTGCTGGAAAACTTTTCTTTCTCCCTCAATCATGACAGATAGTTTTGCGGGGTATATCAGTCTGGGTTGGCATTTTTGCTCATTTAATACTTGAAGTATGTCTCTCCAAGCTCTTCTTGCTTTTACTGTTTCCATTGAGTAGTCATTTGTTATTCTAATAGGTTTGCCTTTAAAAGTGAGTTGCTTTTTTTTTCTCTTGAAGCTCTCAGCACCTTTTCTTTGTCTTGAATGTGGAGTGTTTTAACTATTTTTTGCCATGGCGATTTTCTATTTTGGTCATATCTGTTTGGAGTGCGAAATGCCTCTTGTATTTGGATAGGCCTCTCATTCTTTAGTTTGTGGGAAGTTTTCATTTATGATGAATTGAAATATTTCCTCCGGTGTGGTATTTGGGATTCTTGTTCTGGTATTCCATGAATGAGCATGTTAGGCTTCTTCAAGGTGTCACATATCTCTTGAATGTTCCTCTCCAGTATCCTTTTGGCTTTAACAATCTCTTCCATTGAGCTGGTCAATTCTCCCACTTTGTCTTCAAGATCTGAAATTCTATTTTCTGCCTCATTTGTTCTGCTGATAAGACTCTCTGTTGAGTTTTGGGTTGAAGATAACTTGTCTTTTAGTTCAATTTTAAACTCTGCCTGAGTCTGTTTGAATTGCTCTATACCTATTTTTGTTTCTTGAACTGTTTTTCTCAACTCCTCCAAGTGCCTGTTGTGTTCCTATTCAAAATGGTTGATACGGTTGTTTAACTCTTCTCGGATTTCCTCTTTCATAGTATTAATCATGGTAATGATCATACTCTGGAAGTCGTTATGTTGGGTCTGGCTTTCATGGTTATTTTCTGCGGATTTGTTCTGGTCAGAATCCCTCATTATGGGATTGATTCTTTCAGCAGGAGATCGGTCTTCTTGGGTTTTGTTTCTCATAGATCTGCACTTTGACTTGTACATTGTTGTTTTGTTTTTTAGGACCTTTCAGTTTCTTTGTGTTTTTCACTGAATCCACCTAGTTGGTATTGTTACACTTGCCAGTTATTAATAGTGCTTGCCTTGGATTGGGTATGTTTGTGTATTGTTATCGTTATATCCTAGATGAGGCTACTAGGCTGTTAGTACGTCAGTTAAGTCAGGTTAAGTAACCAGGGAGTGAATATTAGTTTGGTAGTGCACTTTTACGATTTAGTATCTTGGTGTAATGTGGGGATGAGTGTTGTACTCCCTAGAGTTGTATATTGTGGGGAGGCTGTATGAGAAAGTTGATCTACAGCATTGATACTTTAAAGGATTAGTAAGGTGAAAAGAAAAAATTTACTTATCTTTGGGTCGGATGAGAAGAATCTCGCTCACGTTATATACTGATTGTAGTGGAGTCCAGATGTATGGCCTGTGTTCCCTTTGTTCCTTAGAATTTTGCTTGAGTTTCCTTTGGGCTCTATTGAATTCTGAGTAGCAGTGTGTCTTCCGTGGACCACGTGCATAGGTCCCCGGTGGGCCAGAGGGGCATAGGGTCTGATGTTGATGGCAGAATTCTTCACCTGCAACCTGGCAAGGTCTGCACGGAGGGGGACGGGCCCAGGGGGGGTGGGGGGAGACAAAGCCAGGGGCCACGGGGTGTGGTGCTGCTGGCCCGGTGGCTCCCGGGTAGGGGGCGGGGCTGGGCTGGGCTCTCTCACTCACCTTGGGTAGCTGGCGGGGGCGCGGCGGCGTGGGGGGGCTGGGGTCGTTTGGGCCACGCGGTGCAGGCCAAGCCGGAGTTGGCCTGGGTGCTCGCCGCTGGGATGCGTGGGGCTCCGGGGTGGTAGGGTGGGGCTGGGCTCTCTCTCTCACTCACCTTGGGCAGCGAGCGGGCAGGGGCCTAAATTAGATGACTTTTGAGAGCTTGAGAACCCAGTCTCTGGTGGACATTTGCTGTTCGCCTTCTGCATCTTTTTCTCCATAGTCACATCACAGGCACTAGAACTCTCAATCAAAGCAAAATATGCATCTGAAGCATTCATTTTCTCACTTATACTTCTTTAAAACCTGCAAAACTTGGGATGGAGAGGTGGCTCATCTCAGGCGGAAGGTCCTGAGTTCGGATCCTAGACCTCATGTATAGACGCCAGGCAGAAGCGGAGGAAGCAGGGGAGGCCTGCTTTTCTGGTCCTGATAGAGTGAATGAAGCCTGTGAATCCCAGGGCAGAATAAATGAGGAGATGGAGGCGGTCCATGGTGGTTCCCGAATTCGCTCGTGGTTCTACACACACACACACACACACACACACATACACACATACATGTGTACACATTCACACATGCACAATTGAATAATTAAATAAATAAAAATCTTAAAAAAATACCCTCCAAAACCAGAGCAATCATATCCTATAACTGGTAGGAAGTAATAATGCACAGATGTAAACTTGGACATGCATGGCTGGGTTTTTCTTCTTCAGTCTATTACTATACATCATGACCTTTAATCAATTATCGTTCCTTAACACTGCCCTTTTTCTATGGAAACTCTTAGCATAAGAAACAACAAGGATTTTGGGGATGTTTCAACATTTAAAGAGCTTGTCAAACAAAATCAAAATGATTACAGTTCAGATCCCTATTTTTCATGTAAAATGCTAACTTTTTTACCTATAATTACAGTGTTGGAAGGCAGAGATTGGGAATCCACAGAGCAAGCTGAAAAGCCATATTTACACTAAATTGGTGAGATCCAAATTTGATTAAAGACCTTAAAAGAATAAGGTAAAAGAGTAGCCAAGAATATATTCACCAATATCAACCTCCACACCAAACTCATGTGCATATACATTACACACACACACAAACACACACACACACACTCCGGAAAAAAAAAAAAAAAAAACTGAGTCTGTTTCTGAATGTTTATCACTGACAATTTAAGAACTCTGCATGTCTCTTGAAAAATTGCCCTATATTACAGGCAGTATTGGCCTATGAATGTTACGATGTATGTGAGATTACATGTATTTTCACTCTCATAACACCACTATCAGAGAAAGATTTTCAAACATGGGCCAAATTTTGTCTTTAGTTTAAGTATATCTTCTTAATATATGCATATTAAAACCTGAATATTTCTGTTTTTAAGTTTTTGACAAGATTCATCCGTGGAAATAATGAATTTTAGTCATTTCGCCTTCTCACCCTAATTTTTATGAGATTTGTTTCTTGCTTTTTTTTTCTTTTTTTGCTTCACCTGCTACTAGCTTCATGATGCATCTTAAAAATGGTCTGAATTTTTATGTATCCCTCTCTCTACTAAGCACAACGTTTGGATTTCCATCCTAAACATACTTTTAAGCTTTCACATTGACTGTACCTTACCATATTTATCTTCAACCAGCTCTCTTGCAGCATTATACAAGTGCTGGGCAAGGATACTAGTTTGTATTACCTGGATGCCTCCAGATCAAAAAGATGATTTCCTGGATATAATTATTTAATCAGCACATTATCTCTAGTTATGTTTCATCACATATATAAGCTTTGGAAAATTTTACATAATGAATCTCAATGCTGAGATGTTAAGAGTAAATATATTTGGAAAACTTATTCATCAGACAAAGAATATGGTCCTATTTCCCATCCATATTCACGTAAGCACATATATTTTCTACACTGTACCAGATGTCAAACATTGATCTGTATAGAGATAAAAGAGATAGCATTATAAATTTCCCAGATTAAGTAATTTTATGCAGTTTACCAAGATAAAATGAACACTACATTATAAAACATTTACCATGAAAAATTATTTTCCCTTGGTAATTCTCTGAAAGAATTTTTAATGCTTAAGTATTTTTTATTACTATTCATTATCATTTTGTGGGGAAGGAGCATACATTTCACAACATGCTTGTGGAGTTTAAAGGACAATATACTGGACTCTGTTTTCTCTACCATTAGCTGAAGATGAATATATCAGGTCATTAAACTTTGTAACAAATACCTTTACTCATTGAGCCATATCTCCCTGGACCCTGAATCACATTGTATTCAATAAGTAATTTCAAGAAGTTCAGTTTGAGTCATTCAATTACACGAAAATTTTAAATATCCCACTGTTTTTCCTTAATAGTCACAAATATCATATTTGATAAGAGTTTGTATCAATACATCACTTTACAGGTAGGGATCTCCATCATGACATGAATGTAGTCCACTCTTGGTACTAGAAATATAAAAATTAACTTGAAATGAAATAAAATCCAGAGTGAGGTTTATCCCACTTTTCATTCACCATGCAACTGATTGCAATAATCAGAGTGTTACTGCATTTCATCATACTTCTAATACTATTAGAGCTTTTATCTATTCAGAAATTGCACGAAAGATAACTCTTATTGTGCTTTCATGCCTACACATAAGAAGATAATGTTCAGATTGTGAAGCACATGATTATTTAAGCATTGTCTCCATTTCACTGCATGCTTATAACTGAATAGGTGGAAAGGCACATAGTCATTTGTTGGACATGATTTGAACTATATAGCCAATGAATGAAATAAATCAATCATATATAGTATCCCAAACTTGCAATATTTGGCTCTATAGAGGAACAGATGAAATATTTTGTTCCCATACACATCTGTGAGGATAAAATAATATTGAACAGGTTTATCTACTTCCTTGCCTCAAAATAGTACAGATTCATAATGGAAAGAAAATGAAGGCCAGAGACAACTGCCATGTGGACTCATTACGCACTGTACTTGCATTTGTTTTCTTTGTTTTCTTCACTTCCACATGTTATAATTAGTACCTGTATTCTAGAGCCTCCTCCTATTATTCTATCATGATAGAATAATGATAACAAACTTAGGTTCCTGGAAAATCTTCAATTAAGTCTTAATTCAGGCCATTGTCAAATTTCTTGTGAAGACATATCATTTCTTGCCTGAATTCAGGAAGAAAAGAGAAAGAAAGAAAAAAAGAAAGAAAGAAAGAAAGAAAGAAAGAAAAAAAAGAAAGAAAGAAAGAAAGAATTTCCTTTTGAAAATTATGATTTCATTCACACTGACAAGTTTTTTCTCACACATTTTATTTTTTTTCCTAATCATACAAACTCAAAAGGTACTCCCGTCCTCTCCCTCCCTCCTCCCTTCCCCAGCCATCCCCCTTGTACTCTTCCCCCTTCTCCCCTTAATTTCACCTTCCTCCCTCCTTCCCTCCCTCCTGCTTTCAGTACCTCCCCCTTCCTCCCTCCCATTCCTTGGAGCATCCTTTTGTGTGAATGCCAAATCATCCCCTGAGTCCTTCATCCTAGTGAGGGTTCAGGACTCAGGACTCAGTGGCATTGCATATAAGCCCCTTCTTGGGCTCTTATATAATAGGGGAACTCTGTTATGACTGTTAATCCCTTGCTCTAAAGATCCTAAGTTTTTGAGTGCACTCTCTTCCTCATGTATCAACTAGTGTTACAAAAGCAAGAACCGAGCTACTTTATCAATTTCATTTATAAAATGCCAGTATGCTTGTGATGACCTGCAATACCTCCTTTCTGGGGCATCTCTAAACTCCCAACCAACACCCGACTTCCTTGATCTGAGTGAAATATTTCTCTCCAGGATCAGGGATTTCATTTCTTATAATTCTTGGAAACACTCCTTCCAGATATGTTCTCTTGAGTTTCAGGTTTTAGTACAATGTCAGGCTTTCAAATAGCTATTCCTTTAAAAAAAGGTGCTGTTTATTCCATTCTATCAAAATTTTAATGTTACAGCTCTGTGGCCAGTATATTTAACTTGTGAAAGAAGGTAGCACATCACATTTTATAAATGAGCAAAATAATTGATATTAGCAAATACATGGTAAATAAAAGATTTCTTAATTAGTGTACAATTGTGAAAAGAAAGAATTACTTAAAGGAAAAAGTACAGGCTCTGTCAGACTAGAGTTTAAATATCATTGTTATCATTTAGTGCATCAGCAAAATATATGATACAGGTAAAACTTACTGCTTATTTTAATCAGGGAAGCATGCAAACACAGACTACCCTGCCCTCCACTACCACAAATTTATCACATAAATTCTTGCAGGTTTTAGTACAATGTCAGGCTTGTTTGGGTCAACACATCCAGAGAGCAATGGATAAGACTTGCACTGAAATATCTCTGGGCTTATGATCCCTTGACAGAGAAGTACACCGATAAACTTTTTTCTTTAAGAAAAATAAAATGATAAAATATTGAAATAGCTATTTTTAAATATGCTCAGCATCATGGACCTTCAGAGAAATTCAAACTGAAACAGCAGTGAAATGACTTCTCACCTATATGAAAGGACTGTCATGAAAAAGACAAAAATTTAAAAATTCATGTAAATATATGGTGGCAAGAGAACTCTCATATAATGTCAGTGGGACCATAACTAATTATATATTGATTTTCTTTAAAAAACTAGAAATAGTAATACTATATAATCCTGCAACAATAATACTACCAGACATATATGCAATACATATGAAATTAACATGTACATGAGGAATCTTCAGTCACCTATCTATTATAAAGTCACATATCTATTATAACTCTAATCACAAGACTCAAGACATAAATGAGACATAAGTGTTAAATAAACAGAAAATATATATTTACAATGAAATATTATGTTATTTTAGTATATGTATAATTAACAGTAACCACTTAAAATATCTGTCCCCAAGGTAAAATAATTATGCAGAAAATATTTCACAATTGGTGAAAACTTCCTGAATTTTAAAAATTATTATTTTAAATTTCTAGTTTTATAAGGATATTGAGTACTTAGCCCTGTTTCCCTCCATCCTCTCCTCCTTCCCATCCCTTCATCAATCCATCCCACTTCATCCCACCCTCCTGCCTGTCTACTTATGAATCCCAGGGTTCCCTCTGGGTTGCCTACTCTTGTAAGGGTTTAAGCCTCTGTGGCATGGCAAGTTGCCTCTTTTTGGGCCACTCCACTGATAGAGAATTTCCCTTCACTCCTCCAGCTTTAGTCCTGAACGTTTCCACTGTATGTTCTTACCTCTCTTTAGTTCCTTGGTAGTCTATGGGAGCATATTGGTATGTCAGTCATTATGCAGGTCTGAGAAGGATAAGTTTCACTCCAGTGAGTTCATGGATACAACAGTCCTGCTTTGAATGGAATGTCTTGTCCAACTGTGAACTTTCCCATCTTTAGGTTCTTGCAATCTCACCAACCCCTCTTCTGTTAAGTTCCTAAAGGTTGGCCTGATTCTGGATGAGCCTTGCTGAGTTGCTGGTACTCTACATCATGACTGGCCATTGGGGTCCACTTCATTGCTCTTCTATTGCCCTAGGCTTATCTTGTCAGGGTGTTGAGATCCTCTACCTCTGTTGTAGAAGACTTCTAAAATTGCCTGCATGTTGCAATAAACTCACAGACAAAGAATTTAGTAAAGCAAGGGGATCTTATTCTTTCCTATGATTCTGGTTACACTTCTTAGTCCATTATGGTAGGTGAGTTTATATCGACACCAATAGCCAAGGGAACTGGCCATATCATATCCACAGGGATTGCTGAGAGAAGGGAAAACCTCATTTGCCAGACATCCAGACTGTCAGAGAATAAATGCCAAAGTATAAATAGAATTGAACCCCTTAACTCCATCTTATCTATTTGCCCAAGGAAAGGTCCCACCCACCATGTGCTGTATTTTCCCATATCAATTAGATATTGTCTACAGATTTGCTTGAGGTGCTCCATAACTACGAATTCTTTACATATGTGCCCAAATCAGCCTTCAGTTGTAAAGCTGATCCTTATATATGACTTGCAGAAGTATGTATCAAAGCACATTTAAGTGATTGAAGAATATAAAATTGAAATACTGTGTCAAAAATGTTGATGTCATAGATTGTTTCACCAAATATTGATCTTAATACATGCGTAATAACTATTCAGAAGACTTCAAAACGTTTCAGTCACATTTCCCTTACACAGAAATCATAAAAGGCACTTGTTGCTACAGTTTTGCTTACAGGCAAAGAGCAATTCGGTGTACAACATGTTCCACAAGAGATATGAAGATGATTAATTCTTGCATTATCTAAAGGTAGATTGCATAATTGCTAATTTCCCTTTGAACATATCCAATTGTTTTCACAGAAACAATTATCACAATAGTTCTAGCTTTTTAAGTCTCAGAAATAAATATGTCCTTGTAATAGCATACTTCAAATCTTCTCAGAGGGCATATCCTTCATATTCTGCATTGAACAATTAATGTCATTAGAGGATAGAAAATTAATAGATCTCATTAGAAACATCTGGGGAATTTCAGTTCCACTATAACGACAGCCAACTTGTTCAGTCCAAGTAGAAATCAAGGTTGTTTCCTTTATGAATACTTTGGAATAGCCTTCAACACATTCAAGAATATCCAAATGAAAGCTATTATATTACACAAAGATTTCAGTTCAATTGTCATTCACAAAGAGAAAAACATTACATTACTAATTTTAAGTAGATAATAAAATTATCTCAACATTTCAGCTAGTATAAGGAAATCATTACTTCTCTTGTTTTCCACATTTAAAGTCATAGAATATTTGTTTTTTCCTATTGCCATTACTAATAAGGATAATAAGAAAGATAGAGTGGTTAATTTTCCAGTAACTAGAATTCATACAGAACCATATAACCTCAGAGGAGATCAATTCATTCAGGGTTGTATGATCATAGACAGAATCATTTGACATTAACCGTTCTTACCTATGCACTAAACAATATAATACTGACCTAATTAGATATGGCAAAAGAGGTAGGGAAAATATAAATTTTAAAATCTCACATGTAAATTTTTAATTAAATTATGTGAACAGAGACTTAAAGCATATTTTATTTTTATTTGTGTGTATTACTTGAAAAAACTGTCTGTCTTGTTGCATATGCTTCTACATATATACAAAGTCCTCTGAACATGTTTACTTCTACATTTCTTTCTCACCTTCTGTGGTCCTTTCCTGTTCCTAAATAGCTCTGCTTTTCTTCCATGTCTTGTTTTGTTTTTTTTTAATAGCACATTTGAAAGGAAACTATATATTTACAATTCAATAATAACTGATTTTTTAAACTTTTACTTATACCATTCTTTGATTCTGTACATGCAGAAAAGTGGAATCTACCTCTAGGAAATGTCTCTTATATTTCAGTCATAGAATAAACTTCTAGTCAGAAAGTAAAACAACACAAATTATATGAAAAGAAAAGAAAGGATGCATATGGAAGTACACTTTGTGATCTATTATAATACTATTAACAAATGTGACAGATTTTCCTTACATTTTAGAGTCTTTCTTTATAATAGAAGTTCCCATTAATAGTTCTCTATTTATTTATTTTGCTTCTGTGTGCATGTGTATCAGAAGGCACTGTGTGTCCCTGTGGAGGAACAAAGGTGATTTCAGGAATTATCCTGGATTGCTTCTACTTCCTTTTCTCTAGGATTTCCCAGACTCTGCCCACCAGGGCTGGAAGTGCAGGTTAACACTATTTTTGCCTGGCATTTTTATGAGGGGCCTAGAATCCAAACTCAGGACCTTCCCCTTGGGAGGCAGAGACTTAATCCCTGGTCCAGCTCAATTGTTCTCTGGTTTTAAGAATATCCAAGTTTTTCACTCATCGCATATATTCAGAATTTAAGCATTAATACAATTTTTCTTCCTTCAATATAAAATTTAGAGTACTTATTTTTGATTTTGGTGAATTCTAAGATTAATTAATGTATATTATTTTTGGATCTTAACTAATTTTAAGATTAATGAAAAGGGGGGCTGGAGAGGTGGCTCAGGGGTTAAGCCTCCGCCTTGCAGGTGGAAGGTCCTGAGTTCGGATCCCAGATCCCACGTATAGACGCCAGGCAGAAGCGGGGGCGGCCTGCGCTTCTGGTCCTGGTAGGGCGGAGCCTGTGAATCCCGGGGCAGAAGGAGGTGGAGGCGTCCATGGTGGTTCGCGAATTCGTCCGTGGTTCTACACATACACAGACACACACACACACAGACGCGCACGCACACATACACATGCACATGCGTACAGTTGAATAAATAATAATAAAAATTTAAAAAAATATTAATAATTAATGCACAATACTGCATTATCCCAAAGATGAATATAATTGCATTAATAACTATAGAGTTAAATGTTTTCAAAATCTAATATTCACTGAGCCACTACTGTGGACTATTCCTCTGCTTTATTATTGAATTCATTTATGTTGCTATATGGGTCAGTTTCAAAACCATGCACATACTAGGAAAATGATCTGTCTCCATGCTGTACCCTAATCACTTGACTGGTTCATAGTAATTTTCCACTTCTGACCTTCATTACATGAGTGAATGGTTTAAACAAGAATTTATTAACATTTATGTACTTGATATTCTATCACACATATTGATTACCTACCAAAGTGAACAAAAAAAGATTATTCCGAAATATCTTACTGTGTGATTACAGAGTTTTCATTGAGAAGTCATGAAAAATTTATGTGCTGATGAAGCATCAAAGATTTTTCTGATCAGTTTACTTGGAAGAGTACAATATTCAGTGATATTCTAATACCATATTTAAAAAGTATCATTGAATTATAATTTACAGCTAATACAATTCACTCAATTAAAATGTATAATCATGTTTGTTCAACATGTTAAAATACATCATACTTGATTATATAATATTTTCACCATCAACAAAGATACCACATTTCAATAATAGTCAATGTCAGTATCCTCACATTTCCTCTAACCTGCACAATCTGAATGCAGATATATTAATCAGCTTTCTGTTGTTCTGACAAAATACCTAAAACAGCAATTCCAAGTGAAATGTTTAATAGGCTCTCATTATCAGATGTTCCTATTCATTACTGTCTAAATCCATCATGGTGGAGAGTGGGCCAATAAAAACTGTTCATCTAATGGCTGCTGGGAGACAAAGAGCCAGAAAGTAAGAGTTTAGTGGCAAGAAGTACTTTTTGAAGGCATCTCTGTAGCCTACTTTCTCCAAGTAGGGACTACCTCTTAACAGTCCATTCAGCACTGAGCTACAGAATGAATTATTCCATTGACGAGGGTAGCACATATACATGTTCAAACCACCTCTCAGTCACCTGACAAGCTGGAGATCAAATTTTCAGCACATAGTTCAGGAGAGGACAATTTCTATCTAAGCCATGACACCAGACAATCACTTATGCCTATTCTATGTGTGCACATATTTTGGATACAGAAAAAATTTCCTTCTTCATAATTGTAATCATAGATCCTTTGTGAAATGTTTTTTCACCTCCCTTTTCTCCTTAAGGAAAGCTTATATAAAGAATTATGGTCATCCTATTGGTGGGATTAGTTTCCAAAAATTATATATAAACATATATATGTATATATATTAAAAAGAACATATGTGTATGTGTTCATTTTTCTTTTAATTTTGAATGTGTTCACACATGTATGTGGTATAATATATATATATATATATATATATATAATCTCCTTTGTTTCTTATAATTTTGTGTGTCAATCTGTGCGTGTGTGTGTGTGTGTGTGTGTGTGTGTCTATATCTGTGTCTGTGTCTGCGTATGTAGTGCATGTATTCGATTCTTTGAGGTGTCCTGCAAGTTCCAAGTCCAGGAGAGGTCATCACCTATCTTGCTTCATTGATCTCTGTCCTATTCCTTTGAAATAAGGTCTTGAACTGAAATTGGAGTTAGGCTGCTAGTCAATAAGTCCCAGTGATCCTAGTCTTTGCAGTTTTTAACATAGTTTTTTGGTACTTGAATTCAGGTTCTTATGATTGCTGTGCAAGCCATTTACACAGTCCTTGCATTCTTACAAATAATGCTCGAGTAGCAGCTAATCTCAGTTTCAGTAAGCTGAAATACTTCTTTCTACAAATTATAACTAAAGACATCTTTATGATTATTGTTGCTTTGCTTAAGCAGCACAGGCATAAATGCTGAGATTATGCACAAATATAATCAACAATTATTTATTTAACTAAAGTGAATTTTGAAATATACATGTTATGGAATTTTCACTATAAAAATACAATAAACAGAATGTCTTTAAGGGTGGTCCAGGCAACTTGAATCAATTCATATCTCAATGTAGCACATCTATAATTTTTTAAAATATTTTTATTGATTAATTGATTGTGCATGTGTGTGTGTGTGTGTGTGTGTGTGTGTATGTGTGTGTGTGTGTGTATGTGTTTATTTTCAGAAATCATCCTGGATTGCTTCTACCTACTTTTTGCTTTGCTCTGGGATTTTCCAGGCTCTTCCCACTAGGGCCGAAAGTACAGGCCAGCAGCTGGTTCCACCTGGTAAGTTTTTTCATGGGATGTGGGAAGTGAACTCAAGGCCTTCTGCCTTTGAGACCAAACCTTAATGCCTGAGCCATCTCTCCAGCCTCAAATCAATAATTTTAAATAGGTATCCTGCTTATGTTCTTTAAACTGGAATATTAATATATTTTTCATATTTTCTTTTTTCTTTTTTATTATTTTTCACTTTCATACTTAAATACAATAAGTCTATGCATTTTTACCACTTATTACCCATTTTTATCCCCATCCTGTCCAGCCAGATTCCTTATCATAATATTTTTGTACAAAGTAAATAACTAGTACAAGGTAAAATTTTGGAAGACTGTTTAGGAATATATGATGTGTTAGACATCGATACTACATATTAACAAGAATTAAGTACAAGCAATAGGATGTGCTTTCCTAGATTACACGTATTCAGAAGTACAATATTATTCTAATAGAGTATTTCTTTAAAAAGAAGCTTATATGGATATTATAGGACTAATAGAGAAATTTCTTCCATCACCTCAAACATTAACATCATACTTATAAGAGAAAGTTTCCTAAAAGATTTCCAGATAGGTGCTAGGTATAAATACTAGTTTGGAAATTTTTATGAAAAGGAATTCTGTACACATTTGGAAATGTGGCAAAAACTTGGAAATCCATTCATTAGTTAGCATATATGAAGTTGAGAATGAAATGCTACATTCAAGAAAAATAATTTAAACTCCAGTAAGTTTCTAAATTACACTACTACAGTAAATACATGTTCATGAGTTAAAGAGAATGTGCTTTAAATGTGTAGACTTTGGTGGAACATTGGGAAATTTTGCTTTGACACCACATGTGCCTTTTTGCTTAGGATCAAGAGGCCAACAAAGAGATGTTGATAGCTAAGAATAAATCTCAATATGCTGAGGTTTTCATTAGTACTCAAAAGTTTGAGTACTTATTAAAACTCTGCAAACATCTTAGGTCTGCAAAATATTCCTAGAAAACTATGCACTTAAGTACTAGGTTTATTATTAGAGTGCTTATGATTGCTTCTCTGCTTCAGGCTAGAAACACTCTTACAACAACCTTTCTAATGATTTCACTTCTTTTTAGGAGCTGAGGACATACAGCTATACACAGAATATAAGAAATTTTAAAGCTCTGAGAATGCTAAGTCTTAAAACTTCAACTTTCAGGAAGATACAGAGGAGTACACTGATTAGTATGAAACCATTTTCTTTAAGCTGTCTTTTGTCATAATTATTAAAAGTTTAGTCAGCTAAATTCACTTTTCCCACAGTCAGCAAATATCCATGGATGTTGTTTTCAGTTGTTGTGTTATAGTTCTTTTAATATTGAGTAATTCATCTTTAATCTTCACATTTAATAGTTATTTTGTCTATGTAAAGCCAAGTTTACTCTAACATACAGAATTGTGGTAAAAATATTATAACTTGAAAAATAGATGTGTTTTGCTTTGTATTGCCCATTTAGAAATCAACACTGTTATTTGTTTTGAGTTGGCAGTCTTTATTCTGTACAGTCCAAAAACCTTGAATAAGCAAGTATGTTTCTGTTGAAAATACAGAAATGCAATCCAGGACAAAGTTCTAGAACCCCTTAAGGAAGATAGTGCAGAAATGCAAATTAAGGACTAATAATATATTTATTATTAACTTTAAGTTCAACATATGCATTGCATAAAGCTTAAAATTGCTTTGTGTTTGGTTTTAATTTTCTAAATTTTAAAGTCACTCATTTGTATTTAAATATTAGAATTCTACCACTCAAAGAAATGGAAATGCATTATCTCAGAATTAGCATTAAAATAGTTTTAGAAGGTCTATAAAAATACAATTCTAGTAAATTCAGGTAGTATTTGTTTTTTCATTTTACTCAGAGATTAGTATTGACATCATAAAAAAACAGGAAAAACAATTATACATCTTGGAGAAGTTTGTGCTTCCCAGATTTATTGGATACCTCAGAGCAGTGTTCTCAAAGAAATAACTACTTGTCACAATAGACAAGGAATAAAAGCTGTTTCATTTTTTCTTGAAAGGTCATGACATGATAAAACTATGATATGGTCTTCTACTGCTGGCCACCTCCTTCATGAGATGCAGTTGTGGCTTCGTTGAGACACTGCATATACTCAAGGTCTCTTGGCTGCATTTATTTACATTATTGTGGATTCTGACCAATTATTAATCAGTAAAACTGATCACTGCAAAGGTAAACATGAAGGCCACCGTGAGATGCTTCAGTAAAGTCTTGAGACAACATCAAAGGCATAGTCTTTCTAACATTGTCAGACATCACTTTATTCTTGTTCTGTGAAGATTCTGTTGCTCAGGAAACATTTTTCTGCTTCTGCAGCTGCTACTGCTACAAAGTCTGAAAAGAATAAAAAAAGGTGCCAAAGAATGAGGATGATTTCTATTTAAAAAGCTTAGGCCCAAAACGTATCTATGATATGGAGAAAGATACTCACTTACTGATAAATGTTCAAATTCTGGATTTTACAAATCCAGAACAAGGTGTTTATCTTGATTTGACACTAGATGTTGCACAAGGAAAAAAACAAAAAGTTGAGCCATTTTCCAGTGTTATTAGTTTTCTCTACCAATTTGCTTTAGAAATCAACAAGATTGCAGTATTTACAGAGAATGCATCAGAGATCAAGAAAGCAGAAGACAATGGAGCTGCATTTATAAGAGAAAGTGATCTCATTCAGAAGACTCTAAATGATGAAATTCATGTAGATTTTTATGTAAACTGTCCCAGAAATAATACCTGAACTTAATCCACTGAAGAAAAAATTGAAAAAAAGATTTCCAAAGTCAAGTAGAATTCCCTTGGCGCCATGACAAAATGCCTGAATTATTTAATGCTGGACATGAAATTATGGTGGATGAAGAAAAGGAGAACTTTCTCAGCACCAAAATAGCAACTATTAGATATGCCAAGTGAGCATATAACTGTGAATTTGCAAGCAGTTATGTCTGTAAGCATAGACACTGAATCTGGGTTCCTTTATGGTGCGTACTTTCATCTTTAGTACAACCACTAAAGGTATGCTACTAAAGACTGACTCCCTTTTTCCCAGAGAAGCTGAAACCAGAGAAAATAACAAAGAAGCTGCCCAAAGTATTGAGTTGTGAAACTGGTTTTGGTGGACAAAGAAACAGCAGAGAAAATTATAAACTGCGTAATTTCTAAAAAAAAAATCACATCAGGAAAGCTCATAAAGAGTACTATATCATACAAGGTAATGCTATACAGAAAAACAGTGCACAAATTACCAATGAAGGTATGAATGCAACCACATATAAGAAGTATCGTGATATGTGGAAGGACATGAAAGAATCAATCCTGAATTGGTAAGGCAGACAAAGGCTAGAATATTCTCTAACATCCACTTCTTATTTGTAAACATTAATCTTGATAAGATTCACACACATACCCCCTTTAATGTCTAAACTGTTGTTTCACAAGCTCTGTTAATTCTTCCTGGTTTAATGCAATAATACAATTACACATTTTATTGGTAAATACCATGCTTTCTTCATAAATGTGAAGTCAATGCCATTCATAGTCATACCTAGAGAAATACAAATTAAAAGTTATCCAGCTGGGTGGATTCTCAACTAAGTTGATACAACATGTTGTCTGCCTTCTAATTTCACCCTCATAATAGAAAAGCATATCATTTTTAGAATCAACTTGGTGCAAGGGTTTTTTCATGTCATGCTTTTCATTGCTGATGTTCCTATTTAAAGTGATTCCAGTGAAGAAATCTGCCTCATGTTCCAAGCTAACAAAAGCTATAAGACACAGAAAATACAGACTGCAAATCAGATTCAATCAGATATGAATTGCAATGCTAGCATCCAAGTGTTAAATGTTAATGAATCCAGAATGGTAAAGGTGTTATAGGTCCTGGGCCACTCAGGAATTCACCACAATGACACCAGAAATTTTATCAAATGGAGAGGCTTTACTGAAGCTTATTAGCCACAACACACCATGAGTCAGGATTTCTGTGTGTGGCTCTGAGAATTTGTCCTATAGAATTTTAAGACAGAGACCACATCTTTTTTTTTTCTCCCACATTTTATTTTTTCCCTAATCATACAAGTTCAATAGGTACCCCCCTCCTCTCCCTCCTTCCTTCCCTCCCCAGTCCTGAACCCTTGCACTCTCCCCTCTTCCTTTCACCCCCTCCCTCCCTCCCTCTCTCCCTCACAGTGTCTCCCTCTTCCTCCTTCCCATCCCCTGGGCAATATGCAAGATACTGCACACAAGTTAGGGCTGTAGCAGCCAGAACTGGACTTTGCCTGACCTACACAATGGTTGACATGTAATCGACCCCCCAAAGTCTAGAATGGATCACAGGGGAGAAAACTCCAGGTAGTAGGATCCTTAGAGGCAAGGGATTAAACAGTCATAATAGAGTTCCCACACTAGCAGGGAACCCAAGCAGGGGTTCCAGGTTATGCCACTGAGTTATGAACCCTCACTAGGGTGGAGGACTCAAAGGGAGGTTTGGCATTCACACGAAAGGATGCTCCAGAGACCACATCTTAAGTGCAGGCATTGTTTTCTTTTCCAGTATGAGTCAGCCAGCATTGGTTGACATTTTCTTGACCAGAGTTGAATTGACCATGAGTTCTGATAGTTTTTAGCCACACAACTATGCTTTTTAATCAGTCCACTTCTTGTTAATTTACAAATTTAATGACTTTTCTCTTTTTTCTGTAGCATCTCCATGAACTATAGATGTTACCAGAACTTCCCACAGTAATCTAAGGAAAGTAGATAAATGTCTTCTGCTGTAGCCAGGATAAAAAAAATATGAGGCTTTCTAATTAGACAATAAAAATACCTACCAACTGACAGCTTCATCCTCCTGCCCCCACCTTACTGCAATTATTGGGAAAAAATATTAGTGTTGGGTCTCCCTGAAATATTCTTGTGATCAAGGTTTAATCAAATACCCAAATTAAGGAAGTCCTGCTGAGGCATAAATGCTAAAAGTCTGGCTTCTATGAAAAATTCCTTGATTCCTGCCTCTTACTTAAGATGTGGTCTCACACTAGCTGAGTGGGTAATTCAGCTGTAAGCAGTAAATTCTCAGATAAACTACACACAATGAAATATACTATAGCTATTTTCAAGGTAATACAGAAAACTTTATTATGAATGAAATAGTATACAATTGCTAGAGTAACACTGCAAAAGCACCAATTATTCAAAATCTCCCTATGTACCCATTCTGTTTGGAAGGTGTGTTTTCCTCTAGCTTCCAGTCTCTCATGTGAAAAAAAGAAAATACGTGGTTTGAATCCATTGAATCACATTAGCCCACATGTATTGGAAATCACCATGGAAGAGGATTTGCTGATCACATAGCTCAGTTTGTGCAACATTGGAGGAACTAGATTTAGTGTTTTTACTAATATTGTAGATTTTAAGATTACTAAAAGAAGAGAATTTTAAACTTTTTTGGCCAAAACAAACACATACCTTGATGAAGTGATGATTATGTTAATTAGATTGATCTAATCTTTTTAGTCAGTTGCAAAATTAATATCAAGCTTTACACTTTACTCTTTATACATAATTATTATTTGTCATTTAAAAATATGGGAAAAAATTGACAGCTTTTTCAGTCATATCTTCCTATTTATCTTTTTAACATAATACTGAAGTATATTTATTTGAAGATTGAATATTATTTTTATATTGAAATAGGAACATTAGTAAATATAAGTACAAAAGAGTAATATTTTGTTGTATATGAATTATTGGCCTTCTTACTCTAGTATAATTTGTATACAAAAAGCATTCTGACTATAGTTGGAGCAAAATTAAATTTTGTTTGTCTAATAATTTTAAATTTTTATGCCTTCACAGCAGCTTTATACTGATATTTTAAAGATAATGACCAAAGTGCTTTTATCAATAGAAATAATTTATGAATTATATAAATTTAGTTCATTGATGTAAACATCAACTAGAATGTAGAGATGATTGTACAGATTTTCATCTAACATAACTATATGTATATTAATTCAATTTTTAATATGCACATATACTGTGAATCCAGTGCTAAAACAACATTGTGCCTGCTTTGCTGTATATATTTATATAATAACAACTTGATTGACTAGCTAGAATAGGAAGTAATTTACTTCTTTCCCTTATATTGTGTTTTGAATAACACATTTCACATTTGCTGCTTACAGTTCTGCAAGGGTTTTCTACCATCTGTTCTCTAGAGCTGCTGAAAAGGTTAAACCCAGAGGGGAACAGATGACAATAATCATTAACGTGAAGCAACAATAAAGGATCTAAATTTGCAAGCTCAGAATTTGCCTGCCATTTATGATTAATGAAGGGGAATACACACTGAAAACTGATTATGTGCTTCATTTTATGTGATGCCTAAGGGCCATGGCTTAAGAGAAACAGGATTGGAATCCCTTGAATCTCACAACAAGTACAATTTGTTTTCCCCATTGCATTGATTTTTGGATAGCACTTACTAAATAGAATTGGCAATAATAACTCTTGTGCTACAGTGCATTTTAAGCAACTTGAATGAATTTGTATCTTAGTACCAATCCTAGCATTGTTTCATCCAATAAAACCAGGACAACTTGATTCAGAAATTAACAAATACACTTGAGGACAAATAGAAACATACCCATCATTTAATTTTTAATGTATTTTAAAGGTTTAATGTATTTTTGCAAGTTTTAATTGCCCTTTAATATATCCTGTTGTTTACTAATCAAAGTAATCACAAACTTGGTATAACACAAATACTTTAAGTTTTTCATTCCTATAGTTATCTCCTAACCTAATGCCTAATAGCTGACAGGTCAAGAAGAAAATTTAATTTCTGTTGTGTATATTTAATAGGATTGGAATTTTTCTTGTGTTTTTTGTTACTTTTAAAATCACCAGAATTCATGATATGGCTAGATGGGTAAGAATACTTACTTCACAAACATGAGGACTTGAGGTCAGATCCCCTCCCCAGCATACACTCAAAAAACTTGACTTGATGACCCACATTTGTAAACCTAGCATTGGGTGAGTATCGGAGTGATAGAGTTGAAGTTCAGTCTGAGACCTTGTACAATAAAAATGATAGAGAAA
Organism: Typhlomys cinereus; assembly: GCA_023101885.1. Classification (NCBI taxonomy): domain Eukaryota; kingdom Metazoa; phylum Chordata; class Mammalia; order Rodentia; family Platacanthomyidae; genus Typhlomys; species Typhlomys cinereus. The sequence goes on from JALPQD010000020.1 coordinate 5,130,361, forward strand.
TAAGTTAAATCCTCCTTTGTCTTTGGTGAACACATTCATATGTGAAACATGTAAATAATTCATAAATAAAGCAAAAATAAAAGACACAAATATTTACTCAGCTATAATATCCACATGCATGTACCTAAAATAAAATAAAAGCATACTTTAGTAGTTTAAAGTGAGGAAAAAATTTATAGTTAACTTGATTAATATTTTCCGTGAATTGAGATTTTATAAATCTCATTAAAGAAGCATTATTTATCATAGGAAAAAAAGTAAACATATTCTAAGCATGCATATTTACCAAATGTTCATCTGATCTCATTTATTTGGAAACAAATATATATATATATAATCTATGCTTATTGCATGCACCATCTGTAACTATATGTTAATTATTTTATGTTCTTTATCTATATAACTTATGAGAGAAAGGTAAAAGGAAAAGAGGAAGAACAGCAAATATCTATAATATAGATATAAATGTTACACTATATTACTTTTAATACTTTATATAAATGATTGCAAATCTTTATATGTTGTGCATTTTAGTATGTTATACAATATTGCTAAAATACCAAATATTCTGAAAATTAGGCTAAAGATATATGTGAGTTCCTAAGAGTAATCTTAATTGTTTTCCTTTACATTTATCTTTGATTGTCAAAGCATAGATGTAAGAATAGAGAGATTCAGTGTACAAACATAAAAAAGATTTATGTCCTGAAAATCAAAATTAGTGATTAGAAAGGGATAAAATGTGATATTTCAATTATCCCAACTAAGAGTCAGTTTGCAGTTAGAGAAATTAAGAAATTGAATTATTCAGTAAAATAAATTTTATAGAGAAATTTTACATTTTTCATGAAAGAATCACCAAATCAATTTAGAATGAACAATACATTTTAGCATAATGTCATAGGATTGAAATAGTTATATAATGTTAGTGAATTCTTTTACTCTTTTATAAGTGTTTCTCCAGGGAATGATTAAAAATTAATATTTTCTGTGAATTGAGATTTTATAAATATTTTTATTGTTCCACATAATGCAATTGGATGAAACTGAAGGATGTAGGTATTATTTAAGAAAACATATCTATTAAAAGGAAGAAAAGTAAAGTTTATTTTCCAAAAAGAGTGGTTATTTTTAATTAGAGTGTCCAAATATATCTGATATTACTTAATGTTTTGTAAAAAATGATTTCCATGTAGTTTATTCAGTGATTTTGCTAATTGAATATCTCTTAAGAATATTTTATTTATTTATTTTAGAGAGAGAGAGGAGATAGAGAAGGTTTAGAATGCATGTCATGGTGCATGGGCTTAGGTCTTTCCATTATATGGTCATCCAGAGATTGAAATCCATTGGCTAGTTGTGGTGGCAGATACCTTATACACTGAGAAACCCCACAGAGCTCAGACATTTTCTTATGTACTTGGGCACACTGATCTTGCTAGAGTTCCAAGAGCACCTCAAGTCAAGCATAGAAGTCAGCACTGTGAGAACATTTCCAGGTGACAGGCTCAGGTCATCACTAATACAAATTTATTGCATTATTTTATCCCCTGAGCTTTCTGCTTCCAAGCTCTTATGCCAGGCCCTCTGGCTAGGGAGCATGATTAATACAGGGATTCCCAGGGATCACTAAAAGGTTTGACTGACCTTGCAGTTACTTTATGTAAAAGTAGCTTAGAATCATTAAGGATGTTTAAATCATGCTCATAAAGTCACAGCATGAGTGATTTATACTCTTACTTGGAACCATTACTATACTATATTTCTTTTAGTTAAAGATGCAATATATATGAAATGACCAAGAGTGCATACTATGATTAAAATAAAAGATCAGATCTCAGCATTCATATCTTTTGTAATCCATAAAAACTTACAGCAAGTATTTGGTGATCCTTTTGTTTTTAATATCAAAATATCAATTATGAATTTTAGACCAATTTGTTTTAAGATCCAATCAAACCTTGACATTTAAAGTTATATCTTTAATAAATAATTCTAAATGCCATCATAATAAGTAGCATCTTCTTAAAACACTGTAGTTAAATACACAATACTTCACACCATATTTCATACTCAAAAGACTTCATGACAATTTGAAAGACTTGATATTTCTGAATTATTTCAAATGTTTCCAAAAAGAAACAGAAAGAAGCTATACCATTGTTTTATGGACCAAGCAAGTATTTATTCTTTTTGATTTAAAATATACCTCAGATATAGAATTTATAATAATGAAAGATCTTCATTTTACTCAGATTGATGCTTACTATGTATGATATTTTCTTCATGCAAATATTTCCTGTTAAGATATAAAGCATTTCCCAAATCACAAAAATTACTCTTCACCTTCTCTTTCAGTTTTCTTTCCTACTAAAGCTAAAAGCTATTTTAATATCTACATTATATGTTAGTCTTAACTGATCTTTATCCTTGTTTAAATGCAAATATGAAGCATTCTTTTTGCTATATTTCTCATACAAATAGGAAAAACTTAAAAGTAGTTTTAACAATGTGCTTTTATTAATATTTACTATTACTTCTAATATTGTTCAAGTATTATTGGTTTGATATTTTAAGGTGATTACTTATTTTTGTTCAAGTGTTATTGGTTTGATATTTTAAGGTGATTACTTATTTAATTAAAAATGTTGTTTCCCAGTGATCTCAGTGTTTCTGAGAAAATTTTTAAGACAGGAAATTGAGAATCTCTGAGAGCCACAGAAACTCACTAACCTCAGATGGCCTTTATCTCAGGAGTCATGGTGTGGATACTTAGTGTTGTGCAACATCTCCACTAAGTAAATGGCCTTTTGGTTGTTGAAGGTGAAGGAAGAAATCTGTGATCCACAAGAATGGTGGGTTTTAGAAGAGAGTTCTATGACAGACTCATAAGAAGGAGGTTAAGAGAAAGGCAGTTTCTCTACAGTTGAAGGTATCCCAGCAAAGAGGGATCTGTTCATATAATCATCTAGGGATTTCAATAGGACTTTTGGCAGAAACTGAATCAAGGTAGGGGAGTTAAGCAGCCAGGTGGCCCTCATATGTAGTATGCAGGTGGTATTTTTGTGCACATCCTCAAATATAGCTTCTAGACAATTGTGCTTATCTAATCAATGTGAGGATATTTAGGAACTGTTACCTACTGGTATTCCTGGTCTCTGTCAGAGTTAAACTAAACATATTTTAGTTTCAGATCAAGAACAAGAACAAATCCTCTGTTTCAGAGGCCTTTGTCTTCAACTGCTTATCAGTTTCCATCTGGTTCTTATCTCTCACAGGGTAAACTACTCCATGTCTTACCTAAAAACTCCTTAGGGTCCTGACTCATTTGAATTTACCTAGTGTGATAGGCCTTACCTAATTTGACTTTCCATTGAAATGCCTGAAGATACTCTCTACCCTGTTTTCATAAAAAAAAAAAAAAAAATCTTCAGCACACTTTCAAAATCCCTTGACGAAGAGAACATTTTATTTGGTTAAAATTTCCAGTCACGTACAGGTTTGACCTCTGGAAAATATCTGAATAAACTTAGTTATTTAAAACTGTTTAACTCACATTTTATACTTTTTCACTGCCAATACATCTTTACATACAGTAGATTATGTTACCAAGACTTTACTATCAATTAGAACCACATCTAAATCATACTTTAGAGTGAATTTCATGCCATCTTTTTAATCTGTATTTCTTCATTTCTTCCATTATCATAAGGTATTACTGTTGTATTTGAAAAGATAGTACTACCTTTATTCATTTTTCTTTTCTCATATTCCTATTAATTTATTTTATATTCTTTGACACTTTCAAACATGCATATAGCTAATTTAGTCATTTTCACCCTTGACTTACCCTTTGCTTCTCACCTTGAAAATCTTTTTCACACCAGCTCCCCATCCTGCTTTCATGACTTCTTGTATGAAAACAATGCACTAAGTTCACCAAGGTTTGCCTGCATCACCGTGAGTATGAGGTTATTTACTGGAGAATGGGCCACATACTCCTGGCTATGCTACTGAAGAAAGTGGCATGCTTTCCACAACCACCATTAAATATCCATAATATCTCAGGAAACTACAAGGACACCCCTAATGATTATTAACCCTTCCCACTTTGATAATGAAATGTATATGGCTCAATCTTGTACAGGTCTTGTGCCTGCAACCATGACTCTAATCTTGTGTGTTCATGACTACAAGTGTGATGTACATTTAGAAGATACTGTTTGTCAGCATGCTTCATCAGCATCTGGACTTCATGCTTTCAGTCTTCTATACAAAGTGTTCCCTGAGACTTAGAGAGTGGGGGACAGACGTTGGGCAATACAGATGTCACTTCAGATCCTAGCATTCTATAGTCACATATTCTCTGCACTTTTTGCTAATGTGAATCTCTGTATTAATGATCACCCTGTGCAAAAAGAAGTTTCTCTGATGAAGGCTGAAAGTTGTGTGAATCTACGCATAAGTCACTTTCATTTATGCATGGTATTCATGTAAGTGTATATGTACACATGTATGTGGATGTACATATGTGAGGATGACTGGAGAACTGAAGTTGATTTAAGGTGTCTTTCTTGAGACAATCTCTCAATTAAGCCTAAAGCTCACCATTAGCTAAAAGAGCTAGCCAGCTTGCTCCAGGATCACCTGTCTCTGCCTAGTCCCATGTGCTGTGACTGAAGACAATCACCAGACCTGCCAGATTTTTAGCATGGTTTCTGGGAAATAGAATTTTTGCATATTTTTTTGTGTTAAGGCTTATGAAATAAATGCTATATTCCTCAAGTCATCTCTTCAACCCTAAAATATGTCTTTTACAGAAATAATCCCAATAAGGCTACTTTCATTTTCTACAAAACAGGATAAAATAAATGAAATAAGGCTGCCCCCCACCCCGGAACGGCCGGCCACCTGCTTTGCCCACTGAGTCCCGCCGCCGGCTTTGCCCACGGAACCCCGCCCCCCCTCCGCGCCGACCTCCCCAGGTCGCAGGTGACGAATTCTGCCATCAACATCAGACCCTCTGCCTCTCTGGTCCACCGGGGACCTACGCACGTGGTCCACAGAAGACACACTGCTACTCAGAATTCAATAGAGCCCAAAGGAAACTCAAGCAAAATTCTAAGGAACAAAGGGAACACAGGCCATACATCCGGACTCCACTACAATCAATATATCACGTGGGCGAGATTCTTCTCATCCGACCCAAAGATAAGTAAACTTTTTTTTCCACCTTACTGATCCTTTAAAGTATCAATGCTGTAGATCAACTTTCTCATACAGCCACCCCAAAACATACAACTCCAGGGAGTACACCACTCACCCCAATATTTCACCAAGATACTAAATCATAAAAGTGCATTACCAAACTAATATTCGCCCCCTGGTAACATAACCTGACTTAACTGACGTACTAAGAGCCTAGTAGCCTCATCTAGGATATAACAATAACAATACACAAACATACTCAATCCAAGGCAAGCACTAGTAATAACTGGCGAGTGTAACAATACCAACTATGTCGATTCAGTGAAAAACACACAGAAACTGAAAGGTCCTAAAAAACAAAACAACAATGTACAAGTCAAAGTGCAGATCTACGAAAAACAAACCCAAGAAGACCAATCTCCTGCCGAAAGAATCAATCCCATAAGGAGGGATTGTGACCAGAACAAATCCACAGAAAATAGCCATGAAAGCCAGACCCAATATAACGACTTTCAGAGTATGATCATTACCATGATTGATACTATGAAAGAGGAAATCCGAGAAGAGTTAAACAACCCTATCAACCACTTTGAACAAGAACACAACAGGCACTTGGAGGAGTTGAGAAAAACAGTTCAAGAAACAAAAATAGGTATGGAGCAATTAAAAGAGTCTCAGGCAGAGTTTAAAATTGAACTAAAAGACAAGTTATCTTCAACCCAAAACTCAACAGAGAGTCTTATCAGCAGAACAAATGAGGCAGAAAATAGAATTTCAGATCTTGACAACAAAGTGGGAGAATTGACCAGCTCAATGGAAGAGATAGTTAAAGCCAAAAAGATACTGGAGAGGAACATTCAAGAGATATGGGACACCCTGAAGAAGCCTAACATGCTCATTCATGGAATACCAGAACAAGAATCCCAAAATACCTCACCGGAGGAAATATTTCAATTCATCATAAATGAAAACTTCCCACAACTAAAGATTGAGAGGCCTATCCAAATACAAGAGGCATTTCGCACTCCAAACAGATATGACCAAAATAGAAAATCGCCACGGCAAAAAATAGTCAAAACACTCCACATTCAAGACAAAGAAAAGGTGCTGAGAGCTTCAAGAGAAAAAAAGCAACTCACTTTTAAAGGTAAACCTATTAGAATAACGAATGACTACTCAATGGAAACAGTAAAAGCAAGAAGAGCTTGGAGAGACATAATTCAAGTATTAAATGAGCAAAAATGCCAACCCAGACTGATATACCCGGCAAAACTATCTGTCATGATTGAGGAAGAAAGAAAAGTTTTCCAGCACAAAGACAACTTGAAAGGATACATGTCTACCAAACCAGGCCTTCAAAAAATGCGAGAAATGATATTCAAGCTTGAAGAAAAGAACAAGCGCATCCAGGAGGACAAAAGGGAAGTATAATACCACTAAAACATAAATACCAAACAACATGCTTACAAAATCTACTAAACATAAAAAATGTCCAGAATTAAAAATAATATCTCCATTATAACATTAAATGTCCATGGTATTAACTCACCGTTTAAGAGACACAGATTACAAACTTGGATTGAAAACCCAATCCAACAATCTGCTGCCTTCAGGAAACTCATCTCACCACAAAAGATAGGCACATCCTAAGAATGAAAGGCTGGTCCAAAATCTTGCAAGCTAATGGAACCAAGAAACAGGCAGGGGTAGCAATTATGCTTTCAGACAAAGTGGACTTCAAACCAAAGAAAATCATAAGAGAAACAGATGGATACTACATTTTAGTCACAGGTACAATTAACCAGTAAGACTTCACAATACTGAACACTTATGCACCCAATACAGGGCACTCCACATTCATTAAGAAAACTCTACAGCGCCTAAAGGAAGAAATCAACCCCCAAACAATAATTCTTGGGGACGTCAATACCGCCCTCTCAACATGGGATATATAAACAGGACAAAAGCTTAACAGAGACACTTTGGAACTTAATCAAACCCTGAAAGAAATGGACCTTACAGATCTCTATCGAATGTTTCACCCACGCACCAAAGAATACACATTTTTCTCAGTAGCACACGGAACTTTCTACAAAATAGATCACATATTGGGCCACAAAATGAATCTACACATATACAAAAAAGTTGAAATTCTACCTGTGCCCTATCAGACCACCACGGCCTAAAGATGGACATCCACAACACAACAAACAAGAGAAAATACACTAACTCCTGAAAACTTAACAATATGATGCTGAATGAGAACTGGATTCAGGAAGAAATTAAAAAGGAAATTCAAGATTTCCTGAAAGTGAACGATAATGAAAATACAACTTACCAAAATCTCTGGAACACAATGAAAGCTGTTCTAAGAGGTAAGTTCATAGCTCTTAATGCCTACATCAAAAAAATGGAAACATCAGAAATAAATAACTTAACGATGCAGCTTAAGGCTTTAGAGAAACTTGAGCAATCTGATCCCAAAAGTAGCAGAGGAGAGATCAGCAAAATAAGGGGGGAAATATCTGAAATCGAGATTAAGAAAATAATAGAAAAAATCAACCAATCAAAAAGCTCGTTCTTTGAAAAAATCAATAAGATTGATACACCCCTAGTTAAATTAACCAAAAGCAAGAGAGAGAAAACCAAAATTAACAAAATTAGAAATGAACATGGGGTTATCACTAATGATACACAAGAAATCCAGAGAATTATAACATCATATTTCAAAAACTTATACTCTGTGAAGTTTGACAACACAAAAGAGATGGATGAATTTCTAAATAAATACAACCTACCTACATAGAATCAGGAAGTTGTGAATTATTTAAATAGTCCCATAACATGTAAGAAAATTGAAGAAGTAATCTCGAATCTTCCCACCAAAAAATGTCTTGGACCAGATAGATTCAGCACAGAATTCTACCAGATATTTAAGGAGTTAGTAACACCAATACTCCTTAAACTGTTCCATCAAATAGCAAAGGAAGGAACACTACCAAATTCCTTCTATGAAGCTAATATCGTCTTAATCCCAAAATCTAATAAAGATTCACTTAAAAAAGAAAACTATAGGCCGATCTCTCTGATGAACACAAACGCAAAGATTCTCAACAAAGTCTTAGCAAATCGGATTCAAAAACATATCAAAAAGATCATTCACGAGGACCAAGTAGGCTTCATCCCCGGCACACAAGGTTGGTTCAACATATGAAAATCAATAAATGTAATTCATCATGTAAACCAGTCCAAAGTCCAAGACCACATGATACTCTCGATAGATGCCGAAAATGCCTTTGACAAGATCCAACAGCCTTGAATGATCAAAACGCTAGAGACAGTAGGAATGGAAGGAACCTTTATCAATATAATAAGAGCTGTAGACAACAAGCCCACAACAAGGATTATGCTCAATGGGGAACAATTGGGAGCATTCCCACTTCAATCAGGAACTAGACAAGGCTGTCCATTCTCACCACTTCTATTCAATATTGTACTTGAAGTCTTAGCTGAAGCCATAAGACAAGAAAGGGACATAAGAGGGATTCAAATTGGCAAGGAAGAAGTCAAGCTATCCCTATTTGCAGATGACATGATCTTATACCTGAGGGATCCCAAAAACTCCACCAGGAAGCTCATGGAACTAATTGAGAAGTTCAGCAGGGTGGCAGGATACAAAATAAATGTGCAAAAATCAGAGGCCTTCCTATATGCCCAGAATGAAAGAAGTGAAAAAGCCTTGAGAGAAACAATCCCATTTACTGTAGCCCCTAAAAAAATGAAATACCTTGGTATAAACCTAACCAAGGAGGTAAAAGACCTTTACAATGAAAACTTTAAAACCCTGAAGAAAGAAATTGCAGAAGACATCAGAAGGTGGAAAGACCTCCCATGTTCCTGGATTGGCAGAATCAACATTGTAAAAATGACCATCCTACCAAAGGCAATATACAAATTCAATGCTATACCAATTAAATTCCAAAGCAATTCTTTAAAGAAGTTGACCAAATAATCTCAAAATTCATATGGAGGCACAAAAGACCCAGGATAGCAAAGACAATCCTGAGTAACAAAAACACTGCTGGAGGTATTACCATACCAAACCTTAGTCTATACTACAAATCCATATTTATAAAAACAGCCTGGTACTGGCTCCAAAATAAACACACAGATCAATGGATAAGGCTTGAAGACCCAGATACAAGCCCACAAAAATACAGCCATTTGATCTTTGACAAAGGGGCCCAAAGAATCCAATGGAAAAAGAACTGCATCTTCAACAAATGGTGCTGGCAAAACTGGATCTCCACATGCAGAAGATTAAAGCTGGACCCGTACTTGTCACCATGTACAAGACTTAATTCCAAATGGATCAAGGACCTTGATATCAGGTCAGAGACTATAAAAATCATAACTGAACGTATAGGGAACTCCCTTGAGCTGATTGGGCTAGGCCAACATTTCCTAAACAGACATCCAATGGCACAGTCACTGCTACCAACTCTCAACAGTTGGGACCTTGTGAAATTAAAGAGCTTCTGTTCAGATAAAGAGATTGTAACATGAGCTCAAAGGCAACCCACAGAATGGGAGAAAATCTTCACTAACCACATATCTGATAGAGCTCTACTGTCCAGAACTTAGAAAACTAAACACCAAGGAAACCAATGGCCCAATTAAAAAATGGGCCCTGGAACTTAAAAGAAGTTTTACCAGGGATGAACCTAAAATATCTAACAAATATCTTAAAAAATGTTCCACTTCTTTAGCCATCAGGGAAATGCAAATCAAAACTTCCCTGAGATATCATCTCATCCTGGTCAGGATGGCAAAAATCCACAATACAAACAAAAACAAGTGCTGGAGAGGATGTGGAGAGAGGGGAACTCTGCTACATTGCTGGTTGGGAATGCAGGCTCATACAGCCACTCTGGCGAGCCATCTGGAGATTCTTAAAGAAATTAAAGATTGAAATGCCATATGACCCTGCTATTCCACTTTTGGGAATAACCCCCATGCAGCAGAGGTTCACCTCGATAGCACAAGCATGACCATGTTCATAGCAGCTCTGTTTACAATAGCAAAGTCATGGAATCAACCTAAATGTCCAACAGTTGACGAGTGGATAAGGAAACTGTGGTACATCTATACACTGGAGTACTACTCAGCCATCAAAAATGATGAATTACTGGAATTTGCTGGGAAATGGATGTCATTAGAAACAATTATATTAAGTGAAGTATCCTAAACCTAGAAAGTTAAGCACCGTATGTACTCCCTAATAGGTGGCTCCTAGTACCAAACTCACCCAGCCCACATTGAGACACTCAAAGGTAAACCCATGTAATACAGTAATTGCAAGGATTATGAACAGGAGGGATGGGGTTGGAGGGCCACAGCAGACACAAAGAGAGAGGGGACCATGTTACAGCAGAGAAAATAGGCCTCCAAAGAATGCAAGTAAGTAATGTGACACTTGGTTATGTTCACAGACGTTCGCTCCTGATCATGTACAACTGAGGGGGTATGATCTCACCAGAAGGGGAGGGCATATAGTTTGGCAGATGAAAGGTGATCATTTTGCAAATGGGTGACTGACCCCTCCCTCACCGAGGTTTCCTGCTTTTATTACATCTACCCTTGAATGTGCTATTATAACAAGACTCCAGTTTAACAGCTTTTTGTCTCTGACCAGGGGGTGACATACAGTGCCCATCAGGATGGAGTGAAGGGCATTGCAGGAGCAGCAAAACTGCAAAAGAAAATCAACAAACCACAATCCAGAACTTCAGAGACTCTATATCAACCACATAGAACTAGGCCAGCCTAATCTCCCCCCACCCTGAAGCTAAGGGCCATTTGCGGAAGAGGGGGTGGTAATATTGTAAGAGCAAAAGGATGGGAGGAGCAATGATTTGCAAGATTCTCCACACTCGTTAGGGCTGAAGCAATCATAATAGGGCTTTGCATGCCCTGCGCAATGTCCAACACACTGTTGACCTCAAAAAGTCTAGCATCAGCTAAAGGCACCAAGATCCTTGGAGGCAAGGGATTGACAGCCACGGTAGTGTTCCTATGCTTAAGGGGAACATGAGAAAAGGTTCAGAGAAATGCCACTGGGTCCTCGTACGTCATCGGAGTGGAGGACCCAGAGGAGAGTTAAGCATACACAATAAAGGACTCTCTGGGAATTGGGGGGGAGGCGCTGGGGGATGGGGAGGGAGAGGGGGAGCAGGGGGCTCAGGGGGAGGAGGAGGTAGGGAGGGAACTGGTCTACCTATTAAGTTTGTATGTGCGGAAATAATAAAAAATGTATTAAAAAATAAATAAATAAAATATAAAAAAAATAAATAAATGAAATAAGTTTGATATGCTTAATATAGTTAATAATCCTAAATTCTGTATAACATATTCAGGATTTTTTAGAACTATAATTTAATGTACTAAATAACTATTTTTAATATCTAATTTATATTATACATCATCAGTTTAAAAATGTGTACATATATAAAATTTCATATAGACATATGATCTAATATATATATAATTTTGAATTAACTTTGATATAAAAAGTGATACAAGTGCAAGTGTCAAGTGGACAATTGAAAATAGAGCCTTGGAACACAATTTTAAAGAATATTTAGTTAAAGGCAAGCCCTGATCAAGCCTGTTCAGAAATTATCTAATTCATGTAGGAAGACCTTGTTCACAGTGAAAGGGTCCACTCCCTGGGCAGATCAATAAAATGGATTGAGTATTGGCTGGCAATTAATATACTGGCCAGATAGGCAATTTGACTCTCTCTTAGCTTTTCTCATAGTTATGATATTAAGAATATCTGAGCTCCTGATGTAGATTAACATGAACTTTCATATCATCAAATAGATATTTATCAAGTACCAAGAATGTCAATAAACACATTATTCATCTTAGATGTTTGGGTCCTATGCTCAGTCAGAAACAATATCAAATATTATAGCCCAAGAGCTGTAAATTTATTTGCGAGTTGTTCCAAATTCTTGGTAATAAGTCATGACCAAAATAACATCTTTTTAATGCTGCCTTAAAGAAACCTGGTTCAGGTGTAATCACAATTCCACACCGACTATAATCACTATTCTATACCAAAAGTACTCTGTCCTTTATGTTGACTCAAAGTCTCCTGTATTTGCTAGTGTTCTGAACACTTATTTCACCAAGTCTTATAAAACCCACTGTAGGGCAATCTTACTGATGCCATCAGTTAAAATTAAGATAAGCTTTAAAAAGAGATTAGAAAGACTGTATGAAAGGGGACACTGTGTCCTCCTTATGCAATATTTCTCAAAGACTAAAATAAATACTTTAAAATGCTGAATGTTTTTGATTTAAAAATTAAGTTACGACAATTTTTAACAAAAGAAGATAAAGGATAAATTATAATCCATAAAGATGCTTAATTTACTCTCAATTTATAACTGAAGAACTATTACTTCTTTTCAGATGAAAAGAAGTAATAGTTGTGAATCAAATTATTTCATATTAGATTTATCTGAATCATTCCAAAAAAGATTTTGTCTCTCTTTTTCCCCCAAGGTCTTTCCAAATTGAATTCCTCCATGCTGCTTTGAGTAACCGTGAGTTTCTCTGATAGCCAAATACAGTAACTTAGAGCTGATATCAAGTAACATAGGGTAAATTGTATTAGAATGTTTTTCTTGCTAAAATGTTTTGCCTGTTAAAGATCCAGCTAGTGACATGAATTGAACTGATGTCTTTTAAATCTCTGTCATTACAGCTCATCAGCACCATTGTAGTATAGCATCAACACTGTTGCTATACTGCCACGTCTTTCTTATTGGAATGTAAACCATAGCAAATCAATGTGTACTATATACCATGGAAATTCTTCTTGGCAATTATCTTGCAATATATGCAATGATAGAACTATATATCTGGAAATATAGCAACTTAAATTTTGCTTTAATAAAGTACTACATTTGACATGATATGACAATTGAACTCTAAATTATTTTCTGTATCATGGTATTGATTTCTAGATATTTAAATGGTTGTAACTACAGATGTTGAAACAAAGGTTTCTTAGTCTAATATCAAGTGAATTCATTCTAGATTGATAGCTACTGAATGCAATTCACTAACATCATTAGGCAGAATTGTGATTTGCTTTTATGCTATATATTTGCTAATATGCTAAACTCAAGTTATTTAAAGCTTTATAAAAGTTTAGTAAACACATACCAAGTAAAAATGAGAAAATTAAAAAAGAGAGTAGTCTACCAGGGTCAATGGCATATTATTTCCTTTTTGTTTGTATTCCTGGCCTTTCTTCTTACAAGATTCTTACTCTGCAAGTCAGATGTTTATGAAATGAACATGGAGGTCAATCAATAGTCTTAATAAAAAAGGAGATAAGACATTCATTGTGCTCTAACGTTTGGCCCTAAACTTTATATTTCATGTTTTCATTTGAATACACTTACCCTGTCTACTTGAAATGCATTCAAAGGCATAACAAATTGAAATAGTATAACAAATTTTAATTTCATAAATCACCTCTGTTTAAAAGTATTTCACATTAAAAACAAATATTTCAATGTATCAAAGAGACATTTGCTAATATTAATGCTGCTTTTAGACATGTATTTACCCTAGGATATTTCTACAATTTTAGAATAATAATTTCAGTGTGTCTTCAGTTTATATGAAATAGTTCACTTTTATGGTATATTGCTGCATATATGTAAATACACATGTATGGATGTGTCTTTCAGTTTGAAACTAAGGACAGACTGTGATAGAATATCTTTCAATATGAAACTATTCAAACTCTGAGCATATACATGGTGTAGTCATACAACTCTCTCTCACCTATTCCTAACATTTGTGTGTTAGTGATATATTCAATACTTAATATAATTTTTTCATTCAATGATTTCTCTATATAGAATTCTTTTTTAAAGCTTTTTTAAAATTATTTAATTGTGTGTGTGTGTGTAAAACCACAGGCGAATTCGGGAACCACCATGGACGCCTCCACCTCGTCCTCGTCTACTGTGCCCCGGGATTCACAGGCTCCGCCCTACCAGGACCAGAAAGGCAGGCCGCCCCCGCTTCCACCTGGCGTCTATACATGGGGTCTAGGATCCGAACTCAGGACCTTCTGCCTGCAAGGCAGAGGCTTAACTGCTGAGCCACCTCTCCAGCCCCTCTAAATAGAATTCTTAAGTAGAGATCTATGCAATGAGCATGGAATGTAAGAAAGAGATATTTTCAGAAAGATGTAAAATGAGTCTATACCCAAAGTAGGATTGATATCTCTTGATCAGTGATCTAGTTGAGAGTTTGCTGAGCATGCAATAGGAAAAGGAAAGAAATGTGAGGATAGAGAATTCTGCATCATTTATTAGGTCTAAAAAAAAAAACAAAATTGTCACAGAAAAAGTGTCAAGAATTCTGGAATGGCATCCTTGTGGTATCAAACTGATAAAGAAATGGCAGGTACCATGGTAACTAGAGAAAAACATAAGATGTTTTCTATATTGCTATGGTAACTAGAGAAAAACATAAGATGTCTTCTATGTTTTCTATTGGAAGAAATTCCTTAGTAGTTCAATGACTCAGCAAAGAACACTATTCTTGAAGCATATAAGAAAATAAAAAATTCTCCTGCAGTGGGAAAGGTAATAGTAACAGATCTAGGAAAGAAAACACAGCATAGCCAGGTTCATTTCAAAAGAAATTTTATATTTATGGATGGAAATGAAAATCACTGTTACATAATACTGATTCGGATCAGAAAGACAAATACTGCATGTTTTCTCTCATGTATGTACTATAGATTTAAGAGAGAGAGAGAGAGAGAGAGAGAGAGAGAGAAGAGTGTTTGATGAAGCTAAATAAATGTGAGCCATGTCAGAATAAGAGAGATTTAAAGGGAGGGGAAGAAGAATAATGCATCACATGGGCAGAAGTTTAAACTATTTGGGGGAAAGATAGGTAACAGCAAGAGAGGTGGCAGGGATGGACATAATTGAGAACAATGTATATTGACATGAATACATTGCATGACATCATGAAAGTCGTGGTTTTTTTACTTAAAATTAACCACAAAAGGAATATACACACACACATATATATGTATATATATATATATATATGTATGTAATAAGAACATAACATAATATGTAATACATTTCAGTGCATGTTTATACAAAAATTATATTTGTATCAAATTCAAGTTTACTTGATCCTTCTCATTACTTTCTAGCCATGAAAATTAAGAGTATAAATTATAAATACAAAAAAACAAACTGAATAAAGAAAAATTCATTCTTTCAGTATGGAGATGCAGGACTAGATGCTCAGCTCATTACTGTGCAAGGGAAAATAAGAACACAGACATTAGCCCTCAAAACCTGGGGCACACAGGGACTATCCAACAAAGTACCTTGATCAAGTTACACAGAAGCACTGTTACAACTTGGAAGAATACTAACAAGCCATGAAAATTTAATCATGTGGGATTCATGGTCAGATTCAGCACAAGACAATAATGGCAAAATTGGTGAAATTCCTTGAAATCTATGTTGTATTTAATTTAATTATAGCACTCTTAAATCTGAACTTTGTTAATATACCAGCAATGAAGAATATTGTGAAGGTCTCCATTGAATGCTAATTATCTTTTCATCAGTTTAAAATTATTTTAGGTAAAAAGTTTAAAAAAATAGTACTTTTATACTTCACAAAACATAAAGGTACCGCATGGAATGTACAACCCAAACAACTGAGTAACATTCAGTAAATATTGCACTGTAATTTATAGTTTTGCAGAAGATGTTATGGAGGTACATAATATATGTATTAAATGGCATTATGAAACACAGTTTTTTTGTTCTATAATTTAAAATTGACCTCAAAGAGAATGCACATATATCAATGTATATATGTATACTTCATAGAATCAAGGATGTACCTATACTAAAATTTATATTATTTATGCTCCTTTTTAGTACATGTACTAATCATAATGCAGACATGGCTCAAATCAGATATTCAGCATTTTCTCTAAATCATTTCATTCCCTTGCTGATTCTGCTGTCGTATATAATAACTTAAAATGTATACAATCAAATGTTATAAAGTTTTTCACTGCTGATCCAAGGTGTTTATGTCTTTGTGAACACTTATATAATTAATAAATATAGATTAAACTAAAACGGAGAGGAACTAATTTCCTTAATCTGGCATTTTAAAAGCTCTCAGACTAGCCATTTAAAGTGATTTTCTAGATGAGGTCATGTTTCCTTTCATATATTCAAGTTCATCCTGTGAAACATTTCAAACAGTAATGCACAATAAAATATTGCAAAATAGCTTCCTAAATATGGTATTTTTTATAGAGCTTCATCATATGGCAGACATTGCTGGTTTTTCTCTGCTGTGACAAAATTAACACAGGTAATTTCATTAGTGTTTGTCTATGTATATTTGTTAAGAATTTTGGAAATGCAATCTTTTAAAATACATGTCATTTTTTCTAGACTTTCAGTTCATTTATTTATGTAAATTCTATTTTTCTGCTTGGTCTGATTGGTATGATTTTAATCCTTCTTACACAGCAAGTAGGGTACAGGAAGAAATGCTGTGATGTCTCTTGATAGTTTTCTGTAGGATTTTTATATTCAGTGTCAGTTGAGAGTTTATCATGCACTAAGTTAACACTGGTGGCTGGGCAAAATATTCTTTTGTCTCCTATCTTGCAAAGTAATTCTCTCTTGTCTTTTCAGTCCCGTGGACTTATCAAAATTACTATTTCTCCTTTATGTTCTAGCCCACTGTCCAAGATATTCCCAGAACTGGCAAAAACTGAGCAATATCTTTTCACTCCTCTGCTGACCTTTACTCTGATATCTTGCCTCTCAGACTGTTTGCCTCAATAATTCCTTTTTTTTCCATTTGTTGGTATGAGTGTGGGAGATGCCTGTGTAGGAGAAGACACTTGAGTGTGTGTGTGCTTTTGTAGGCCCAAGTTTGACTTCTGGAAGTATCCTGGATTATTCTACCTCTTTATTGCTTTGTTCCGTGATTTCCCCAGGCTCTGCACTCCAGAGCTGAAAGTGTAGGATGCCACCATTTGTGCCCTGCATTTTTGTGTGGGTTCTGAAGTTTGAACTCTGGTCCTCCTGCTTGCTAGTCAGAGGTTAACTCCTAAGCCATCTCTAGCCCTTGCCTCAATAATTCTATCTCACATTGTTAAGTATCATACTCAAAATCACAAGAACATTATTCTGTGGCAATTTATAGCACTACATTTCTTCATATTATATTTTCCTCATAATTTCATAATATTAACCTCATTAATACTAGATGGAGTAGCATGAGTAAAATAAGCAAATTCATTAGCAAAAGCTCTAGGCAATATGTTTACCTACTTTACAATTTCTTGTCTCTTTATGTAATTTTCAATAGTGAAGAATTTGTAAGAGTACATTTCTCCTGATATTTATACCCAGTTAGGACAGTTAAATCTCAATAGAACTGTTTAAAACATAGGGAGGCCTAACAAATACATGAACATCACTTGCATTGCTTTGGCAGAGCTAAAAACACTGGAGCTTTGTATACTATTTATCTCCAATTTCCAATCCTACTCATACCATAGACTTCTATGTACTAGTTGATTAGCAGTGTATTTCAAAGCATTTCATCTAGGATATACTTCAACTGAGGAAAGACATATATCCTGAATTATATTAAAAATTTCAAAGGAATCATGTACTCATAATATAAGATAAATATGCAATTTTCATTTGTTCATGCTAAAACAATATTATTCTAATTTGATAATAGCTAAGGAGAAAATTATAATAATAATTTTTAATTAAAAAACTCATACAGTTTATTTTGCTTTTATTCTATAAAAAGATATTGTATTACTTTATTGTAAAATATTGCTATAATCTCTAACTAATTAAGATATTACATATTCATGATAAACATAAAATAAAAAATAATTTAATAGTTACTATTAAATTAGTAAATCATCGATTAATTAATTTAAGCAAAGTTTAAGGAAGTTTAATTTTAGAATGCAAGAAAATTGTTTTTAAGTATTTTACCTATACTTAAGAGCAAATTTTTTTGCCTTTTTTAGACATTCATTTCATTAGACTTTACTTGTAAACACATCTTTTAAATCTTTTCTTCATGTTAATTCCATATAGCAAAGCAGAAACCTATTTTTATATGTTTGTGGATTGTTTTATCACAGGAAGGAAAAGGAAAATCTGAAATTTAAAAACTAAGATTTGTTTCCCACAAATCAGCACAATTATTACCAATGTGAAAAACAGTCAATATCTTACTAATCAAGAGTCGATTTCAGAAAAGTGAAACCATCTATAATTCTTTCAAAGCATCTCTTCTCTGTATAAACTTCTTCGAATCATGTCACTCAATGGTAAGTCATATTCCTAGATTAGAGCTCAAATCACGTGTTTCCATGGTTACAAAAAAGAAAAACAAGTATACGTTTACAAAATGTGTATCCAAGTATGAGCGGAAATAATAATAAAAAATGTTTAAAAATTAAAAAAAAACAAAAAACAAAATATGTATTCAAGAAGTCGAGTGAACCCTTAAGCAGAATTAATCAAAAGAAAACAATTCCATTGAGAAATCTGACAAAGAAATGAAGATAAAGTTCTTGAGCACGTCCAAGAAACAATAAATGTATAACAGAAGCCATATGCAACCCAAGAAAGTACTGTAGCAGTTTTTAAAGTGGTCAAAGAAAGAAGTTTTAACTTCTTTTTAAGTTTTAACTTAAAGTTAAAACTAATTCAGTTTTAACTGAATTCTGTTCCCAGTTAAAGCATTCATAACAAAAGAAGGAAAATCACAATTTTTCCAGATAATGAAAATTGAGAGAATTTTTAACAGCTGTCTCCCATAAAAGAATGAATAAATAAAGGTCCCTAAACATAAAGAAATTAAAAAACAACCTGGGAACATGAGAAAAGGAAGGAATAAAAAGGGGAAGCACCAAAGGTTTTGCTGGTCTCTTGAAATTCATAAATTATATTAGATGTTTGATGCAAAAACTAGATTGCTTTGGCAATGTACATAAAGGAACATTTCCTTTCTTTCATAATTTATGAGAGTCAGTTTTATTCTTTTATCATGCGCTTAGTACGGATTGAACTCAGATTTACTTGCAAAGCACCTTGGTAAACTGAACCATCTTGCCAACCCAGGTGATTATTTTCAATGTGTATATTACAAAAGTGCAAGATAGAAAGACCAAGAAACAAGATTAATATACTTTACTTGTATTGCTAACATAATAACAGATACTATAATAAAACCTCAGAATTTATATTCTCAAGAGCACAACATATTCACTCACAGTATAAACATTTTCTTTCCTTTTCTTTGGACTTGAGGTGGCAGGCCAATGCATTCATCTCCAGACCTGAACAATGAAAAGGACAGACTGGAAGTCACTGGGATCCCATGATCCCCTTCAGTGTCTTGCCTCGCATGACCTGAGGCCTTTTCTAAAGGTGTCATTAGTGCCACAAACTGACAACCAAGCCTTCAATTTGTGCAAACAATACCATATATCATAAGAAATTTAATCTCACGCATTATGAAAGTATAAATTCAACATATATCATAACTTTGGTGCAAAACAAAAAGATATCTTTTTAATCTATGATAAATAGTATAGGAAAATACTTAAATTCAATCCACAACAGATAAAAGGGAACTTTATCTAAGTAGAAAATTCTTGCTTGTATGCATCATCCAAAAGATCCTAGGGACATACATGGTTATGGTTATAGCACTTGCCATGCAAGCAAACAATCATATTTCAGATCCCCAGATGCCACATGTGATGCCTGCCTGTAATTCTAGCCTCAGAAGATAAAGACTGAAATACCCCAAGGCAAGCTGGCTAGTACAATAGGAAAGATCTGGATTTTTTTTGACAAAGTGCCACAGGAAAAATAAATTATAGGAGAAATTAAGGAAAATGTTCATTACAACTTCAGATCTACATGCACATGCTATGTAGCAAGATTCCCTCCTTCATTTATGTCCAAGTATGTGTATGGGCAGCAGGGAGGGGGGGATCATCCCATTACTTTTATAAGGATCTATCTAGATGGGGATGACAGACTCTGGGTGAAACACACCTTTGGATCTTTCTACAAAGGAGCAGAAATGCAATCATTAACACCATGATCTTCTTAGCTTGTTTTTTTTTTTTTTTTTTTTTTGAAAGTCAGCTTTCATTTACTGGTGTGTTAAAAAAAAAAAGGTGAATACAACTCTTCTTAGCTTTTAAGGCTTTGGTGCTCAAGTGAAAAATCTGGGCTAATGCAGCTTCCATTATTATTTGAGATTCTCCTTATTATTGTTAAATCTTGTTAATTGCTTTTTCTGCTGTGACCACATACCTAACAT
The DNA here is from genome assembly GCA_023101885.1 of Typhlomys cinereus. Taxonomy (NCBI): domain Eukaryota; kingdom Metazoa; phylum Chordata; class Mammalia; order Rodentia; family Platacanthomyidae; genus Typhlomys; species Typhlomys cinereus. The sequence continues at coordinate 5,151,046 of JALPQD010000020.1, forward strand.
GAAACAACTTAATGAAATAAAAGTGTGCTTTAGTGCATGGTTTCATGGTGCTATTCATCCTGTGAAGGAAGGCTCCCAGCTTCTGCTAGAGCACCAGGTGAGCTGCTCACATCTAAGTGAACCAGGAAACAGAAAAAGAGTGGGGATTTTTAGCTGACTTCCTCCTTTTTTCCATTTAGTTCTATCTGGGATCCAGGTCATGAAATGATGCCACCCATATTCAGAGTTGTCCTAGATCCTTTATGGAAATTCTCTCTCAGATACTTTGGGGTTCCTATGCTTTCTTTTTGATTTTGGAAGTGACATGCTCGTCAATTTCTTACCTAAATTGGTCAGGCAGGAAAACAATGTGTTACAGTGAATAACATGAATGCTGAACACAATTTTGCTTTTATCGTAGTGGAGCAGCAACTCTACTCATTCTAGATATTAAGTGACATTCCAATCCAACTTTCAATTCTTGGTTCCTAAGCTCCTGGGTTCCACTAACCTGAAAGAAAATACTTTATATTACTTTAGACAAATATTGCAAACTATTATTACAGCCCATCCTGTTAGAGTATTTTTTTCTAAATCAATCTTTACTTTCCTTCTCCAAATGGTCTACGTTCCACTTTGTAATAAGCAAATATTCAGAGTAGTATATTATGTGAATGAACCAAGGATCACTATGTAGTATAATAATATTGATATTTGAGGTGTGTTGGATAAGAACATATAAAGTTCATCCACCACTTATTTATATATCATTTCCATTTAGAAGGACTACAGTTTCAGAAACCCCTATCTACACTGTTGTTCTCCAATATTCACCTGTCATAAACTTTACACAGCATATTTTCTCAGTACTGATGTTTCTAACAAGACAATCTTCTCCACAATCTCATTAAATTTGTCCATTAATCACTCCCAGATATGTATTGCCTTTCTTTACTGTATCAATAATATATAACATTAGCAATTGCATTCATTTTCCTATAACAATTACCATCAGAAAGAACGCTGACATTTCAGTCCATAGTACATTACCTTCAGTCAGAATGCTAGCTATATCAATAAAGTTCATCACTAAAAGTTTAAAAAGTTCCTTTATCACCCTTTGCTAGGTTTATTCATAATCCAACTTCAACCAATGAGTGATCTGCTCCGCAAGGCCATTTCTGAGTTTAGACAAGTCACAGGGGCAAGAAATTGAAATTGCAAAACACAGTTTCTAAAGTGTGACACTACTGAGGTCCATAATAATGTGCCCTATATATATGTCAAAAACTTTATGTATGCTTTCTCAGTACTGATGATGCTAACATTACAGCCTCTTCAATATCACATGACACATTGGGACAGCAGTTCATATCTTGTCTTGAGTATGTTACACACATATTCTTGTTTTGTCCCTGACTCAGATATGATATTGTATGATATTTTATGACTAGACTAGGGAAGTGAACACATTGTAAAATATACTATCAAAGTGAAAGTGGCTTATAAGGCATTTTTTAAAGAAGAAAATACATGGTTTGATAATTTATACTTACATTTGAGGAATTGTCTAGCAATCTCAAAACATTCAGATAGCAGTTTTTACTCATGGGAAGAGATCTGGAGTTTCTGTTGTATTTACAGTTACAAGCTAATCTGATTCTTCTTTTCATATAGTGCATACTTGTCTTCATTAGAATAGGATAGCTATATGTTACGGATGTAGTAGACAAATATGCTGTTCTGCTGAATGCTCAGCCAGTCTATGACTCCTTACAATATTAGACAATGAAAGAGAGTTACCATAACTCTAAGGCAAAATTGCGGTTGTTTTACCTGCCCCTGCCATATGAATAGTAACTATTTCTGAACCTCTTGGTAGTATGCAATGAAAACTAATGCAAAACACATTTTCATCTCAGTAGCTGCGCAAGTAAAGTTGGGTCAGCATACTCTGGCAGAGATACCATATTTGGTATGGTAACATGATTATTGCTACAGTTTGGTAGAACTTGAGATATGCATTCTACTTTGGAAGTTGTTGTGGTTAGGCACAGATGTTAACTTGACTGTTGAAGTTTGAGCTTTGGGCACATTTGTGGAGAATTAGTAGTTGGGTTAAGCATAGAGCAACCTGCAGGATATTTTCTAGCTGATGGGGAAGGTCCAGAACATAGTGAGTGGGACTGGGCCCTGAACAGGTAAATAAAATACTGAGAGCTGGTTGACGAAGTTGGCATCCTTCTGTAAACTTGGCCAGACATGTTAGTCTGGCAAGAAAGGATTGTCTATCTTTCAGCCATTATGTAGAGATGGTATGGCCAGTTCCCTTGTTTCTGATGTTGGTACATGCCCTCCCATCAAGCTGGACAGACTGTAACTGGATTATCATAAGAAAGTGAACTCCTTGTTCCCTTAAGCCATTTGATGGTCATTTATCAGCAACCACGCAAGCAAACTGCAACAGATGTCATGAAAATTATATATTATATGAAAGGAAATGAGGTAGTAGTCTAACTATATTCTTTATAATACAACCGTTACTATCATTTTCTACAGTGATCTTAGGGTATAACTGTTTGTGTATTTTCTTGGGGCATGGAAGAATTATTCAGAGACTCTCTTAATAGTCACTGGGAATCATGCAACTCTAATCTCATAGGCCTATGAACTAATATAAAAATTTTGACAAACTTTAAATGTATTCATTACAATTATATATTTGAGCACTGTTGATATGTGCACTGGGTGTGACTGCGGAGAAGTTATCCTACTGTAAAACTTAACAAGCACTACTTTAAACACACACATATATAGAAATAGATGGATTATTATTGCAATTTATCCCATGTAAATGTAAATAGTATCTTCTAGATCTACTTGGAGTTTAGGAGTGCTCTATCCTTAAGCATTATATTGGCTGGAGATGACTAACTCTCTTAGATTTTGCTCTCTTCTTCCACTGACAACTATGGCACCTCTGGAAACTACTTTCCTGTGTGGACTCTTACTTTCCTCAAGTTCCAAGATCCCCCTAAGCAATGTGGCAACCTTTCTGATTATTCCAGAATCAGAAAGGTTTTTAATCTGGTTTCATGTCAAAAATTATTTATTACACAAGTGTCATGGTTTTAAATGTGTCCCCCACAGTCTCATGTGTTTGGCAAGGTGATGGCACCTTGAGAGGTAGAGCCTTACTGGAGAAGGCAATCACAGGGGGTGGGCCTTGAGGTGGATGAGTCCCACTCTACCTCCAGGAGAAGTCTGCATTTGCAGCAAGCAGTCTGCAGCTCTCAGCTTCCAAGATGTCTGCGGTGACTTAGCTTCCTCCAGCTTTGGCCACCCAGTCATGCCACCTCTGTTTTGAGAGATTGTACTTCCCTCTGGAACTGTAAGCTGAATAAACCTCCCTTTCTCCCTTAGGTTGATCGGCTTTGAGTGTTCTTTCACAGCAATAGTTAAGAGTAACTGTTACAACAAATTTTTGTTTCACACATACACTTAAATCCCCCCCCACAGTTTTCTTCTAGAGGTCCCAACATTGTAATGAATAAAAAATTGTACTATACGTTTGTGTGTGTGTACTAAACAAGTTTTCCTAGAAATGAATGTTGTTCAAATTAGATAGTTTCAAGACTGTCAACAACATTAACCAGCCATCACTTTATTCTGTTTTTATTCTTCCATCAGTGTTTCATAATAGAATGCTATATATCAATGTATTTGGCAATATATCAATGTATTGGGCAATAGGAGTGTACTGTGAAAATACATACAAAAGCCTCTGCATCAACTATCAGAAAGAGGAATTCACTGATCTATTAAGACAGGAATTACTGATTTCAGAAAATCCACTATAGTGAGAAACACTGTGTTGTATTTTGCCTGCATAGTTGCTGATAAATGAGCATCAAATGACTTAAGGGGACAAGGAGTTTATTGTCTCTTACAATTACTGATTACAGTTCTTAGTCCAGCTTGACGGGAGAGCACACACCAACACCAGGGCCGAAGGAACTGGCCACACTATCTCTACATAATGGCTGAGAGAGGGATGATCCCTACTAGCCAGACCAGCATGTCTGGCCAAGTGTACACAAGGATACAAACTCTCAAACAGCCCTCTTTTATTCCAGAGCCTAATCTCACCCACCATAGACTGGGCCCTCCCTATCAGCTAGACAATCTTCTGCAGACTTGCTTTGGGCCCAGCTCAAGCACTAATTCTCCACAAATGTGCCCAGAGCTCGAACCTTCAACATAGACACCTATGTCTAACTATAAGACTCCACCCCTTTGACACGAAAACATAGCAGCTTTAGTCTGCAACCTTCAATCCTTGTTCTGATAGGTGTTAAAAGTCATCTTAAAAATATAAATACATTTATTTTTATTAATCCTAAATCTCTAAAAGTTCTCATAAATAAATTTTAAAATGTTCTCTCATTAAAACTTCAGTTCCAACATTTTAAAAATTCAAAGTTTTTTAACCTTAAGAGTATATCAAATCAGAATAAGTTAAATACTTTAAAACAGATAAAATATTAAAACAGAAGTATCTTCATGTAATAAGAAAATATTAAATTAAGATCCAGTACCGAATCCTTTATTTCAATGTCCATCTTCTGTTGCTCATCATGTAATCATGGTGGCTAAAAATTTCTAGGCAATCCCTGTCCCTGTTCGCAGCTCAAAGTTGTAGAAGCAGAGTTCCTTTAAACCTGGCTGAATCTCCACTCGCATTCTCAGTATACATCCCATGGTTCTGGCATCTCAAACAATACCCTGGGTTCTCCTCTGCAGCTATAAGTTTCCTTGCAGAAACTCTATCACTGGACTTGGTGCCAAGCTTTTGCCCATAATCGTACATCAAAACCAGTTCCACCTGTGGGACACTGCCAGATTCCAAAACTTGGTTCACTCAAGCTACAGTTGTACCAACTTTAGCATGCAGACTCTGGAAACGTCCTCTTTCTAGGCAGCCAAAATTTCCAAAGGGCAAGAAATGGTTTAAACTTGGGCTTTCGGCCCCTGAAGGATCCAGGTTTTCAAACCACATAATTGCCATATGGTGGTATTCATGTTTTCCATCCCACTGCAAAGTCACTAGATTTTCCCTCATTGATACTCATTTCTCCAACAATAGCAGCTATTTTGCTGCCTGCCTTTTCCACATTCAGAGCTTCACGGCCATCAACACAGCTCTCCTCTATCAAGCAAACAAGTTCATGGTCTTTAAACTCAACTTCACCAAAGTCCTCATTTCCCTCATTGTAAAATGGGCCCAAACAATCCACAATTCTCTTAGAATCTTCATTATCCAAATGACCCATTAAACTCTGCAGAACGGTATTTATAATCCACAAGCTCAAAACCTTCAAATATTTCAAAGTTCCTCTAACAAAACCATTAAAAATCCACACAGACAGATTCATCAGTAATACCCCATTTCCTGGGTACCAAATTCTGTTGCAGTTTGCCTGCATAGTTGCTGATAAATGACCATCAAATGGATTAAGGGAACAAGGGGTTTACTGTCTCTTACACCTGTCTGGTTACAGTTCTCAGTCCAGCTTGATGGGAGAGCATGCATCCACACCAGGGCCGAAGGAATTGGCCACACTGTCTCTATATAATGGCTGAGAGAGGGACGATCATTACTTGCTAGACCAGCATGTATGGCTAAGTGTGCACAAGCAGGCAAACTCCCTCAAATAGCCCTCTCTGTCATTTATTCCAGGACCTAATCCTACCCACTATAAACTTGGCCCTCCCTATCAGCCAAACAATCTCCGGCAGGCTTGCTCTGGGCCCAACTCAAGAACTAATTCTCCACAAATGTGCCCAGAGCTCAAACCCTCAACTATGAAGTTGGTACCTGTGACTAACTATGACACACTCATTTTCACTACCTAGGAATTTTATGTCCTAGTTGTGAGTAGTTTCTCTTCACAGTTTTATTTCTTAACACTAATGCACCTTACTTTAGATTTTAGCTATCACTATCAATTATATATGTAATGTTTATTTATGATATCATGCAGATTCCAAACGCTGAAGGTGAAAAATTAAGCCAGTGATGTGACCAAACAAATTCCAGCATGAATTTAGGCAAGTGAAAATGCCAAGTGCTAAACCATGACATTCCAGTTTCTTGTGTGATCTGTTACAATTAGTTTGGTGTTGTACATCCCAGATTCATGGCCATCGTGCTCAGAAACAGGTTGGGTAAAATCATTCCTGCTGCTATTTAAAGATGGCAGAATTGCCGAGATACCCTACAGGCTGGCCACATGGGACCAATGCTGAATACAAACTAGTGCTCACATACCCATTCATCATTTCCAGTAGTTCAGAAGTCTGCACAGTTTATAAAAGCATGGCAGATCACAGAAAATGGTCCTTCCCTTTCTCTGATTAAAACCTGTGGTGATTTTAGATGGACATTCAAAGAGAATTGGCACAGTGGCTTGGCATCTAACACACAGCAAGGGACTTAATATACTGGCTGTGATAATGCCATCATCATCTTGTGTAGTCTCCCCAGTGTCCTTTAAGGACTATAAAGATCTGACAGACTTCTCTAATCTCTATGGATACAGGGGCTTGAGGAGAGTATACCTGTGTTCTGCTCTTATGATGCTGAGAACGGAATGAGAAAAAACCTCCTTCAGGGGTTTTAAGGGAGTAATGTTTTCTCTATCCAGAGCTAACAACTCCTTCTTACACTCCCCCTCATCTTTATATTCTTCAGAGTATCAACTGGGAAAGTTTGTTATGTCATTTTTTAAAATTTATTTATTTAGTGTGTGTATATATCCTTATGTTGTATATATGTGTCAAAGGGCACTGTGTGTCCCTGTGGAGGACCAAGGGTAACTTTAGAAATCATTCTGGATTGCTTCTATCTCCTTCTTACTTCACTCTGATATTTCCCAGGCTCTGCCCACTAGGCCAGATGTGCAGGCTGCTGCTATTTCAGGCTGGTATTTTTACATGGGACTTGGGATCTGAACTCAGGACTTTCTGCTTGTGAAGCAGTCTTAACTCTGAGCCATCTCTCGAACCATGTTATGCTATTCCTAATCTTGAGCAAATCTAGCTGTTCTCAGACCATTCTGATAAAGATCTTCTCTTAACCTTATGTTTTGTATTTGCAATGAATCTCTAATGAACTCTGCAGGCTGGGCTGTTCTAATAAATAGGGCTTTGAGTGCAGAAAAGCCACTCCTTCTGAGTATGGTGTTCCATGGTTTATTGATTCTTGAAGTCAGTCTCAATTGATAGTGTTTATCATTGTAAAGATGATGTAGTCTGTTTATTCCATTTTACCTGAAAAATTTATTTAAGAGAAATTTTTACAAGAAAACTATTCTTATTAAAAGTCTTGGCACATGAATACAAAACAGGTGATTAATTTCTCTTTCATACGCAACTGTCTTTTGCAGCAGCACATGCATGCTGGTTTGTCTGCAGTAGTTATCCCCATTTTAATACTATTGCTAGTATAAAATTACTATATGATACAATTTATGGAAATCACTAAGCAGTGCCACAAGTGGTGGCATTTCTGTGAAAACGCAGTAAAGAATAGCCTAACATAAATAAATAAAATAAATAATACTTTCTCCAGGCACTAAAGGGAAAGCTGAAAGAAGGTCTGTTTTCAGTGTATCATGAAAGAACCCCAGCGGGGTTCTTCACGGGAAATGCTACAAAGCATATTTCAATTGAAGCAATGAACTTTAATAGGAAATGCCATTTTACACATAAATACATACTATGTGATAATCACAATTCTATTTATTCAACAGCTGGATCTCAGCATTAGAATGAAGGTGACAATGCATGGAGAATTATGTTCCCACAGAGAAAGAAAAATCCTATTAGCCTTTTAATGACCTATCTTCTGGGCTTTCAGTTTAAAATTCAGACATAGCTTAGTGTTTATTTTGCTTGATTTTATGGTTCAGCTTTATAGTCTAAATAGAAATATAGAGATTCATTATTAATATAGCCATTTAAATTTACAACATCAGTCCAAGGCTGTACAAAGTGTTTAGAGAAACTTAAAGAATAATGAAACTGTGAAAAAAGAAAAAATTCAATGCTATCAAAATGCCTAGCAATATACAGCAGGACATTAAACATTACTTATGGTATTTCTTATATCATTCAGTGCTACCCTGTTTCTTCTGTCTGCACAGCTCTCATATTAAAACAGCAACAAACCCCTTCATGACTGACTAATGGGCTATGTTATTGGTTTAATTATTGTTTGGCCACTGAGACACAACTTGTTGGAAACAAAATAGTGATTATCAGGATTGCCAACTCTCTTGGCTTGCATCTTATTCAAGACACTAGCTCATAAAATTGTTTTCATATTTTATATATGAAGAACATAAACAGGTCATTAGTGAATTTAAGTCTACATATGATGGTGTATAAACGTTCACTTGTAATTGTTTAGAGTTAATCTTATAAACCTTTCATCACTTGAATATTCATCCGCATTTGATCCTGTTAGAATTAACAAGGAAACAAATCCTTATCGTGTCAAATTTTTAACCTTTTTTAAAATGTATTATTTATTCAATTGTGTGTGTATGTGTGTGTGCATGTGTGTGTATTGTATGTGTCTGTGTGTATAACCACGGACGAATTCGGGAACCACCATGGACTGCTTCCACCTCCAAGTCCTTGTTTATTCTGCCCGGGGATTCACAGGCTCCGCCCCACCAGGACCAGAAATGCAGGCCGCCCCGGCTTCTGCCTGGCGTCTCTATATGTGGGGTCTAGGATCCAACTCAGGAGCTTCCGCCTGCAAGGCAGAGGCTTAACCCCATGTGTCAAAATTTTATATGTGTAAGTTCATAGAGGATTTGCCTCAGGTCCTATAAGAAATGCATGCACAGAAAAAGCAGAACATAAGTAAAGCAGTTATCATTTAAATAATCATTGTGTATTGTCATAATAAAAGGGTAAACTTGTAGCTCAAAAGTTATTCAAAAGATGTATGGTTGTAGTTGACAGTATAGGATTGCAAAGTGGAGCAATGTGAATTGGGGAAAAAATGGTCATGTTTTAAAGAAAGCAACAAAATATATGGCTAGTTTGGATTTTACTCAGGTTGAATTTCGGATACTTCCAAAATATTCAAGTAATCACATCAGTTAGGGAGCTGATATCTAAGTCTAGAAAATAGGAAATGAAAGTTATATGTGAAAACGAAAAGAAGAGCTGCCAGAAGAAGGAAATGACTGAAGCACAAGAAACTGTATAAAAATACTATTGGGAGGAAGCTGACTAATGGACTGAAGCCCAGTGAATCAGTGAGAGAGAACAATATCTGAAGATGGATGTGAGTCAGGCAAATAGGCTGCATGCTAAAAGATTGAATGCAGAAAGCATAAGCAAGAAGAACAGGTCTCACAGATAGGAGGGCAAGGAGGATGTCGGAAAGTGTAGTAAGAATGAATAGAAATGAGAGAAGACTGTCTTTTGGCCACCTCCTGCTTACTGATTTTACAGATGATACATACTCATGATTCAAGGAACAAATTCAAATCTAAGAAGATACAAAAGACTCCCTACACAATACTCCATGCTGAGGCAGCAGAAAGTATTCATGCAGACCCTGTCCACCAAGCTCCATTGTGTGAGCTTCATTCACACCACCCAACAACAAAAACGAACAGGGAATAAGAGATGAAACAACAGCATAATGTGAGAGCAATCCCAAACACCGCAGGCAGGAGAGTCAGATTTTGTTTTTCTAATGTTACTATTATCTAATTTGTCCCACAAAATATTTGAAATTGAGTGTAGAGGATCTAAAATCAAGTAAGCTACTAATAAATAGGGGTTTTTCATGAATCTTACTAGTTTCTTTCACTTAAAAAAATCTTCTGTTTTAGTACTTTACCCCTCATTGCTTATTCTTCACTCTTTCACATTCTTTTCAGTCTTCATTTCTAATTAAATTACTTTCAGCCAATCAAAAAAGAGTTGAATATTACTCTGTGAAATTTACTTTATCACTCATATGATATTCTAACACATAAACACCATGAAACATAACATTTAGCCTTTATCATGTGTTCCTATATAAACATAAGATTTGATTGTAAATGCTTTTTTTGAGTTGTGCTTGCTTACACACCTAACCACTAGATTTGGAAAGTAAACTATATTGCTTATGGCAAAACTTGACGAGATATATTAACAGAGCTATTTAAAGTTGAGGAATAGACAATTTCTTGGTTTAGACAGAGAAGGAGCTAAAGTGATAAAGAATGCAAACTGAAAAAGAAAGGCATTCCTAAATTCTACAATAAATTTCTGGTGGAAGGGGACAAATATTTAAGTATATTTCTTTCTTAACTTGATTAAATTAAGTTCTGTTTTACTACTAAATAACCTTGACTAATTGGAAGTGAAAACCACATATCCAGAAATAAAATTATAGTTTGAATGCTATCAATTTGCCATCTCTATAAACTGATAGGAAAACTACTTAATTAGGTATAAATGACCATGCTTATGAAACACTGCTTTTGTTAAAGTAGGAGTACATCATATTTGCAATGAAACAGCTGGTAGACTGGATAACATTTATTAAATTTGGCTTTTTCTAATATAATTTAATGAACATTGATGGGTAATGTCAATTATTTGGGCCCAGGTAGCCTAAATATTTGAGTAATTTAATTTATTTGACATATAGAATAAAATAAGCAATGTCACTGGAGACATCACTGAATCAAATAAAAAAGAATTTATACATACATTCTCATTTGTATGTTGTGGGAAAAGTTATTTATTTGAAACTATTTTTCTGATAAGTCATTATTTCATGTCTGGGAAAAAATCTCACAGTAATGAAATGAAGAGAAAGAAACTGACAGAAAAAAACTCCTACATAAATAAGAATATTGGTAATCTGGCTCTTTATATAAATGACTATCAATTTCATTGAATCCATTCCTCTTTACCCAAAATACGTATCCAAATCACAGAACTGTCTCTTAATTCACTGCAAATCTTTCTAATCTTTAATATTTTCTCTAGTTCTTTTCCATCCCTGAACATAGATGTTTTCCAGGAGACCAGTTTATTACAGCCTCAGAAAAGGCAGATCATAACTGTTTAATTCATTCAAGTTTTAACTCTACAAGAAAAAGTCAAAGGTATCAGGCCAAGTCTGAATGTCTAAAACATGGTTTCTTTATATGGTCTTCCTTACTTCCAAACAAACATGAAAATTTTTCTGAAACCCTTATTATATATAATATAATTTGTAAACCATATTGGAGATTTTATCTTCAAACAATTTGTATATTTTTCCACTTAAATATTTTAGGCAATTACTTAATATGTATGAAACTGTATAACATTTGCATTTAACAATTATTTTTCCATATTTGTATTTGTTTCCAATATTGGTACAGTCATTTTTCTTCTGCTTTATAGGATTTGTGTGTATGTGTGTGTGTTTATAGTTAAGGAGTTCTCCAAAGAAATTAAAAGGAATACTTGAGGATTTTTGTGGCACACTTCCCTGAGTTCTGCTTTCCTCAGTCCAACCCTGATCTCAGTTTCATTATCTGATAAGTATTTCCCATCTTATTTGTATTAATAAATTCAAAAATCACCTTCAGCAAAATATTCAAGATTACTACAGTCTTTCCTCATACTTAGTCTTCTCAAACACTGTAACACTTCAAGTACTACTTTAATCGATTGTCTTTTAATGCCACTAAGCAATCATTCAACAATCTAAACAGTTCAGATTGTTTCAAAAGAAGGGTTAAAAAGAAAATGGTTCTTTTACCATAGACAAACATAGAGGGTATGCTACACTGGTTACTTTCATACCCAAAATACTTGTCAGGAAAGTCTTCTAGGAAAAACGTTTTATTTTGCTTAACAAATTCAGAGACATTTGGGGCTGGAGAGCTGGCTCAGGGGTTAAGCCTCCGCCTTGCAGGAGGAAGGTCCTGAGTTCGATCCCAGATCCCACGTATAGACGCCAGACAGAAGTGGGGGCGGCCTGTGCTTCTGGTCCTGGTAGGGTGGAGCCTGTAAATCCCGGGGCAGAAGGAGGTGGAGGCGTCCATGGTGGTTCGCGAATTCGTCCGTGGTTCTACACACACACAGACACCCACACACACATAGACACACACACGCGCGGGCACATACATACGCACATGCGCACAGTTGAATAAATAATAATAATAAAAAAAATTCAGAGACATTTGGTCTATTACAGTGGGGAAAACATGACACGTATCTCAATTCCTGGGGGTCAAAGCATGTGGTAGAGATTACTCACATTTTTGTCAACCAATAATCGAAGACACCTTTATCAGGACTAGGCCCAGGAATAACCTTCAAAGGTCATCCCATCCCTTAATTATTGCCTCCCTACCACCCAGGCCCAAAGTAAAAGTTGTAAAAGCATGCATTCATTCACTGAGAAGCAAGGACTCAAAGGCATTTAATTTGGAAGTATATCACAAACGTCATGTGTATGTGTACGTGTGTGTATGTTTGATTGTTATGTGTTTACATTTCTTGCCTGTACAGGAATTCATGCTTTTCATATATCACATAATAAATATTTCCTAAGAATAATCTGCATGTTCAATCTGCATACTGCTGCATCTTGCTTGCACTATATTATCTTTTATCACTGTGATAGAACATCCCATATTGCATGACTTTTCCTTCACGCTCGTTCATTTTGTTTTATATAACGTGTTCTGAACCTTTGCAACACTGACAAATTGCTCATTTCCTACCAAAATGTGAATATTCCAAAATAGCTTTGTAAAGCAATCTATGAATTCATATCTTTACAGATATCAGTTTCTTGGACTATTTCAGAGAAATGCCTTTATATTTGCAAAAAATAATTTAGTAGCTTTCATAACTGAATGAATGAAGACAACTTGTGTTATTTGATAGCCAGATTCAAATAAATTTAATACTTAAGATATTTAACTGTGAATTCTGCTTATGTAATGGACTTTATCTCTTAATATTAATTAAGGATATTACTATATAAATGTTACGAATAAAATATATATATATCAGTAAAGAATCAAATCAAAGTTAAATTATTGTGTAATTTAGGAGAAATACAACTCCCTGTTATATTTAATGTCTATAGAAATATCTGAAAATGATGAATTTTTTAGTTTGTCTATTAAGTAAAACATAAAGTTGCTTAAATGTTTTCACACTTAAATAAATAACATCGTTTAGTTGTATAAAATATTGAATAAATCTAATGTTTTATTAGAACTACAAAACAGATCTTAATAGGAAAAATGAACACTTAAACATATGTAACTGGCTGAATCTGAAGAAATTTCAGTTTGTAAAAGAAATTCTTAATGAACACTTGCTTCACAGGAAAATAAGCTTCTGAGATCACTGTGGAAATGTACAATATTTTCTCTTATGGAAAAAGATTAAATGCTACTATAAGGATAGAAAACATATGTAACAACATAGATTTCATCTTATACATAAGCACACACATTGAAAGATCAAAGATAAAAAATAAAAATAAAACACAGAAAGTGAGTATGAATTAAGTTAGTCAATTAAAGGCCATATTTATTATAACAAATATGATTTTGAATTTCAGCAGAGTGGCTTTTAGCAACCATGGATGTTAAACATAAGTCATGATTCTGTCTATAAACATTTAATGTCCTCCTGCTCATGTCTTCCTGCTCAATTTCAGAGTCTTCATTCCCATAACTCACTAAGGTATTACATCCCAGCAGCCAGAACTGACTAATATTGGTATCAAGAAAGGAGGTCTTTATGCAGATTCAGACCTCAGTAAAATATAAACACTAGGAATTTTGATGTGATCCTGATTAAGATTAACAAAATGAAGAGAATTGGAAATAAGCCCATAAGTCCTCAGAAAATATATATACATAGAATAGTGATTATTTGTTTATTATACCAGGATATCTGATGATGAAAAATTGATATGTATACAGTAAAATGCTACTCTGACTTGTGATTCTTCAAAAGAATGATGACTTTTGACAATCTGAAAGCTATTTCAGATTCTAATTCAAAAGTTCCATTATTATTAGCAATATAATGGAAAGAAGTAAAAGGAACTAAAAAGCTCAAATTAGAACATTACTATAGGAATAAAGTTAAAAAAAGAAAATCAATTTTGTTTTCTTACTTGGTACAGTGCTACCATGTAATGTAAGACAAAGGATTTGCAGCTGTAGTTTAGAAATATACTAACTTCATTTAAGGCTAACTTTGCTTTGGTCTTAACTTGGACTTCCCATAATCTAGAACTTTAAGAAATTAATTTCAGTCTTTTAAGTCACAAGTTGAGTTAAAACTGAGAGGGAAATGAAGGATACATTTTAGAAACATGGCAAACACAAATCTTTGCTTTAAAGTAGCAGCAACTCAACTGAATTATGTTCAGGTTCACTTTTTATTTGAGATAGAGCTTGCAAAACATGAGAGTGGATATTTGTTTTTAGAGATTAAGATAGTAATCTCTAGGGAGTGGCTTGATTCCTTCTGATTTCTTGTAGTAACTTGTAAGGAAAGGAAAAGAGCTCAATAAGAGAAGAAAATTTCAATTTAAAGCAGCCACAACTTGAAGTTTTAGAAATTTTGATCTACTTATATTGAATAAAATGAGAAAACTTGTTCTGAAAAGAAAACAAGTGTGTAGCTGAACTGACATTTTATAAACAGTCATGAGTGTGACTCATAAACTAACTCAGCCACCACAACACCATCCAGAAGAGAAAGAGACACTGCCAACTTGCAGTAAAGGAGACAGAGAAGGCACAGTAGAGTGTGGGAAGGCTGTTGGCTTTGTCAGATTTCACAGAATAGAACCACAGGGCTAGTTAGCTAGCTGTGAAAGTAAACCATCTTTGATGAAAAAGAAAACACTCCATTATTCATGATACCCAATGCATAGAAACAGTGTGCTGGATGAATGGACAAAGATACATGCACACATGCCCCCCCAACATGCTCAAACACACACACACACACACACACACACACACACACACACATATCTCCACATACTCAGAAATGCTGTTCCGCTTTAAAAGGAGAAATTTCACCATTGTGACACACAGGTAGAACTTAAAAACATACTAAATAAGAAAGCAAAAATGTTGCATGATATATGTATATACGGGAAATAAAATAGCAAACTCACATAATATAGGGACTGTCACAGCTTGGGAGCGAGAAAAAAGTGAGAGGATGATCAAAGGACATTAACTTTCAGTAACAAGATGATTTAAATCAGAATGCCTAATTTAAAGAATTTAAAATATGGCAAGGTGATATGTAAAATCAAGGTGATAGTCAAATCATTACTTCATATATCATCTTTCTATACAATTTTATTTTCATTTGATAAAATGAGGAGTATATACAGAGAATTGAGAAGTAAAATTTGTAGAAAGACAAAGGAAATATTTGTCTTTTGTGACATAGACCAACCTGGGGCCAATATCTTAGGTTCAGTGAAAATCACAAAGACCATATGAGGCCGGCCATGTAGTAAAACTGATTCCACAGCAATGGAAAGCAGCTTGGATGTTATAAAAGAACTGGAAGTAGATGCTGGGGCATTTGCATGCCAAAAGTTACAAAATTTCAGCTAAGCATACAAATCTACTGGTCCACATGATGTCATAGGCTTCAACCCTCACAAATGTAATTAATGTTCATATAAAAAGTTCCAGAAGAGTTGCCTAGTTCAGTCTGTATATCTGCATTGTGAGAACACAGCAGGTAAACATCATTCTGTGAAACAGATCTTACCAGAAACTGAATCTACTGGGGTACATTATTCATGAATTCCAAGTCTCTATATCTTTGAGAAACAAATTTCTGTTATTATCCACTTAGCATGTTAACCTGTTATAGTATCCTAAATGCAGTAAGACAAATTTCAATTCTATATTGATATGTTGTTAGAACTTTGCATATTTCAGGTCATAACATATTTCAGTGTGGTTGTCATGTTTACTAGAGAGTGACTTACAAGACCTCTAGGACAACATCTATGCTGAAAGCATGAAATCTTCATTTTAGTTATATTTTTCATATCTCTCTTTCTTGATTTCAATTTCTGTGAATTGGTGGTATTTTGACTTTAAAGGGATCTTGTATAAATAAGACATACTTTGTTTATTTTGCTATTCTTTCTATAATGTCAAACCTTTAATTTGCTATTTGAATTTTCTTTCCCAGGAGATGATCTAGAGAAAATAAAGCACATCAAGAATTGGAAAGAGAAAAATTTTACTTGGAGTTTTATACATTATTTGTATTGGTAAAAGCCTCTACTTAAATTTTATTTCACTTTTATATCACTTCACTTTTATATCACTTCATGGTTCATCTCTTTAGTTGGTTATCTCCATTTGACCATCTATACCAATGTCTACCTGGCCTCTCTCTTTCTCTGCTCACAGCTTTCTATCATTGTAAATCACAATTTGATTCTAGTCTGTGTTTCTAAACAGCTTTCATTAGGATTAATAATCACTAACACTATTGATAACATTACACATTAGGTACAGTGATGGTTTTGTGAACCATTTTCTTCCTGATAGGATTACATTTTTACTCTAAAGTTTATTATTTCATATTTCTTTCAAGTTAAGTTTACTTTTTCTTTATCTGTGTTATCTTTATTTCATTTTCAATCTCTAATCTGTCTTGGGCAGATGGCTGGTGGAGAGTTTCTGTCACACATTGTGACTGATGGGAAAGTTGCTGAAATTTGAAGTGTCACATCTTTGGGAGTAGTAAGTGTGTTTCCGTGACAACTGTTCATGTTTTCTTTTTGCTTTTATATTTTCCAGCTGGGCTACAATGCAAACAAGTGTAGAAATTATCTTTGTGACTTGAGACTATGTAGGTTCCTTCTTGCTGATAAGGTCTGGTCTCCATTGTGTGATTGCCACACTATGTTCTCTATGTATACTTAGAGCAGTACTTATGCTATTATCTGAATATATCTTTCTTTCTTGTTCATTATTATAGATGGATGTTAAGCCTTCTTTCTTCATTTTTCATGTTTTTTCTAAAATGTTTTGTATTTTTGTGCGTTACATCTTCTTGTTTATAAATGAGGATAGTTACCAGTTATGGCATGCATATGGAGAGAAGAAAATCTTATATGGAGCGCCTTGCCTTCACCTACTAATCCATTTCCCCTGTCCACTTGTTGAGAAAGGATTTCACTCTGTAAACTAGTCCTCCTACTTCAATATCACAACCCCTGGAATTAAAGATCTGAACTCCCATATAAAGCTTTTAAATTATATTAATTATACCTTTCAAACCATATTTATTTCTTTTTGTGTGTTCTTTTCTCCTTTTCTTTTCATTCTCATTTCCTTCCTTCTTTTCGATCTTCTGTACTATTTTTTCTTCTTTCCGTCCTATTGGCCCAATCATTCCATTAAGTTTCAAATCTGCACACTTACCTGATGTGTGAATTCTATCTTTGTCAGTGCTAAGTAGCACTAGTAGAACACTATAACATCTTTCATTCCCTGAATTTCACTTTAAATATATAGTTTTCATTTACATCATTTTGACTTCTCTTTTTTATTTTTCCTGTGTTTTTTTAAATGGAGTAAAGAACATTTAAATTTATTTATTTTATTCTTTCTGAGCATGCTCATAAATTACTTCTAGAAATCGTATTTCCATTCATCCTTGACTCCAAATTCCTCATTAGTGAAGAATAGTGCATTCTCAAGTGTCCATGAACCCTGAATTGTGGTATTTTACAACCATGAATTTTGTATTATGGTATTGCATCACAGCAATAGTGCATTTGCTGATATCCACATTATAGTGTATTGTTTTGTTTCTACCTTGGAGTTTATTATGTTTTTTTTTATATCTGGGCCTCACATGTGTGAATCTCTATATGCAATGATGAAGGGTTTAATTTCTAGATTGTGACCACTTTGTCCTATGCCACCAAATCAAGCAGTCTATATTTTGAGAGATGTTTCACTCTGTATTTTGAACAGAGCTGTTTCAAATGTTACAAGTATACAAGATTTCAAGACTTGAGTCACCCTTTCAAATAGATCATGAAAACTTGTCATAAACAATTTCTAATCTGTCAATAACATTTTTTACAAATTGCAATCCCAAGACATTTTATTATTTTGTTTTTACTCACTGTGATGATTTATGGTAGTCTTTACCTTGTATTTACATTGTACCACTAAAATATTTTTTCAGCAATATATTTTAAAATAAATGGTTGTTTGGAAAATATCATAGAAGGAACAGGGGAAATGTGACTAGTTTCCACGTTGCTAACTCTATCATATAGAATGTCATGGTTAAGTGCAGGTGTCAACTTGATGGTTGAAGATTTGAGTTCTGGGCACATTTTCAGAGAATTGACAGTCAGAGTTAAGGCCAGAGAGAACCTGCAGGAGATTGTCTAAATGATGGGAAACACACAGCCCATGGTGGGCGGAACTAATTCCAAGGCAGGTGAATGAAATGGAGGGGAATATGAGAAATGAGCATCCTTGTGTATACTTGACCAGACATGGTGAAGCCAGTTCCCTTGAACCTTTGGTGATGGTACATGCTCTCATGCCAAGAATTTGTAGCCTCCTACCAAGAGCTGTAACCAAGAATCATAAGTTGTTTTGGTGGTTATTTCATCACCAACATGCAGAATGATGGCTTCACAAAGCGAGCAATTTTTAAGCAACACAGTTTTGGTTTTACTCAACAAATATTTATAAATTACTTTGTTTGAGCTACTGTTCTTTCTGGGAATGCTGAAATGGGTATAGCAAACACAAGTTCCTGATGCAATACTGTCCACATTTATTGTGAAATCTGAAGACAAGCAAACAATAAAACACAAACAAGCAGGTGTGTGTGAACCAGTTCCACAGGAATAAATAAGGTTTGGCATTTACTTTGGATTTCCAGTAGCATATGGTCAACTTCCACTGACTGATTTCCACTGTTTTTGTACCAATTCATTTATTGTACTTCTGGGTAAAGGTACACTTTAACTTACTGAGCAAGTAACAATATTTTCTAAATGGGATGTAGAGATTCGAGACTCATAATCCTAATGATGTATCATTTTACGTTAACATGAGGGAGACTGAAAGATAACTAATGAATCTTCCAGGCAAATTGATTCAATCTTATTTCTTGGTGCTTTGTCTTACAAGGGGTAGAGATAGTGAATCAACATCTTCTCACTCACTATGCAAGAATTAGCTTTCATTAGTGATTCATGATACATCTTTTCATACAACTCCTCATCTGCTCTGGGAGACTTTTCCAATCCCTTTCAGAAAACATTTCTCTGTGGCCATCCCACCTGAATTTGTTCTATATAAGGATATTCAAAGGGCATAGAGTCATTTATATGGAAAGAGAGGGCTATACCAATCTCAGCATAGTAGAGTGTTGTCTTCTGTTGCACTTATCTTATGAATGCTATTATGTTAAGGACATAAAGACAACAACGAAGCAATCTTCTTTGAACAGCAAATCAACAAAATTTGAAGGTTATTAAGGTGCTGTGGGCTTGTTTTTAATGCCTGTTGCTGCAACCACTTAACTTGAAAGCAATTTATACACAAAAATAGGGCTTAGACCAAATTATGCATGTGGGCCACAGTGTGATAACCTTATTTAATACTCAATTTTAAGGATTATTATGAAAATAAACAAATTATGTAGGACTGAAAGTGATGTCATTGTGAAATGCAGGACATAAATCTTTACATAAGCATCTAGAAAGTCTAATTTGAACCCTGTTTCAACATCTTATGGTTACCCATTCCTGTTCCATGTGTGCATGTTTCCTCATCCCATTTGCATTGGAAAATAGATGAATCTACAGCATAAATGGGAGATATATGATTAATGATGAAAATTAACATCATGGTAAACAATACATCGGAAACAGAAAAACAAAATTAAATTTAATTATATTTTAAGGAAGTTATTTAATTGTTAAGGAAAAAAAACTAGATTTAACATTAATGCAATAGAGCTATAACCCAGATTTTAGATATTACCAGATATTCCCATAGTAAATTTTTAACGAAAATTTCATGATATAGACAAAATAATCACAAATTATAACACGAAATACTAGCAAATAATAGGATCTATCCAGATGATAATCGATAGAGTGAAGTAAAACAAAATTTCAAAAGGAAAATAAGAAAATTTCTCAATTTTAAATTAGAGAGGGCTCTTTAATGACTCATGTCTCTGAAAAATAAAGAAGTAAAATGTTCATTATTATTAAAATTATTCTGTAATAGATTGCTAGTTAAGTGTAACAATTTAATGATTGTCATGGGATTAAGATGTTCATAGTACATATAATCATTGCTGCTAAAATATTTATAATAAACTATGGAAGCACAGGAAAGTAAACCAATAAGGGAAACAAGAGACATACATTTCAGAAAACCTTTCTCAGCTGACATCTCAGAGAAACAAATAAAGATAATCTCATATCCTGCAATTAAGGTCTTCAATCTTTAAGAACTATGGCTTGCTCCTAAAATGCTCACAGTTATAAATATTACTTATGTATTAGAATAAAAACAATTGATAGTCTCTGACAAACAAAAAATTCTTCTTAATTTTTCCTAGATAATTTTTCAAGAGGCATGGACTTAGAAACTAGAGGTCTTTAAATTCTGCATCTACTCCTGCCCGCGCCGCCTTTGTCTGCCCGACCGCGCCTCCCGCTCCCCACTCTGCCAGACCTCCAGGTGAATCCCCCCAACCCCTCCCAGGTCGTCCCGCATCCCAGCAGCACCCACGCTGCCTCTGGTTTTGGCCTGGGCCACGCCCCGGGCCCAAGGCCCCTTTCTCCCTCCTGCCTACCTGTCCATGGAACTGGACAGGACTTGCTCCCTTTCCTCCATCCCTGGAGCTTGAGGTGGGACACTAAGCCAAGTCCCTGGTCCCAGGGTGAAGAATTCTGCCATCAACATCAGCCCCTCTGCCTCTCTGGCCCACCGGGGACCCATGCACGTGGTCTACAGAAGACATACTGCTACTCAGAATTCAATAGAGTCCAAAGAAAACTCAATCAAAGTTCTAAGGTTCAAAGGCCATGCATCTGTAAACCTCTACAATCATCCTATCACATGGGAGAGATTCTTCACATCCAGCCCAAAGATAAGTGAACCTCCTTTTTTTAACCATACTGTTCCTTTCTAATATTAATCACTATATATTAACTTTTCCATAAAGCCACCCCAAAACATATACAACTCCAGAGATCATACCACTCACCCTCACATATCACGAAGATACTACATCATAAAAGTGCACTACCATACTAATATTCACTCCTTGTCTACTTAGCCTGTTTTAACCGATGTACTAACAGCCTAACAGCCTCAACTAGGAAATAACAATAACAAAAGACAAGCATACCCAACCCCAGGACAAGCACTAGTAATAAATGCCCAAGTGTAGTAATACCAACTAAATCAGTCAAAAACACACAGAAACTGCAAAGCCCTAGAAGACAAAAACAACAATGCCCAAGTCAAAGTGCAGATCCATGAGAAAAACTCAAGAAGACCAATCTCGCACTGAAAGAATTAACCCCTTAATGATGGATTCCAACCAGAACAAATTCACAGAAAACAGACAAGAAAGCCAGACCCAAGACATCAACTTTCAAAGTATGATCAAGTATGATCATTACCATGATTAATACTATGAAAGAGGAAATCCAAGAGGAGTTAAACAACAGAATCAACCTGTTTGAACAAGAACACAACAGGCATTTGGAGGAGTTGAGAAAAACAGTTCAAGAAACAAAAATAGGCATAGAGCAGTTAAAACAGACTCAAGCAGAGTTTAAAACTGAACTAAAAGACAAGCTATCTTCAACCCAAAGCTCAACAGAAAGTCTTATCAGCAGAACTAACGAAGTAGAAAATAGAATTTCAGATCTTGAAGACAAAGTGGGAGAATTGACTAGCGCAATGGAAGAGATTGTTAAAGCCAAAAAGATACTGGAGAGGGACATTCAAGAGATATGGGACACCCTGAAGAAGCCTAACATGCGCATTCATGGAGTACCAGAGCAAGAATCTCAAAGTACCACACCTGAGGAAATTTTTCAAATTATCATAAATGAAAACTTCTCTCAACTGAAGAATGAGAGGCCCATCCAAATATAAGAGGCATTTCACACTGCAAACAGATATGACCAAAATAGAAAATCGCCACAGCAAATAATAGTCAAAACACTCCACATTCAAGACAAAGAAAAGGTGCTGAGAGCTTCAGGAGAAAAAAGCAAGTCACTTCTAAAGGCAAACCTATTAAAATAACAAATGACTTCTCAATGGAAACAATAAAAGCAAGAAGAGCTTGGAGAGACATACTTCAAGTATTAAATGAGAAAAATTGCCAACTCAGGTTGATATACCTGGCAAAACTATCTGTCATGATCGAGGGAGAAAGAAAAATTTTCCAGCACAAAGACAACTTGAAGGGATACATGTCTACCAAACGAGGCCTTCAAAAAATGCTAGAAATGATATGCAAACTTGAAGAAAAGAACAAACTTATCCAGGAGGACAGAAGGGAAGTATAATACCACAAAAATATAAATGTAAACAATAAGCTTACAAAATCCACTAAACATAAAAAATGTCCGGAATTAAAAATAATTTCTCCATTCTAACATTAAATGTCAATGGGCTTAACTCACCGATTAAGAGACACAGACTACAAACTTGGATTAAAAATCACAACCCATCAATTTGCTTCCTTCAGGAAACTCATCTCACCACAAAAGATAGGCATGCCCTAAAAATGAGAGGTTGGTCCAAAATTCTGCAAGCTAATGGAACCAGGAAAGGGGTAGCCATTATGCTGTCGGACAAAGTGAATTTCAAACCCAAAAAAATCATAAGAGACACAGATGGATACTACATTTTACTCACAGGCACAATTCACCAGGAAGACTTCACAATACTGAACATATATGCACCCAATAGGGGCCCCTTCACATTCATTAAGAAAACACTACAGCGTCTAAAGTGAGAAATCAACCCCCAAATGATAATTCTTGCGGATTTCAACACCGCCCTCTCAACATGGGATAGATCAACAAGTCAAAAGCTTAACAGGAACACTTTGGAACTTAATCAAACCCTGAAAGAAATGGACCTTACAGATCTCTATCGAACTTTTCACCCACGAACCAAAGAATACACATTTTTCTCAGCAGCACACGGAACTTTTTCCAAAATAGATCACATATTGGGCCACAAAATGAATCTACACATACACAAAAAAGTTGAAATTCTAACCTGTGCCCTATCAGACCACCACGGCCTAAAGATGGACATCCACAACACAACAAACAAGAGAAAATACACTAACTCCTGGAAACTTAACAATATGATGCTGAATGAGAACTGGATTCAGGAAGAAATTAAAAAGGAAATTCAAGATTTCCTAAAGTGAACAATAATGAAAAATACAACTTACCAAAATCTCAGGGACACAATGAAAGCTGTTCTAAGAGGTAAGTTCATAGCTCTTAATGCCTACATCAAAAAAATGGAAACATCAGAAATAAACAACTTAACAATGCAGCTTAAAGCTGTAGAAAAACTAGAGCAATATGATCCCAAAAGCAGTAGAAAAGAGGAGATTAACAAAATAAGGGGAGAAATATCTGAAATCGAGATTAGGAAAACGATAGTCAGAAAGCTGGTTCTTTTGAAAAATCAATAAGATTGATACACCCCTAGCTAAATTAACCAAAAGCAAGAGAGAGAAAACCCAAAGTAATAAAATTACAAATGAAAATGGAGTTATTACTACTGATACCCAAGAAATCCAGAGAATTATAATGTCATATTTCAAAAACTTATACTCTGTGAAATATGACAACACAAAAGAGATGGATGAATTCCTAAGTAAACACAACTTACCTAAATTGAATCAGGAAGTTGTGAATTATTTAAATAGTCCTATAACATATAAGGAAATTGAGGAAGTAATCTCGAATCTTCCCACCAAAAAATGTCCTGGACCAGATGGATTCAGCATAGAGTTCTACCAGACATTTAAGGAGCTTATAAAACCAATACTCCTTAAACTGTTCCAAAAAATAGCAAAGGAAGGAACACTATCAAATTCCTTCTATGAAACTAATATTGTTTTAATCCCCAAACTTAATAAAAATACACTTAAAAAAGAAAACTATAGGCCAATCTCTCCAATGAACACAGATGTAAAGATTCTCAACAAAGTCTTAGCAAATCGGATTCAAAAACATATCAAAAAGATCATTCACGAGGACCAAGTAGGCATCATCCCTGGCACACAAGGTTGGTTCAACATACGCAAATCAATAAATGTAATTCATCTTATAAACCAGTCCAAGGCCCAAGACCACATGATACTCTCGATAGACACAGAAAAAGCTTTTGACAAGATCCAACAGCCTTTTATGATCAAAACGCTAGAGACAGTAGGAATGGAAGGAAACTTTATCAATATAACAAAAGCAGTATACATGAAGCATACAGCAAGGATTATAATTATGGGGAAAAAATGGAAGCATTCCCACTTCAATCAGGAACTAGACAAGGCTGTCCACTCTCACCACTTCTATTCAATATTGTACTTGAAGTCTTAGCTGAAGCCATAAGACAAGAAAGGGACATGAAAGGGATTCAAATCGGCAAGGAAGAAGTCAAGCTATCCCTATTTGCAGATGACATGATCTTATACCTGAGGGATCCCAAAAACTCCACCAGGAAGCTCCTGGAACTAATGGAGAAGTTCAGCAGGGTGGCAGGATACAAAATAAATGTGCAAAAATCAGAGACCTTCCTATATGCCCAGAATGAAAGAAGTGAAAAAGCCTTGAGAGAAACAATCCCATTTACTGTAGCCCCTAAAAAAATGAGATACCTTGGTATAAACGTAACCAAGGAGGTAAAAGACCTTTACAATGAAAAGTTTAAAACCCTGAAGAAAGAAATTGCAGAAGACACCAGAAGGTGGAAAGACCTCCCGTGTTCCTGGATTGGCAGAATCAATATCATAAAAATGACCATCCTACCTAAGGCAATATACAAATTCAATGCTATACCAATTAAAATCCCTAAGCAATTCTTTAAAGAAGTTGACCAATTAATCTCAAAATTCATATGGAGGCACAAAAGACCCAGGATAGCAAAGACAATCCTGAGTAACAAAAACACTGCTGGAGGTATTACCATACCGAACCTTAGTCTATACTACAAATCCATAGTTGTAAAAACAGCCTGGTACTGGCTCCAAAATAGACACACAGATCAATGGATAAGGGTTGAGGACCCAGATATAAGCCCACAAAAATACAGCCATTTGATCTTTGACAAAGTGGCCCAAAGAATCCAATGGTAAAAGAACTGCATCTTCAACAAATGGTGCTGGCAAAACTGGATCTCCAAATGCAGAAGATTAATGCTGGACCCGTACTTGTCACCTTGTACAAGACTTAATTCCAAATGGTCAAGGACCTTGATATCAGGCCAGAGACTATAAAACTCATAACTGAACGGATAGGGAACTCCCTTGAGCCGATTGGGCTAGGCCAACATTTCCTAAACAGACATCCAATGGCACAGTCACTGCTACCAACTCTCAACAATTGGGATCTTGCGAAATTAAAGAGCTTCTGTTCAGATAAAGAGATTATCACAGGAGCTCAAAGGCAACCCACAGAATGGGAGAAAATCTTCACTAACCACATATCTGATAGAGCTCTACTGTCCAGAGGGCACAAAGAACTTAGAAAATTAAACACCAAGGAAACCAATGGCCCAATTAAAAAATGGGCCCTGGAACTTAAAAGAAATTTTACCAGAGATGAAATTAAATGTGTAACAAATATCTTAAAAAATGCTCCACTTCTTTTGCCATCAGGGAACTGCAAATCAAAACTTCCCTGAGATATCATCTCACCCCGGTCAGGATGGCAAAAATCCACAATACAAACAACAACAAGTGCTGGAGAGGATGTGGAGAGAGGGGAACTCTGCTACATTGCTGGTGGGAATGCAGACTCATACAGCCATTCTGGCGAGTTGTCTGGAGATTCTTAAAGAAATTAAAGATTGAAATGCCATATGATCTTGCTATTCCACTTTTGGGAATAACCCCCATGCAGCAGAGGTTCACCTTGATAGCACCAGCACGACTATGTTCATAGCAGCACTGTTTACAATAGCAAAGTCATGGAATCAACCTAAATGTCCAACAGTTGACGAGTGGATAAGGAAACTGTGGTACATCTATACAATGGAGTACTACTCAGCCATCAAAAATGATGAATTACTGGAATTTGCTGGGGAATGGATGTCATTAGAAACAATTATATTAAGTGAAGTATCCCAATCCCAGAAAGTTAAGCACCATATGTACTCCCTAATAGGTGGCTCCTAGTACCAAACTCACCCAGCCCACATTGAGACACTCAAGGGTAAATCTATGTAATACGGTAATTGCAAGGATTGTGAACAGGAGGGATGGGGTTGGAGAGCCACACCAGACACAAGGATAGAGGGGACGATGTTACAGCAGAGAAAATCGACCTCCAAGGAATGCAAGTAAGTAATGTGACACCTGGTTATGTTCACAGACATTCGTTCCTGATCATGTACAACTGAGGGGGTATGATCTCACCAGAAGTGGAGGGCATATAGTCTGGCAGATGAAAAGAGATCATTTTGCAAATGGGTGACTGATCCCTCCCTCACCGAGGTTTCCTGCTTTTATTACATCTACCCTTGAATGTGCTATTATAACAAGACTCCAGTTTAACAGTTTTTTGTCTCTGACCAGGGGGTGACATACAGTGCCCATCAGGATGGAGTGAAGGGCATTGCAGGAGCGGCAAAACTGCAAAAGAAAATCAACAAACCACAATCCAGAACTTCAGAGACTCTATATCATCCACATAGAACTAAGCCAGCCTAATCTCCCCCCATCCTGAAGCTCAGGGACATCTGCGGAAGAGGGGGCAGTAAGATTGTAAGAGCAAAAGGATGGGGGGAGCAATGATTTGAAGAACCTCCACACTAGATAGGGCTGAAGCAATCATAATAGGACTTTGCATGCCCTGCACCATGTCCGTCACACTATTGACCTCACAAAGTCTAACATCGACTAAAAGCACCAAGATCCTTGGAGGCAAGGGATGGATGGCCATAGTAGTGTTCCTATGCTTAAGGGGAACAGGAGAAAGGGTTCAGGGAAATGCCACTGGGTCCTTTTATGTCATCAGAAAGGAGGACCAAGAGGAGAGTTAGGCATACACAATAAGGGACTCTCTGGGAATTGGGGGGGGGAGGTACTGGCAGATGGGGAGGGAGGGAGGGGGAGCAGGGGGTTCGGGGGGAGGAGGAGGGGGGGAGGGAACTGGTCTACCTATTAAGTTTGTATGAACAGAAATAATAATAAAAATGTTATAAAAAAAGAAACAATTATATTGAGTGAAGTATCCCAGACCCAGAAAATTAAGTGCCGTATGTACTCCCTAATAGGTGGCTCCTAGTACCAAACACACCCAATCCATCTAGAGACACTTGATGATAAATCTCTGTAAAAGTAATTGCAAGGAGTATGAACAGGAGGGATGGAGTAGGAGGGCCACACCAAAAACAAGGAGAGAGGAGACCATGTTACATCAGAGAAAATAGGCCTCCATCAAGGACTGAGAATAAGCAATGAAACATCTGGTAAAGTTCACAGACTTTTCATTCCTGATTATTTACAACTGAGGGGGTGTGATCTCACCAGAAGGGGAGGGCATATAGTCTGGCAGATAATAAGTAACCATTTTGAAAATGGGTGATTGACCCCTCCCTCACTGTGGTTTCCTACTTTTATTACATCTTCTTTTGAATATACTCTTATAACAAAACTCTAGTTTAACAGCTTTTTATCTCTGTCCAGGGGGTGACATCCAATACCCATCAGGATGGAGTGAAGGGCATTGCAGGAGCAGGAAAACCGCAAAAGAAAATCAACAAACCATAATCCAGAACATCAGAGACTCTATATCAACCGCCTAGAATTAGGCCAGCCTAATCTCTCCCCATCCTGAAGCCCAGGGAAATTTGCAGAAGAGGGGGCCTTAAGAGTGTAAGAGCACAAGGATGGGCGGAGCAATGATATGCAAGATACTGCACACAAGTTAGGGCTGAAGCAATCATAATTGGACTTTGCATGCCATGTGCAATGTCCAACACACTATTGACCCCACAAAGTCTAGCATTTGCTAAAAGCACCAAGATCCTTGGAAGCAAGGGATTGACAGCCACAGTAGTGTTCCTATGCTTAAGGGGAACATGGGAAAGGGTTCAGGGAAATGTCGCTGGGTCCTTGTACGTCATTGGACAGGAGGACCCAGAAGAGAGTTTGATATGCACATTAAAGGATTCTCTGGGGATTGGGGGAGGGAAGGCATTGGGGGGTTGGGAGGGAGGTGTGAGGGGAGGGTGAGCAGAGGGGTCAGGGAGAGGAGGAGGGAGGGAGGGAACCGGTGTACTTATTAAGTTTGTATGAGAGGAGATAATAATAATAAAAATAATAATAATAAATGTTTTAATTTTTTTTAACTTTGTTTATTTTGCCTGTGTGTGTGTGTGTGTGTGTATCAGCACTGAGTGTCCCTGCAGATGACCAAGGATGATTTTGGGAATCATGGATTGCTTCTACCTCCTGTTTGCTTTGCTCGGGGATTTCCCAGCATTCACCCACTAAGGCCTGAAGTGAAGAATGCCACCATTTCTGCCTGGTATTTAAAAAATGTTAAAAAAAATAAATAAATTCAGCATCTAATGGGATGGTTTCATGGTGCAAGTGTTTGCCATCAAGTCTGACAAAGTTCAACTCCTAGAGCACACATGATGAAGAAGAGAACCAACTCATGACACTTTACCTCTGATCTCCAATCCTGGCATGTATTCATCCATGCCTGAAAGTGCTTATGCACATAAAAAACACACATACAATACATAAATGGAAAAACTGTGTACATAATTTACTAACAAATGTGTGCATATCACATAATCCTACAAATTTCTGTGTCTTATAATAGACCATGGCATAAGTTAAATTTTGTAATGCAAAACTGATAGTGTAACATACCACAGATCTCATTTTACAATGAGAAAAAGTACTATAAAAATTACACTGCAACTTTAATATATAAGCACACTCTGCATTAGATACATGCAATACACATCCACTAAGGCTTCTTTGACCATGTTATCAGTGTTCTATTATTACTCTTTGTCATTACTACTGTGCAAAAAAAAATGTTTCTGACTCAAAGATTCTCTCTAATATATCCTTTAAAACCAACAGATAACTAATTTCTATTAACAAAATAATTAGTAGTTGAATTTTAAAATTGTTGAAAAGTGCTGGAGAGATAGCTCCAAGGTTAAGATTCCTCCTGGCAAGCAGAAAGTCCTGAGTTCAGATCCCAGATCCCACTTAAAAATACTAGGCAGAAATGGTGGCATCCTTCAATTCAGGCCTTAGTGAGTGAATGCTGGGAAATGCCCAAGCAAAGCAAAAAGGAGGTAGAAGCAATCCATGATTCCCAAAACCATCCTTGGTCATCCACAGGGACACTCAGTGCTGATACACACACACACACAGGCAAAATAAACAAAGTTAAAAAAATTAAAACATTGAGAAATGTCTCTAAACAGTTCTTTACCCATCAATAAAGCATTGCTTTTCAGTTTCAAAGCATCTTATATTTATATCCATGATGTGATATAGAATCTTCAGTATATATTTATTTCAATATATACTACTCTAGTTTTTCCAAGCTGTATTTTGTTATCGCTATCCCAATTACTGACTTGTCATACACAAAATATTTGCAACAATCATTTTCCTTTGCATTTCTTTAGTGAAGCATAGAAAGATCAACTTTCATTTTTTTTCATTAGTTTTACATGAAGATGGTTGATGGTCAGAGATCTATACAGAACTTCTGGCTAAATTTCATTATTTGATTTGATTTGACATGTGGATGTTTGTTATGCTAGTGTGCTGACAAACTGGTGAACCCTGTTTCTGCTCTGCCAACTTTTTAATCAACAACATAGTTAATATTCACCTGGTGTTCATCGAAATGTACCACAGGAGGTCCTACCATTCATTAGAGTTAACTAAAAATCCTCATGATGAGTGGAACATATTGGGAGAGAGTGCTGAGGACAGTAATGTGTGATTTGATTTTGATTAAGGAAATTCTGTGATTTTTTTTTCTCCCCATGTGAAATACGTGAATGGAAAGCATATGTGGCTATTTGTCAAACTATTTATATACTACTTTTCTGTTATGTTGAATTTTATTGACCTATTTTGTAACTTTGAATGTAATAATTTTATAATTTCCTGTTAGAAATAAAAAACTGAAATGTATTAAAGAGTTTTCTGTAAAAAACATTTTTGAATTTAAAAATTTTAATAACTTCATAGTATTTGTTAAGGTCTGTTAATTCTGTAAATAAATACATATTGACAGAAACCAGTAAAGATATTCACACTTAGACCTCCTATAGCATCCAAATGCTTAAGTTGTCATTTAATTAAGCTTTTATTTTTCCTAATGGCATTCCTCACAGAAGTACAAAAATATCATAAAATTCATGTGAATACATAAAAGACTAAATTTTCAAATCTTTCCTGAGTTGATAAAATAACATAAGAGTTTTCCCGATATTTGATCCCAATTAGATAACAGAACCATAGCAACAAAAGCAGCATTATATTGAAAAAAATAGATGTGTAGCCCAAAGAAATAGACACACAAGGTTAAAGCAAACTGATTTTTTTTTACAATCGCATTAAAAAATATACAATAGAATAAAATGAACTATGGGAAGCTATAAATTAACATGTAAAAGAATGAAGTCAGGTTAATCATTTCACTCCACATACAAACATATTAAAATGTATAGTAAACAGTCAATTTACAGAATTGGAAAAATCCTATGTCAACCACAGTACACATATAAGAGGCGATTTTTATAAAAAAATATACAAAGTATAAAAACTAAATTTCCTAAAATATGTCATCTGATGAATAAATAGACTTTTGAACTTAAAGGATAGTTCACAATAAAAGAGAAATAAATGGCCAAAAAATATGAAAAAAGTGTTGAATGTCCTTATGCATTAGGGAAATGCAATTAAATTGTTCTGATATTCAAACTCAATCCAATCAGATATCTATCATCAAAAAAACAACAAATTTTGAGAACGATGTGCTGAAAAATAAGTACTTAAGCATTGCTGGTGGGAATGCAAAATCGTTCACACACTATGAAAATTACTGTAAAAGTACCTTAAAAACTATAATTAGAACCACCATATGATATAGCATCACCTTTTCTTGAGAATATTTCCAAGAAAGTCCATGTTAACCTGCCATAGAGATATTTTTACATGTTCATGGATTGCTTCATATTCTTAGGAACGAAGATGTGAAACTAAGCCTATACATAATCCAATTATATCCAGCCATAATCAAATATGAAATAACATAATTTGCATAAAATATGGAGGAAACGAGTGATAATTATGTTAGGCAAAATAAGTCAGAAAGACCATTATCTCATATGTGGAACTTGGCACATGTATATATATAAATTTATGCATATAGAATATAAGATATGAAATTAGAAGACTCTAATGGGAGAGGAAGACACTTAAGGGAAGGATAAATAAAAATAAGACAGCATAATGGAGGGATGAGAAATTCAAATATTTTCCCTCATGGGAAGAATACTCAGATATATAAATAGAATATTTTCACTAAAAAGATGAATTATATGGGTGATAGATGATAGGCAGACAGATAATGATGTGAAAGAAGGGAGGCTGTAGGGATTAAGTTATTAGGAGTGGAAGGAAGAAATCAAGTAAGGAAGTAGAATGTCAAGAGCAAAGTAGAATGATGCACATGTATAAAAAATCACCTATTGAAGTCTATTATTTTGCATGTTACATGAAAAATATAATTAAAACTTTTTGCTAAAATATTTTTCTATCTCTTTACTAAACTCTTCTATATCCTTCATTGACTTCCTTATTTTCATTGAGCTATTTGTTTGTTCTCTCTTTGAATCTATGATCATTAAGGTTCCATTGAACAGTTTTGTAACTACTCTTTTAAATTATCTTAGATTTCATGTAATTCATTCTCACTGAAGTCCTTGCCTGTGGAATTGCTATTTTGTGAAGGTGTCACAGTTATTCGTTCTGTGCAGTGAGACAACATGCAGATTTGTGTAATTTTTTAAAATTTTTTTATTATTATTATTTATTCAACTGTGTGCATGTGTGTGTGTGTGTGTGTGTGTGTATGTATGTGTGTGTGTAGAACCACGGACGAATTCGCGAACCACCATGGACGCCTCCACCTCCTTCTGCCCCCGGGATTCACAGGCTCCGCCCTACCAGGACCAGAAGCGCAGGCCGCGCCCGCTTCCGCCCAGCGTCTACACGTGGGATCTGGGATCCGAACTCAGGACCTTCCGCCTGCAAGGCGGAGGCTTAACCCCTGAGCCACCTCTCCAGCCCCCAGATTTGTGTAATTTAAGGAAGAAAGAGGGAGTTATTTGGCTTATTATTCCAGAGGAGAGACACAGTATATTAAGGTGGGAGTCTCATAGAACACTTGAGGACAATTTTTGAAAGTCAGTTCTCTTCTTCCATAATTTGGACTTCCATTATTTGATCACAGTCATCAAGTCTGGAATTGGGTACTTTACCAGCTGAGTTTTCTTGCCAGCCAAAATTGATTTGTTTTATCCTCAGGATTCTCACTCTTGGAATATTTACAATGTTAGAGTGAGACTGGTTTGTAGTAGGTTTGATGCCTCATTCTTTCCATTCCATTGGACTGTGGGTATAATTTAGCAGCTTAATCCTCATTTCACATGCTCTACACATTGAGCTAACTGTCCAACAATAATATTGGGGAATATTTCTTCAGAACCAGTTTGGTAAGCCCATTATGCAAATATCATAATAGTAAATTTTAAAAAGTAATTTCTTCAATAGCTATTGAGGATAAAGGAACAAGATAGTATGTTAAGATGCCAGTTATGAATTTTAGAAAGGAATAGAGAGTTGGCCTATTAAGAATTCTGATTAGTGAAACACTGTGAAAAAGTGTTTAGGAATATGTAAATCCAAAGGTAATCAAGAATTGACAAATAGAATTGCATAAATAAAAAATGCATATAAAAAGGTAGAAGTTGGGACAGTCTAAACAATGTATTAAAATGTCTATTATCTTTTTCAGCAGATAAAATTAATATCTTGAATCTATAAAGAACTCAGAAAATTAAATAAAATCAAATGAACAGCTCTATAAGTAATGCAGCAATGAAATAAACAGAGAGCTCTCAAAAGATAAAATACAAATTGCCAACATATAAAGCAAGTCCAACAACACTAGAGGTAATGTAAATGCAAGTAAAGATTATATTGAAATCTCATTTTCCCAGGTCAGAAGGACTATAATCAAGAAAACAAGCAAGAAATGATGGCTTTGATACAGTAAAAATGAAATACTTATATACTGTAAGCTGACATGTAAATATACCCAATCATATAAAGATTATTCAAACAACTGAAAATAGATATACTACTATATAAATTAATTATAATACTATTGGGTATTTGCCTATAGGACCTTGAGTCAGAAAAACTTGAAATTGAGAATTTATATTCAACTCCATTTATTCACAATAGGTAAATTAATCTAGGTATATATTAAATGTGAATGAGTAAAGAAAGTGTTATGTATTTGCATTTGCAATTTTTCCAGTCACCAAGAATGAAATTATGCCTTTAGTAGAAAAATGGATACAACTATATAGTATCGTATTAATCAAATTATTGTAGACTCAGTAAGACAAATATCAACACTTTCCTCACATTTGTGATTTTATAATATAACATAGAATCACTTATATAATTGAATCTAGGGAAATACTGGAGATCAATGGTAGGGCAAGAGAAAGAAAGAGGTAGGGTAGTGATTCGTGGTAAATGGGATATGCACTATGTTCATTGCACATTTAAATGAAAATGATTTTATGATGTCTAATCCTACATGCAAATGAATAATGCTAACATTTTTAAATCCTTAAAGAAAAAGAAAACTAAATAAATATAGTACCTGTGTGTGTGTATACATATACATATATATATATTCATATATATATAATATATAAGCAGATGCTCTACAATTTATGGTGTCTTTAAATTCAGAAAGTAGCATTATAATATCAAAAGACAGTGAATTTATCTGCATTCACTATTTAATAGCAAAATAAGAATTTCTATTTCAAAGAACTAGGACATAACATGCAATAAAACAGTAGCAAGACCAAAACAAACATGATGGCAAATACCAAATTCTGCAGCTCAATATCCAGCATCTGGGGATTTTAATGATTGGCAGTTCCACGCTTCCAGTTCTACCACCTGTATCACACAGCTTCACTCTGAGACAACTCTAATCCATTTCTATAGCCTTCCTCAGTACCGGTCCAGGGTCAAGGTCATAGAATCTCCATATCCTTGGGTCCCCAATGCATCTTTAAGTCTCATCTTCCTTTGAGTGAATGATCCCTGTCACACAGTGCCAGGACTCAGGTGCTCTACATGACCGCTTCAGTCTTCCCTGCCTGTTAAGTCCGAAACGCCTGGATAATGCTGCCAAACTCTGCTGCTGGCTGAGAATGGAGTGTGGCTCACCTGTCCAACAGCTGCATCAGCTTCTGTACGAAGACCCCAAGGAAAGATTTTTCCCCAGGAAACTGCTTTCAAGAAGGGAATCATTTCAGTTTCTGCTCTCCATCCTTAGATTAATCCAAATCTTCATAGGAGGGGTGGGGTTTTGCCCTCCAGGTACTTCAGTGGGCAGCAGAGTTTTTTTTTTTTTTTTTCCGTAGTACCTATTGTTTTAACACTTATATGAGCACCAGTGCTTTTCCCAACAGATGTTTTGTGTCCAACAAATCAGTATATTCTCTTCAGATTTAACTTCACTCACCTTCTCATGACACAGGACTGAAAGAAGCCAGATTCTTGGCCAAAATATCACATGAATTAAATAGTTACCAAAATAGTACATATTCCAAATGAAATTTTAGATCTTCTTCTGACATTCAGTGGTCCTTCTAATGTAAAATTCCATGTTTCAGCATTCCTCCCCCAGAATAATTCCAAATGTTAAAAGTCATAATTAGGTTCACCACTACTGGTACCAATCTCTATTTTTAGTTTCTTTGCCAATTGCTGAATAAAATATCTGTCCCAAACAACTTAAAGGTGAAAGTATTAATTCATTCATAATTGCAATTTATGGACCACAATTGTGAGGGTATTACAGTGGCTGGAATTTGAAACTGCTTCATCATATTACATCCACAACAAGAACAAGGAGCAAGGATCAAAGCATGCAGTTTTCAGCTAGTCCCCTCTATCTTTGTACAGTCCTGGACAACCTTCCCAGATAATGTTTTGTCCACTATGTGCTTATTCTTACTAATAAATTAAGACAATTGCATCACAATTGCAATCAACACAATGCATCACAGGCAAGCTCAGAAACCATCTTCAATCTAGAGAATAGCTCTCAGGTGGGGCTGCAGGCCAACCTTGTAGGTATCAGACTGACAATAATTCTGATCATCTTAACAAACTATAAACTGCAGCATCTAAAAAACATATTTCCTGATCTTCCTGTCATTATTTTCAGTCTCCTCTTAGATTTCCAAGTTACCAATTTTGTTTTTGACAATAAAACATCTATAGCAATCATGGCAGGAGACACTACATATCCTATAAACTAGTTGACTTTCTGTGTAACTTCAAAAGGTAAGTGTCTTTTGGGGAGGAGGTCTCACAGATAAACAGAACTTCCATTATGTTCTGAATGCCATTTTCTCACATATATTTGAAACTAAATAACCTTGTTATATAATGAGTAAATTCTAATAACAGAAGATTTTGAAGCTTCAGAAAAGAAACTGAAAATAAACATCAAAAATACTAAAAAGTAGCAATTATTAACCTTAAGATTTTTCCATTAAAAGCTTTGCTTTCAGAGAGCTTTATAACCTATTTTGATTCATTAACTTTAAGCTCACAAATATTTTTATTTGCCTAAAATCTGTTGGTTATTCCTTTATTTTGAGTTACTTTAAGTTTCTCAGTGTGCTGTTTATCAAATATTTTTGTTTCCTATCAAAACCATAATTAACAAGCTACAGAGAGAACCAGCAGTTGTTCCAAGAGAATTAGAGATTGAAGGATTAAAGTGTTTGTAGAAACGATTATTCAAGTAAGCTTCTAACACAGATTGTATATACCAAGATAAATTCAAGCTTGATATTTATTGCATGAGACTCAGAAGCTACAAACATGTCAAAAGAAAAATTAAATTTATTGTATTTCACAAAAATTCATTCTGATACATATGAATTTATGAGTTTTACAAATGTATCTAGTTTTGCCACTCTCTAAAATGGTGTAACAGTAATAGGGGACAAACGCAGGATATCCTCAACTATAAAAACTAAAGGCAGTCCTAGATGAGAAAGCTTATCATTTCAAAAGAGCGATTTACTTCATACAATTGTTTTCTAAAATTTAAGAATGAAAGTGGAATCCTTTTATTCTTTTTTCTTTTTGTTTCCACTACTAGTATTGAACATAGAAGTCTTCATGAGCACTATGCATTTTCACGTTGAGCAACAACCATGCCTCTTACTCTTTAATAGAATCTACTATGTATCAAAACGCTTGCTTTATAGTAAGGAAATATTGCATATATCAGGTGCTGGTATTATAGCAAACTTTGGCCTTCTGAATGCGTTCAAATATCATTAGTAAAAGAGGAGGCTTTCACAAATGTATGCTTTTCACATTTTATCAATACCTAGTTTAAGGTACATGATCATAAGCCCTATGTCTTAGTAATGTGTGCAAGCTACAATTTAAATACCAAGAATTTTTAAAACCTTATACAAACAGCATTGACTTTAATTTTTTCTCAGGTTAGATAAATTATTTGAGATACTGTCATGGTTTGTGAGTTGTTCCCCACAAGCTCATCTGTTTGAATCTTTTGGAAAAGGCATTGCACTTTTAGGAGCTGGAGACTTCCTGGAGGAAGGCAGTTACAGGAGGTGAGCTAAAGGTTGGTTAGCCACACCCTGATTGAGTTAGTGAGCAGCTCTCAGACTCCATGATGTCTGTGGTGACTTAGGCCCCCTCTAACTTTTTCCACCAACTATGCCTTTTCCACCATAATGGACTATATCTCTCTCTGGAAACATGAATGAAAAAAATTCTCTTTCTCCATTTAAGTTACTTAACTTTGGGCATTGTCTCACAGTAATAAAGAAGAGTAACCAGTATGATACTTCAAAAAGTATGGCTGTGGCTTTCATTTTTCATCTATGTTCTTGAAATTATGTAAAAACTGTATTCAGTTATTTTATTGTTTTTTATTTCCATCCATGCAATAATGTTAAATACTTTGATATGTATTCAAGCATATACTCTTTTTTTAATTTTTTTAAAAATTTTTATTATTATTTCCGCTCATACAAACTTAGTAGGTACACCAGTTCCCTCCCTCCCTCCTCCTTCCCCCCCACCCCCCGAAACCCCTGCTCCCCATCCCCCAATGCCCCCCCCAAACCCTGGAGAATCCTTTAATGTGCATGCCAGACTCTCCTCTGGGCCCTCCTCTCCGATGATGTACAAGGACCCAGTGGCATTTCCTCTGAACCCTTTCCTGCGTTCCCCTTAAGCATAGGAAAACTACTGTGCTGTCAATCCCTTGCTTCCAAGGTTCTTGGTGCCTTTAGCAAATGCTAGACTTTGTGGGGTCAATAGTGTGTTGGACATTGCGCAGGGAATGCAAAGTCCAATTATGATTGCTTCAGCCCTAACTTGTGTGCAGTATCTTCCATATCATTGCTCCTCCCATCCTTGTGCTCTTACACTCTTAAGGCCCCCTCTTCTGCAAATTTCCCTGGGCTTCAGGATGGGGAGAGATTAGGCTGGCCTAGTTCTAGGTGGTTGATATAGAGTCTCTGAAGTTCTGGATTATGGTTTGTTGATTTTCTTTTGCGGTTTTGCTGCTCCTGCAATGCCCTTCACTCTATCCTGATGTCACCCCCTGGCCAGAGATAAAAAGCTGTTAAACTAGAGTCTTGTTATAAGAGTATATTCAAAGGTAGATGTAATAAAAGTAAGAAACCACAGTGAGGGAGGGGTCAATCACCCATTTGCAAAATGGTTACTTCTTATCTGCCAGACTATATAGCATATATTCTTATAATAAAAATAGCATATATTCTTATAATAAAAATTAGTAAAATAATGTGATATATTCTTAGGAGAGATGCTCAACATATATTGTTAAAATTTATAGTGTTACAATAGAATTGCTTTTTTAACTTTACACTATATGTAAAAGAAACATATATGTGTATGTATATAATGGGTATAAATGTATGAATACATATATATAATGGGTATAAATGATATATATATGATTATTTAGAAAGATATTCCAGAAAGACCTCCTCAAGAGTTTCTATGGTAAAATTGTTGTTTCAAAGTTTTGAAAGTTTTCTCTTATCACTTAATGTTTCTGTACTATTTTGGTGTCTTCTTTTTTTATTTAATTTCATGATCCTTGAGTTGAGAGATAGTAGTGTCCATGAGAAGTACTCCTACTGAAATACTATGTGGATTATAAACAAAAAATATTAAAGAGACCTCAGAACTCTATATTCTGGGTTCTATAAACTATATAACTAGGGAACAGTAACTACTAACTTTCTAAATGAGAAAGTGACATGGTTTTGTAAATGAGTTACTTTGACAATTTTGGACATTTTCAAGAAATTGAAATTTAACCAAGATTAAATGTTAATGAAAGATTGTAGAGAAGAATCCCAGATGTTTTATAGTGTTTCCATATGTAGCAACCATAAAGAATATAGTCCTTTGCATATAGTCCTATGTAGAGTATGAAGACATCCATGAAATAATAAATAATGAGTACTGCCTAATACAAAAATTAAAGTAAACAGGGGTTGGAGAGATGACTTGCAAGCAGAAAGTCCTGAGTTCAAATCCCAGATACCACACTTTAAAAAAAGAAACACTGGGCAGAAATGGCAGCAGAATGCATTTGCAGGCCTGGTGGATGGAGCCTGGGAAAACCCAGAGCAAAGCAAAAAGGACATAGCAGCAATCCAGGATGATTCCTTAAATCACCCTTTGTCTTCCACAGGGACACTCAATACACTCTGATTCATTCTTCCTCTCTCTCTCTCGCTCTCGCTCTCTTTCTCTCTCTCTCTCTCCTTTCTAAATAAATAAATAAATAAAAGTTTTAGAAAGTTTTAAAAAATTAAACAGGAACATAAAATATGCATCTATCCAATGTTAATAAAACAGAAAAATAATAATAAAAGGAATAAAGAATAGCTGAAAATAAACAGGAAGCTAAAAGGTACATCTAACATTTTCAGTATTCTATTAAATTGAAGTACTCTACAGTCAATGAAGTAAAGAAACACATATCAGCCAACTACGTTTCAATTATAAGCTACGGAAGTAGTCATTCTTTATATAAAATGGCAAAATAAGTTTAAAATGTAAAGTATTGGAGCTGGAGAGATGGCTTAGGGATTAAAACTCTGCCTCCCAAGCAGAAGGTCCTGAGTTCTGATCCCAGGTACCACATAACAACATCAGGTAGAAACAGCAGCTCCCTGCACTGTATTTCCAGTCTTGATGGGCAGAGCCTGGGAAATCCCAGAGCAAAGCAAGAAGGAGGTAGAAGCATTCAAGATGATTCCTGAAGTCTCCCTTGGTCCTCCACAGAGACACCTGATACACACACACACACACACACACACACACACACACACACACACACGTGCACACACACATGCAAAATAAATAAAATGTTTTAAAAATGTGAAATATTATTATGATAACACTAAGCATAAAGTAACACAATCAACAATATAAATCAGAACAAAATATATTTAGGATTAAACAATAATTTTAAAACAATACCATCATGATGGTAGTAAATTAATAAGAATCTTAAATAATTATGTCCTAATAACTAAGATTTACACATATAAAACAAAAACTGTCTGTTTTTCTCCTGCCAAGCCAGGAGAAAAATCCATATTTGTAAATTCTAATAGTATTTTTTCAATTACTGCTGCAACAAATACAAGGTAAATGAGTAAAGATGCAGAAGAACAAAGCAATGTAAACTAATATTATCTCAGTGGAATTTTGATTTTTCAGGTTTAAAGATGGATATCTGAATATGACACCATATTTTCACTCCATGTTTCTGAAGATGTTATATTCTCTAGTGAAAAGTTAGCAGTGTTTCTCTTTGTAATTCCCAATGACCTCTGGTATATATTAAGCACTAGTAATTATCCAGTTTCAAAGAATTTCTACCAATTAATGCTTTACTCAACTCATATTTTTCCCAAATTCATTACTATTGTGATGTGTGCCATGATGATTTTCTATTTCCTTCATTTATTGTGCAATATTGCTTCATTTTAAAATTTATAAATCTCAATTTTAATTTTAAGCAGACCTTGCTCATCATCTTTCTCTCTTCTTTCTCTCTCTCTTTCTTTCTTTTATATTATTTATTTCTTTTATATTACTTTTCTAAATATACTTATATATAAAATATTTTATATTATATATTATAAATAATATATATTATTTTTATATTTCTTTTCTATTATTTTTTCTTTATTTTCTTTTATATTATTTAATTATCCATTTACATTTCCATAGATCCATGAAAGTTCAAGCCATTCTATAGGTATATTATTTATTAATTATTCCAGTTCTTCCTGATCTATTTGGAACCACTTCAAGTTTGCTGCTAATTTTTAATGTTAAAAGTTCAATAGTAGTTTTATATTGCTTTTGTTCATTTTTCTTTTGGCTTATTCATTTATCTGTCTCTATATTTGAATTAGGTTTTATCTATGCATAAACCATGTGAACTTTGAAATATATTTACCTGCCTTAGTCTCAGTGAAAAAGCATAGCCTTTAAGAATTATTTTTATCTGAGTATATCTGTCACAAAAATAATTGATCTATTTATGAAAAAATAATAAAATTTTGTTAAACACTTTAATTTTTTAGAAACCTGTGTTTCTCAGAAATATGTACTTCTCACTATAAACTGCTAGTCATTTACTTTATGTAACAGTTGGATGCAGCTATCTTTATAAATGATTGTGGACACATCTATCTCTAAATAGCATAGATTCAAATGCAATTGTATTTTAAACTCAATAATTTATCAATAGTAGACATATGTTAACATTGATAAGCTGTTTCAGGGATTCTCTGAGTGCTCTTTTAAGTTGCAGACATATTATTTGCTTTAGCAAGTTTCTGCTTGTAGTTCTCATAATGTTTATTCCTAATTTTGGTCTTTTTCAGTTTTCATTATAAAAATTTAAATGCATACTATTAAAACCCACAAATGAAGAAATTTTTCTTTTTGCTTAAAATAAAAAGTACCTAACAGTTTGCATTTTAATTCTGTTTCACAGGCAATCTTTTCAACAATAAAAAATTCCTCTGATGAACTCTTCACTTAAGACAAATTTCTAAGCATGTAATATTGCCACAGTGCCTTTTGATCCCTAAATCAAAATATTTCTTAGTACAGTGATTCTGCAGAATTGTGCTTTGAACAAATTGTTTTCCCAAAGAAATAAGGGTACTTTAATGAGACTATTTCCTAATTATATAGTTTTACCTTGTGATAAGTGCTCTATTCATTGATTTTGCATATATTTCTATAGAACTTTGATTTTCTATAATTTATTTGTAAAGAATGGATAAAATATTGACTAACATCTGAAGCACCATAG
Source organism: Typhlomys cinereus (assembly GCA_023101885.1). NCBI lineage: Eukaryota > Metazoa > Chordata > Mammalia > Rodentia > Platacanthomyidae > Typhlomys > Typhlomys cinereus. Next base: position 5,193,146 of record JALPQD010000020.1, read on the forward strand.
ATGAGATAGATTTCATAGTGCAAGTTTTTCATATTTTAATGAGATTTATCAAATTTAATTTTTATTAATGCACAGATAATAATGATCGACTCATTTCAAACTTTATATAACCTAGTTTTGCTTAAAACAGATGTAAAAGTTACATTCATTTTAATTGTCTTGTCCAAAATTATAGATCTTACACAATTGAAAGTATCTTTTCTGACATGTATCAGAAAAATGCTTGCCTTATACAACAAAGGTGGAAAAAAAGTAACTCCTGCCATTTGATGAATAAGAATTAAGAAAAATTCATTTGTGAAACTTAGAATTCTTAATTTCATAATACAGGGTTTATCAGATGCTAGGATAATTGCAAGGATGAGGTGGATCGGGAATGTGAGGATCAATGGGAATAAAATTTCACTTAAAAGGTATTTATCTGTTTCATCCTGAGACAGTTTCTTTCAAGTTTTCAAGAGCCATTTTTTACCTTTTTGGTGTTTCATTTTTTTTTTTTGAGTTCTTTGTGCAACATGGATATTAGTCTTCTATCAAATAGGTGATTAGTGAAGACTTTTTGCTAGTCTGTGTATTGTCTTTTTCCTCAATTCACAATATCTTTTGTGAACAGGAAGTTCTTTCTTTAATTTCATGATATCCCACTTTGGTGAGTGTTGGTTCTATTTCCTGTGCAATTGGGGTCTTGTTTAGAAAATGATGGCTTGGCCAATCAGTTTGAGGGAATTCCTTACCTTTCTTCTAGGGTTTTTACAGTCTCTGGTCTAATATTTAAGTCTTTCATCTATTTGGAGTTGATTTTTGTGCAGGTGAAGTTCCAGTTTCAAACTTCTTCATGTAGATATCCAGTTTTGCCAGCACCATTTATTGAAGATGCTGTCCTTTTTCCAGTGGTTTTTCTGAGCATCTATGTCAAAAATCAGATGATTGTAAGTGTATGTCTGAGTCTTCAACCCTTATCCATTGATCTGTATGTCTATTTTGGAGCCAGTACCATGTTGTCTTTAGTACTACAGATTTGTAGTACAGGTATGGTATGATGACATCTCCAGTAGAGTTTTTATTACTCAGGATTGCTTTAGTTTTCCTGGGCTTTTGTGTTTCCATATGAATTTTGACATAGTTTTATTACCTTGAAATTTTGATTGGAATTGCATTGAATCTGTGTATTGCTAACTTTGGGGTTAGGGGACAGAAGATTCCAAGAGAGTAGAGACAAAGGAACACAGTTCAATAGATAAATAGAGCTACTGTTAAAAGCCCATAAATATTAAGATATGTGATTTTGTCTACTGTCAGTTTCCTCCCAATCCACTATTATTTAGACTGGTTTACAATGATGCCTATGTGTTTCCTGTCATTGGAGAGGGGGGTTAGGGTTTATTAAACAGATGGCTGGTTACTTTAAGACTAACCTCACTCTCTAATGTGTTCTATTCCTGTTCTTCCCTTTCTTTAAGCCTTTTCTTATATAAAGGCATTTTAATGAGTTTTTTTTAAATCTGAATAGGAGCAGCTCTCAACACCCACACAGGATAGCCTAATGCAGTAGAAGAGTGACACAGACAACAGTCAACCAGAATGAAGACTACTGTGACCCTGCAATGTTCACCCATACTTAGACCAGCTAAATTTCTCCCCATCCCAAGGCTCAGGGAACCTCGTGGAAGAGGGGGTTATAAGATAGTAAGAGCCCAGCATTTCTCTCAAGGACTGTTGCATCCAGGAACTCATTGCAATGAGTCTTGTCCTTAGTAGACCTGCACAATGGCTGACAAATCAACGTGTCCCCATACACTAGTGAGGAACTCAGGAGAAATAATTTCAAGAGTAGAAAACTTAGGGATTAGGGTGAAGGAGAGTGCCCCTATTAGGTTTATCCAAGGAAAGGCCACTTGGTTTGCCACATAGCAGGGTAGGGGTTAGGGAAAGAAGGGGAAAGGAGGGGATAAGAATATTATAAATTTTTTGTAAAACTAAGAAAATAATTCCACTTAAGAGACCTAATGTACAGCCAGTTGGCTCCTAATGATACATTATTTTCTTGAGTAAACAGTAAGAAAGTAGAAACTAGCATTCAATCCACAAGAAGATAGCTGGAGGAACGATGCTCAAGAATTAATTCTGTTTAATATTTCACTATATCATCCTGATAGAATGATACAATTTATCTGTTATTTTTAAAAAATGAATAAAAGGAACCTCATATAGAGAATACAATGATGCTGTCTTGAAACTATGTAAGTGAAATGGTGTTTGCATATCAGGGTTACCAGTAGCTCTGCTATAACAGAAATGGAAGAGAACCTATATATGTGAGTTTCCTGTTTGTTTCTTTGATTGGGTGTACACCCCAGTTTATGTTCAATTTCAAGTTAGTACAAGTTAGTTTAGCTTTTATATGTGTGCATAATGAATGTATATTCGTATTGATGTATAAATGTATTTAATATTACACATTTACCAATTGAGGAGTCAAAATCCAACCTGGCAGTATGCATCAATGAGACTAATCCAAAACAGTCCAAATGGGTGTATCAGGTAATGGAATATCTGAACAACATTTGCAATTTGAAAGATTTCTTCATATAGTCATCAGAAACTTAAGATGCAGAATTAAAGAGAAACTACATCTCTAACCAACAATGTTTCAATACATGTTTTAATGAAGTAATTAGTTATGAAGTAGAATTTCTGTTTCAGATCCCAAAATATTTCAAAAAACTTCAAATTTTTTAAAAATTCAGATATTTCAAAAATTAATTTCCATAATTCAGCTTTTAATATTGTATTTAAAATATTATGGAGAAATAAGTTGTATTTCATGAGCATGACCTATTTATCAAGAGATGTCATCATTTTAGGGGGCTGCAGAGGTGGCTCAGGGGTTAAGCCCCTGCCTTGCAGGTTTTCCTTGCAGGTGAAAGGTCCTGAGTTCGGAACCTAGACCCCACATATAGACGCCAGGTGGAAGCGGGGGTGGCCTGCGTTTCTGGTCCTGATAGGGCGGAGCCTGTGAATCCCTGGGCAGAGTAAACAAGGAGGAGGTGGAGGTGGTCCATGGTGGTTCCCGAATTGGTCCGTGGTTCCACACATACACGTACATGTACACACGCATACACCATACATGCACAATTGAATAAATAATAAAAAATTAAAAAGAGATGTCATCATTTTAGAATATTTTTATGCATACATCTTCTCAATCTCATCTGAGAACACTTTCATTATCGTCCAAAGAAACATCATTATGATCAGTGGTTACTAAGCATTTTTTCTTTCTCCAAAGCCCACTCTAGCAAACTTATAATATATTACATGTTTCTAGAATTGACTTGTAACTTACAGTCTGAATAAATAAAATAATGTAATACATGCATTTGTTTGACCGGCCTTATCTTTTTAGCATGTTTTCAAATTTGTCCCTATTATGATTAAATAGGTACTTTTTCCTTCTGATTATCACAAAGTACTCCAAAGTCATATCTTATTATCCTTTAAGAATTGGTGAACATATGAATTTTTATACAGTTTTGTACAAATAATGCTTATTTTACACATCAGTTTCACTTATTTTAGGTAAACATAAAAATAGCAGTACTATATTATATAAAACTCTTTTTGACCATTTTTGAGAGTAGCTGTTTTAAATCCTTACTAACAATGAAAGAAGACATTAAATTCTCCTGCCCTTGTGGACATTTGCTATTTTCTATGATGTTGATTACAGCTATCCTAGTGAATCATTAATAGTATCTCACACTTCTTAATTACATTAGCTAATTATGTTTATTATGAAGAAAATGAGTCAAATTGAATCTTTTGTGAGCTGTACTTATAAAATATTCTTTTACAATTAGGTACTATGCTTACAGGTATTTTTTAATTCATCACATATAAATACAAAGCACAAAACAAACTATACATTGATAGCCTCCTGAGAAATAGATGTCCTCTGCCTATGCTATTATCATGGGTGGTTATACTTTACCAATAGCTTCATGTATTAGGTGCTTATAGTTTCAGAATCTTCATTGATTGGAAAAGGACTATTTTTAGATTTAAATTTATTTAAATTAAAGTGCTTTCTTTGCCTTGTTATTAAAGTAAATTTCTATAAACACAGTCTCTTGTCAACTTATTACTGATGACACTGCCATCCACAAGGTCACACTCCAATAGAAATGAATGTAATTATGTAGATGTATAATATGATAATTTAACTTGGGGTCAAAGAGGACAAGTGTAGAACAGCTGGATTTTCTGTTTAAAAATTCCCATCAGTCAATTATAGCATGTTGATCCGAAAACAGATGGCCTGGCAGCCAAGGAGAATTCTCTAACACTGAATAGTAACATGAAGTAAATTTATCAAAAACAAATGTCACCCTATAAAATAAATCTTGTGTGATATTTGCTACTTAGCTTTACAACATTAAATGACTTTATATTTTTACTGAAATTAAACTGATTATCATTGTCTGATAAGACCCTATATCCTTAGCTACAATCTATTTTTAACAGCTGTTTTCCATGGAGAAGGGCAATAGTCAAATCTTGAGTGTACCATGTTTGGCCTGATGTAAATTATATAATGAGTTTTGTGAATGAGTACTAAAAACATATGTTCAAAATATTATTCTACTTTTAATAATCTTGCCTATTAGTAGGTAAATTTTTCTTCTCTATAGCATAATTATTTAAAGACTTGTAATATCACTTTTTTAGAGGTAAAGAGAAACAGAATACATGGAAAATGTATAAACTTATTTCATAAAAATTTCATAGCATACATCAGATACCTATTGAGTTTCGTCTCTTTACATAAATTGAAAATTGGTCTTTGTCATTCTATTATATGGCAAAATATAGTAGATTTCGTTCACACAGAAAAATTGTTGGTAAAGTAATATATTGTGTGTTCTACTAACATAATATAATCAGCTTATGAAGAGAAAATGTTTATTTAGATTTGCAATTTTCAAGCTTTCAGCATCTGCTCAGTTGGCTTCTCTGCTTCCAGACTTGCAGTGATGCAGTTCATCTAGGCAGGGAATGCATTGTAGAACAAGTCATTCCCCTACTAACCACCAGGAGGTGATAGAAGCAAGAAGACACCGGAAGCCCACACATTTTTGGAATGCTGCATAGTCAGCATGATTCTTAAAGGTATATAGCAGCTTCAAATAGTGTCAAAGTGAATATCAAATCTTTTAAATGTGGGTTCTCAGGAAATTCTTAGCACCCAAACTCCTAGCACACGCAAAAACAAAATGGCTGAAGATAGAAGGCATTCTTCATTAAATAAATAAGATTAACAGATGAAAATATTCTACATATCCTATGATAAAATATATTCTTAATAGCAGTATCTGCAAAAACATTTCTTAGAAGACAAACCAAACAAGTCTCTAAGAATAGAGGTCCCCAGGCTGGAGAGGTGGCTCAGGGGTTAAGCCTCTGCCTTGAAGGTGGAAGGTCCTGAGTTCGGATCCTAGACCCCACATATAAACGCCGGGCAGAAGCGGGGGTGGCCTGCATTTCTGGTCCTGGTAGGGCGGAGCCTGTGAATCCTGGGGCAGAGTAAACAAGGAGGAGGTAGAGGCGTCCATGGTGGTTCCCGAATTCGTCCGTGGTTCTACACACACACACCCACACACATACACACACGCACAGTTGAATAAAAATGAATAATAATAAAAAGAATAGAGGTCCCATACTAACAGGGAGCTCAAGAAGGAGCTCCAGGCTTACCCCTTACTAGGATAGAGGACTTAGAGGGAGGTTTGGCATTCACACAAAAAGATGCTGCAGGGGATGGGAAGGAGGTAGGAGAAAGCACTGGGAGAGGGGAAGGGAGGGAGGGAGAGGACAGGGGTACCTATTGAGCTTGTATAATTAGGGAAAAAATGTGGGAGAAAAATTTTTTAGAGAACTCAAGGTCATTATAACACTATCTCAGAGAATCTGTATAAAATTTAAATTAATAAATTAGTGTGTCACATAATAACTATTTATTACTCTCAATTCAGTTTGTGTGAATGATATGTTATTGGTACATAACTATTTGTTCCTAATCATCAAGCCTTCAATATAATGATCACAAAGGCAAAAAATAAAAAGCCTCTAAACATTTCAATGCTATGAGTGAAAATAAAATAGAAAAACAAGCAAACAAAAGATTGCAGCCTTAAAGAGTATTAAAGGATTTCTGGCTCATAAAGATATGCTATATCTTCTAGGTCTCTTTGTACATGTAAAACACTCTGCCATGATAAATAGGAAGAAACAAGAGGTGAACCAAATGATCTCTGAACTTGATAAGTGACATGATAATAGATTTCCTAACTTTTCTTACTGCCTCTTGTACATCTAATTTGTGTAGTATAGAACACATCCACAACATATGGACATGCTAATATAGAAGAATATCTTCTTAATCATAGAATAGTCAAATAGTATTTCCTTAAACAGAACAGGGAGAAGACTTATTATAAAGGAAATGAAATTTTTTTTTATTCTTATTTATTCAATTGTGAATGTATGGTAGGTGCGCGTGTGTGTGTGTGTGTGTGTGTGTGTAGAACCACGGACGAATTCGGGAACCACCATGGAGCACCTCCACCTCCTCTTTGTTTATTCTGCCCCGGGATTCACAGGCTCCGCCCTACCAGGACCAGAAACGCAGGCCACCCCCGCTTCTGCCTGGGGTCTATACGTGGGGTCTAGGATCCGAACTCAGGACCTTCCGCCGGCAAGGCAGAGACTTAACCCCTGAGCCACCTCTCCAGCCTAGGAAATGAAATTTTAAGTCAATAAAAGCAAAGCATTCAGCATGAACAGCAAGCTGCAAATGTTTAACAGACATTTATGAATCATGTGTGATATCACTGACTCAGAACAATTTACGTAATATTTCAGTCTCATATTTCCAATACCATACTGAGCAGAAGACCCAAATGGTGAAACGAAACTAGGGACTTTGTTGGCTTTTGATAATAGGTTACAGTTGATCACAATGGCAGGAATGTGATGCCATCATCAGGAACTAAGGTAACTGGCCACAGGAAATCAACAGGAAGAACTGTGAGAGAGACAAGGACCAAAGCACAATTTCTAGATTTCCAGTCTGCCAAATTCTAACTAACTTTCTATACATGTCCACCTCCTGAAAGAAAGATCCCACCCACTGTGAGGTAGGTCTTTATAACATCAATTAATTTCCTGCAGACTTGCTCAGAGACTGATCTTCACTAAATAATTTTTCATAGGATTGCAAAAACACTTATTTCTAAAGTGTTGATTTGACACCTATAACTGACATATCTATAAACACAATAATCTTTTTTAAAAATAAAAGAGACTCTTCAAATCTGAATAAACTTTAAAGATGATCACAGCAAAAGAATGTATCCAATGGCTAATATACATGAAAGAGTATTGAATCTCATACATTCGAATACAATCTGAAATTAAGTAAATGCTATACTACATATGCAACAAAATATTGTCTCAGAGTCATACTGAAGTTTATTGGTCTCAACTATGGATCTACAGGATAAGATATTTTAAACATAAATATCTGCTAGTCATCATTAATGAAAACAAAATAAAGTTTAGTTTATTTCTTAATCCATTTTATTTTGACAGCTTCAAATATTTCATATCTAAGTTGAAAAGGTTTAATTTCTATAAAGATACATGACTTTTTTCTTAAAAGTGAATTCTAAATAATAATATAGTTATCATTTGGGCAATTTCTAAAAACCACATTAGCTAAAATGTGAATTTTATTTCAAATTTAACTTGAAATAGAAGTAGACTGTACAAACATAAGCATTTCTTTTCTTAAAGCAACTGCAACTGAATATCTATAGCTTTCAATTAATGATATAATTTCAAATAATAAAAAACGATGCTATAAATGGATTGTGCTGAACTAAAAGTATCAATTGCCTTATAGTTCTCACTAAAACTTTTTTATGAAAGATGCTGTATATAATTAAATTTCACCGTCAAAGAAAAAGCCCTTTTAAAAATGCTTTTATTAGTGTTATAAGTATACATTTTCAAATGGAAATACAGTGGAAGCTTTGTAATAACATTTCTGTTTTTTTCACATTCTGAACAGCATTGTCAAATTATAGTTAATGATCCATTCAGAATCCCTCAAATTATAGCATGAATGATGTGAGTTAACGTGCTCCATTACCTTTTTTATGTTTCTTAAGTAGTTTTTCTTAAGATTTTAAAGAGGAAATATTTTTTAGTCATGTTAAAACTTATATCCAACTTTTCTGCATTAGGAGGACTGTTTTTCTAACTTTATCCCTTTAAGGCAGATTCTAAAATGTAGATAAAACAACATCTGTAAACATATCAGTTGATTTAGTTCAATCAGGAAATTTGTTTACAAAGAGAAAAAAATCACAATGTCGCTTGAGAAAGAATATGCTGATGATTTTGAATTTATATTTTCTTCAATTATCCATGACTCTTCATTGAGTGTCATGGTTATAAAAATACAACACTTCTTCATTTTCACAATGATCTGATTAAACATGTGTCTTTCTGTAACTTACTAATATTTTCTGCAACTAAACAGAATTTTGCAGTCATGGGCATTAGTAAGTGTCACAGTTAGGCACAGGCGTCAACTTAATAATTAAGGATTTGAGCTCTGGGCACATTTGTGGAGAATTATGTTGAGTTGGGCCCGGAACAAATCTACAGGAGATTGTCTAGCTGATAGGGAGGGTCCAGCCTATGGTGGGTGGGATTAAGCCTTGGAATAAAAGATGGAGGGCTGGCTGAGGAAGTTGGCATCCTTTTGTACACTTGGCCAGAGGTGCTGGTCCGGCAAGTAAGGATCGTCTCTCTCTCAGCTGTTATGTAGGGAGGGTGTGGCCAGTTCCCTGGGCCCTGGTGTTGGGGCATGTTCTCCCATCAAGGGGGACTGAGAACTGTAACTAGTAATTGTAAAAGAAAATAAACCCCTTGTACCTTTAAGCAGTTTGATGGTCATTTATCAGCAACCATGCAGGTGAACTGCAGCAGTATATATGTAACGGGATGCCTGTGAAGACAGGAGCTGTTTACACAGTCCATATTTACAAAGTTCTATAATGGAACTTGGTACTATGAGCACTCATTAGTTGCTCTTATCTGTTGCTGTGAAAAATATCCAAAGTCAAGCAAGTTAAGGGAGAAAAGCAGGTTTATTCAGTTTATAGTTCAGAGGGGAGATTCAGTCTTTCATGGCAGACCACACATGGCTAGTTGGCAAAAGTTGGAGGCAGGCCAAGTCACTGCAAACATCTTGGAGGCTAAGAGCTACAACTCTGCTGCTATAAAAACCGTGTTCTCTATGAGGTAGAGTGGGACTAATCCACCTCAAAGCCCACCTCCTGTGACCACCTTCCTCCAGCAGAACTCTACCTATCACCGTTGCCACAACCTTCATGAACACATGAGACTGTAAAGGACATATTTTAAACCATGACAAGCACAGTGATAGATATTCGAACCAGTACGCACGATACTTTCATGTGATCACAAAAAATGTTGAAGGGAGTTGGTGAATATGGTGTAACAAAATCAGATAGCATGTGAATATTTTTATTGTGGCATAAATATGTACAATTGAACTCAATCTCAAAGAGGCTACGGAAGGACCATTTTGCTTAGTAGTTTCCCAAAATGCCAACCTGTATTCTCCTTTATCCACATGTGGAAGAAATGAACCTACAAACAATGGGAAAGATTTCCCACTTCAGTGAAAACAATTATGACAGTCTCTTAAGTGCTTACCCAAAAACTGTACACAGAAGCTTACCCAGAGTTGTACCAGCGGCTCATCTCCCTAGTATAAAGTTGACAGCCAAAATAAATGGTCATCTTCCCTTCCTTGCCAACTTAACACCCAAACAAGTCACTTTAAAGTCATTACCACTTTTTCCTTACAGATTGTTTGTATTAATACAAAGTACATTCAGTACTAGTCCAAATTAATAGTCCAAATTAATAGTCCAAAAATTCTCACAGTAGTCCAGCTTCAAAATTTTAATAGTAATCAACAATTCTGTTCCAACACTTTTAAAATCCAAGTCTCTCTTGATTATGCAGTCCTATAAAATAAAAGCAAGTTATGCACATCTAACATATAGGAAATTTCAAAATGCAAGAATTAAGTCACAAGAAATTATCAAATCACAACTAATACAAAAATACAGATGAGTAAATATCACATACTGTGCTCAATGCAATCTTATAGGGTTTCTAATATCCATTAGCCTGGACAACTCTGCACCTTCCAGCTCTGCAAACTAGACCATACATAATTTCTATTTGTCCTAGTTCTAATCTGTGCCTGCAGACATAGTCAGCACATGCCCTATGCTGCATTATTTTTATGTATTGTCCATCAGAAAATGTAAGCAGAATGATTCTGTCAGGTCTGAAACTAGCTTGAAGTTTAAATCCTTAGCTAATATCAATGCTCAGGAGGTGGAGCCTTGTTGGAGGAAGACATGCCAAGGGGGCAGTCCTTGAGGTTTAGTAGTCAGGTTTTATTCCTTAGGTTGCATTCGCTCTCTCTGTCTCCATGATGTATGCAGTGACCTGAATTAGCTCCTGTTTCTGCATTAAAGTCCTGCTTTCTGCACAAGAAAGCCATAATGCCATAATAGACTATATTCCGTCTCAAATCACAACCCAAATAAATGTATCCTTTTCCCCTTAAGCTGTGTATGAGTGTTGTCTCACATCAACAAAAAGAAAAAGAACTATAACATGGTCTCCAAAAGCTTGTTGGAACAATGATTTTATTCCATTTTGTGACTTATTATTACCTTCATTAGTATGGAAGAGACTTCATACTATCATCAAAAGCAGAGGGAACTGACCAGACTTTAGCTACAAATATTGTTGAGAGAAAAGCATAGCTTGCTTGCAAGTTACCAAAATACTCAACAAGTTCTCCCCATTGCTTCATCTGTGAAGAGAATGGTGCCAACCACTAAGGACTTAGTCTTTCCACATCAATCAGTCTCCACAGGCTTTCTCAAGGAATGCCTTAACTAAACAATTCTTTATGAGCCTCAATTGTCAAGTCTTCAGTCTATAAATAATAGTCACTCATGGGCTATGGTTTTGCCATGAAAGTGTTTCCCCCCATTATCCTAGTGGAAAGCCACTACTGTCCTGTATGCATGTTCATCTGAAAATTCAACTTTGAATGCATACCTCTCCATTGAACAAATTGAGTCTATCATCTTCAAAATCAACTTAAACCAATTTCCTTCTCTATAAAACCTCACAATTAGGACCTCCACAGTTCACATCTCTCTCAGCATTGCTATCCTACAAGCTTCCAACAGAACTGCCCAATAAACTCTGCTTCCATATTCAAATTGTTCTACATTTCCCCCCATAAAAACCAATTAAAACAACCCAAAATTAATTTGGTTAAATTCATCATGATGACTCCAACTAGTTCCAATCATTATTTTAGTTTCGTAACTCATCGTTGCAATAAATGCTTGAAGCAAAAAATTTTGGGGAACAAGAGATTGTATTCAGTTCACAATTCTAGGTTACAGTCCATCATGGTCAGAGGTCATATCATAGTTGGAGTTGAGAGATATGAACACACTACATTTAGTGTCAAGAGAAGAGAGAAGGACGCATGCCACTGTCTAGCTTGTCAAAACGCTAGCCAGCTCTCTTTGTCCTTGTCCAAATTCCCAGGGAAAACTCCTACTTGCAGTGTGTAGGTCTTCTTAATTAAAGGTTTTTACAATTAAAGCAATTAAGTCAATTTCCTATAAGCATGTATAGTGACTACCTTAACTAAATGATCACTCATAGGTGTGTCCAGAATCCCTCCTCTCAATTGTCAAATAGAAAGCTGGAGTTTCAAGTGTGGTTAAAAAGTAATGTGTTTTCCAAAGTCTGTGTTTGTTCTTTCTGTTTGAATAAGGGTCTTTCTTTGTTGCCAGGTCCAATCTGGAATTTGTGAGCTCAAGTAGGTCCTCCTGTAGCGCCTGCAGTGGAGCTAGGATGGCAGTCACAGTGGGAATTCCATTGCTCCCAGCTATTTACAGTTTTAATTCAACGTTTCAATTGTTTCCTGTACTTCTGTTTTTGAAAGTATGAAATGTTTATGTTACCAAAGTAGAAAACTACACTAAATTGCTTTGAAACATTGATTCATGTAATAGGTTCCTATAATCGTAAGACAGTAGATTAAGGAATGTATAGAAATCTTGCACAAAGCCTAAAAGATATATTTTAAATATGGTTTAACTTTATGAAAAGTTTCTAGTTTTCCAAAGTAAGGAAAAATTTCAACCCACGTTGGAAGACTGATAAGCTGATGTTCAACAACAGATCAAAACCTTGAAATTATTTTTAATGTTAAAATACCCATTCTTAATGAACAAAACATCACAAAAATCATTCCACTAGAAAAACTAAAATGTGATGAAGGTTAAATTACTTTCAATGTTTCAGTTTATGATAAAAGTATGTTCAAAATTTAGACAGATTCATTGGCCCATGAACTCTGTAATGTAATGAGAAGGGTTTTTTTTTTAATAAAATTTGTGTATCCAAAACCTTTCCTTTGTAAATTCTGTCATCAGCTTTATTTAACATGTTAGTGAGTCCAGAGTAGCTCTGAAAATTTAAATAAATAAAGTTATAATTTCTTAATAAATCATGCTATGTTGAATTATGATCAATTACACAAAGAAATAAACTATTCTTCTACAATTCATTTAATGCTCTGGTTTTGATATTCATTCTTTCATTAAAGCTACTTAGAATATCAAGCATTTAGTACCTTCTTTTAACATGTATCAGAGAAAGGAAGAGAGAAGAGGAGAGGAAAAGAAAGGAGAAGAGAGGAGAGATGGGGAGGGGAGGAGAGGGGAGGAGAGGGAAGTAGAGGGGAGGATAGGGTAGGGGAGGCAAGGGGAGGGGAATGGAGGAGAGTATAGGAGAAGAGAGGGGAGGGGAGAGGAGAGGAGAGATGGGAGGAGAAGATAGGGGAGGAGAGGGAAGGGGAGAAGAGCAGAGCAGAGGAGAAATTGGGAATTGATTTTAGAGTCTTGAACTCAGCAGGTATTCTACAGCTAGCAATATGTCCAGGTTTCTTTGTAATTCGCATTTTGTGGTAGGGTCTAAATTGTCCAGGGTTGATTTGAACACTGATAAGCCTTGAATTTTTGACCCAGCACTCTCCTACTGAGTGCTGAATTTACAGGTATGCGAATCACCCCTGTCTGAATAATACCTTTGCTACCCAAAACTTCCTTTCTGTCTTCTTTATGTGCTAGCCAGGATACTTGAAATAAAAAAGAAAAAAAATAGCAATAATTACAATCCAGATAAAATGCTGAAATTATAAGAATAAGTGAATGTGATGTTAACTTCTATTTTAATCTTTATAATACTGAATTTTATTTGAGAGATTTCTTTGTTTCTGTAAACCTGTTTTTTCAGTTTTATGCATTTATGAAGTTTTTATGAAATTCATTATAATGAAAATTTTAGACAGTCTCTCAGAAGAAAAATATAACTCTACGATCCAGAAATTTCATAAAATTTGTAGGTCTGAAGAAATGCTCAAAGGCCCCCAAAACAATATAGTCTTTTACTTTTTATGTCAATGCAGGCTTGTGCCATACAGGTGTTAACTTGACAAAGGTTCGAACTCTGGGCACGTTTGTAAAGAATCAATATTTGAGCTTTGAGCCAGACTTCAAGAAATTTTCTAACTGATGGGAAAATATCCAGTCCATCATAGGTGGAGCTGTTCCTTGGGCAGGTATATAAAATATGAGAAGTTGGTTTAGTAAAATTTGGCATTCTTCAGCACCAAACTAGGACTGCTGATGATATATTCAGCTCCTGAACTGAGCTTCTAATACCAGCCAATTCCACGAGCATTAGCTCATTGTTTAGCTATTTTGTTGAGCTGGCATACTTCAACATACTTGGACAGGTATTCTGTCTCAAAGGTGAGATTTGCCCCTTTCTCAGCTACCTTGTGGATATGGTGTGGCCAGCTGTTCATGCTGTTCTCTACTGCTGGCAGATTTGACACTCAACTGAAGCTATAGCTAAGTCAGACTCAGTGAATGGAAGTTTATGTAGTTGAGCTCATTTATAACCTCTCTCAAATCCTGTTGTTAGTATGAATTCCCCTGTCAAATTGAACTAACAACTGTAACTGGAGAATTGTAAACCAGAATAAAATCTCCTGTTCCCATAAATCTTTCGGTCAATATTTATTAGCAATATTCAGAATAACTTGGTTATTGGTTGCCTGTCAGAATCTTATGGTAACTTTCATTACTAGCAACAAATGCACACACTGATCACATAACATGAAGAAAACAAGCTGGAACTGACCTGGGAGATTCTTCCCTCCTGACTAGCACACATAGCATCAGAAAGTAATATGTAGGTTCTTGAAGGAGAAAAACATCAACGGCACTTCCCAACTAAGAATTCTGAACACTATAACAACTCCTGGTAAAAGATGTCCATTGGTGCAATAGTGGCAAATATGTTACATTTTGAAGGTCTACTCTTCAGGAAGAAACTCATGCCTAATACTGTAAACAAGACTAAGAATCTGTGGAAAGGGAGGTTACAGGCTCAGGTAGGGAGAGTGGGAGGGCAAACTGCTCTTATTTTGCCATATGAACATGAAATTAAGCTTCCTTCTAAATACTTATCTTTATAGCCATAAATTATCACAGATCTCATGCCTCCACTGAGAAGATTCTTTTTCTAATGGAATTTATTTAATAAGGAGAAGCACAATTGACCAGAGTACATAGAATAAATGACTGTGGAGTGTTTGGCACTAATCAAATAATCTAAATCACCTCACAACCCCCTACAGAGCTCAAGGAAAATCTCAAAAGAATGGGAAATAAAAATGTGAAATCCAGAGGGCAGAGATGTGTGCATCCAAATATATATTATGGATGCTACAGAGCAACTACACCCATGAACTTAGAGCAGCTATGTTTACTTGCACAAGAATTATGTAAGATTTGGTCTGCTAATATTTTATCATGAAAAGGGGAAGACCCCCATGAGGCACCAACCCTTATCTAAATGCCATTGAAGTTTAATGGGAATACAGTTGGAAGGACTACATTTTTAATTGTATACCGATAAAGTTCCTCCAAAGTTCCAACAAATACTCAAACATAGGCTAATCCTGCCAAACCTGATGAAATTCAGTGAATCATCTCACATAAACACCTGAAATTAGGAAGGAGACTGATAAGATGATTTTCAATAACAAAGGGGGATAAAGTTTGTTAATAAGAAGCGAAGGTGACCTAAATATATTGTTTAAATGTCTGACATTGGAAAAGAGTAATTTTCAAAAAATATATATGGTAAAAAATGTTTGATTAAATAGTCAAAGATGGTTCAGTATCAAATAATATGTGATTCAATAATGTATTTTAAAAGTGAACATCACTAGATTTTTTAAACTAAGTCATTTTATAAAATAAAATCATTAATGATAAATAAATTAAGGAAAATCTCTCCAGAAACTAAGACATTAGTTTTGTAACTTAAAACATTAAAATAATGTCAAAATGCATGTTTACATATAACTGCCATAGTCATTCAATTTTTCATTACTAGAGATTATGCATTACATTTTTCATCTTTCATCACTAAAGTTGTAATTATGGAGAAGGTTATTGATATCTTCATATTGTTGATAGATACATGACCAAACAACTAAGAGGAAACAAGGGATTTATTACTGGTTCCTGATTCTTGTTTGCAGTTCATAGTCCAGATTGGCAGAAGAGCTCATATCAACACCAAAATCTATGGGAACAAGCAATTACATATCCACAGAAATAGTTAAGAAAATGGCAACCTTTCCCATCTGCCCAAACATGAGTCTGTTGAAGTATGCCAAAGTACTGAACCAATTCTCTCCATACTATTCTCCTGCCCAGGGAGTGATCCCATCCACCAAGGGGTGGTTCTTCTTTCATCTATTAAACAATCTCCAACTAGCTTGTTCAGAGCTTGTCTTAACAGCCAACTCTTCCCACATATCTAATGCTTCAGCCTTCAATTTGCAAGTTGATACCTGTACTAACAGGTACAGCAGAAATGCATTACACGTGGTAATTTGAATGAATTTATCTTTCTAAAAATTCCTAATATTCACTTCATAATTTTAGATAATTATTTTATGTTTTATTTAATATTCCATTGGTTATTTTCAAGAAACAATATTACTTTCTGGACTCTATAAAATATTTTTTTACTTCTTCAGACTCAAAAGGATAGGCCTATTCACTGTTATAATAAAAGATGGCATAAAAGCATTAATAAATGGCTACTTGACTTACACATGGATTTGAATTTATATGTGCTGATTGTCTGCACTAAGAAGCACTCTTGTAAAAAGTGGATAATATAATTACGTATAGCATGCTTAAGATATGGTAGAATCTTTGATTTTTTTCTGTAGGCCATGAAAAGTATGTAAATTATGTCAATCAAGAAAGATTACATTTGTTATTTCTTCATGAAATTATCTTGATAATACTGACATATACCCTGAACAACATACCTAAAGATGTAAAACTGACACTGTTTGCTGTTTTATAGAGAAAATTTAATAAACAAAAATATAAGACAAGCAGTGAAGAGGACATAGAAATATACTACAAATGGTAACTATATTAGAAAATGGCCTCCAACTGAATAACAGATCATTCTGTGCAACCATTAATTTAAACCTCTACCCTGGATGCCCCAGCTATGTCATGCCAGCTGGTAACTGAGTACTGTA